>CM025851.1:5134444-5636944 GCA_003952965.2 Morella rubra | reverse complement strand
TCCCCAATGCTCCCCACCTCTTTACACGTCCCAATCAATCTATGCCTTTTTCAACCACCACTTGACCAATTCCTCTGATTCGTCAGGACAACAATCAAGGGGAAACAAATCTCAAACACCCAGATTCAAACCCGATCCTGATTCTTTAATGTGCCTGCTCCCATGAATGCAGAAATTTGATGCTGAAATCCATATTTTGCGACCAAAATCACTCGATCCTTTATCTGCTTCCTCCAAAAATTGCGAGTTACAATCGCCCAGATTTATGGCCAAGCCCTAGCTCTCCAGTTCCGTATCTTGGCGGAATAAGGTTTCTGAATCGGAGCTAAGAACAAGAAATCAACCATTTGGAACCAAACCCATTTGACCCACTTGGTTGATTTTGCATGGGAACGAGAAATCATAGAGACCCATCTTCAAAAATAATTCCAATGTCCGAACCCTAGCCTTCGGCAGGTAGGCAAGGCCCTTGAATTCAGAGCTGAAGAAGAGGAAACCAATCATTTGGATTGTACCCAGATGCAAGAAGGCTGTGGAATCTCTATTCCACACCCCCATTGAGAAAATTATTTGTTTGTTCTTGTTGTAGTTGTTATTGTCGTTTCATGGAACAACCATTGCCAGCCTTGGTGTTCTTAATATTTGGATTTGCCATTAGCATTCTTGCTCTCCTTGCCGAGTCCCAATCAGAAAGTGGCGTAAACATTCCCGCGGCACCTTCACTCCCGCCGCCGCCGCCGCCTCCTCCTCCTCCTCCTCCTCCTCCGCCACCTCCCCCGCCGCCGCCTCCTCCCCCTCCTACTCCTCCACCGCCTTTGAATGCTCTGTCTCCGCCGCCGCCATCAACACCGCCTCAATGGACACTGCCTCCGCCTTTTCATTTAGTTGTTCCAGCCCCATCGCCACGTCATGCGTCGCATAGAAAACGCGATGACAGGTCCAATCAGCGCCGAAGAAAGGGGGCGCCGCCGCCTCCGAAGGAAACCATCAACACAGGGAAGAAGATTGGGCTTTTGTTTGTCGGTATCGCTGCAATCCTCCAAATTGGTGTGGTGGGGTTCTTGGTTTTCAAAAGAAGGCAGCTTCTGAACCTCAAGGATGGAGGCGACAGTCGTTCTTGAATTGAAATTTTCGTTTATGTCGGTTTTCTCATCGATTCTTCTATTTGAGCGGCACGCTTTGTAGTTTCGAGGCTTTATCGGAGTGGAAGTCTTTGCTGAGCAGCTTATATATATAGTTGACGGGTTTTGTTGGATTTAGATTCTTTGGTGGATGGTGGGAGGATATGAATTGGCGGCTTGGTTGGAGCATCCGGCATTTGTAAATGTGGTAAATGTTGATTGCCATTATCTGTCATCTCGTTCTTTTTGAGTTTCCGTTGATTATTTTTTTCGTTGGTTTAAACTATACGGCGAATAATTTATAGCAGAACAAACCCTTTTGCCGATGTTGTCATGGCTTCCTCAATTCTTCTGCTAACTTTTGTGAATGTATAACAATGTTAGGAATCATGTAAGAATTTCATTGAAAATGTCTAGTGTTATTTCTTTTCTGTGCGGACGATGGTTTTATTAAGGAGTAAATCTGATTGATTCTTATTATTGTCACCCTTCAGTTCGCGTTGCACTTTATTAGGGCAAAATGTTCCTCATCATATCTGTCCATGATCATACTTTATATGTATGCCATGGGATGGTGTAGTTATGTGAGTTCATCAACCATTTGATTTTGCAAAGATCACCTGCTCATTAATGGCTCACTCACCTCTTGGAGAATTTATCTTCTATTGAGCTATTGCAATTTGCCAGAATCCAAATTCTCAAAGGAGCCAGAAAAGGCAACAAATCCGATATTTAATTACAGCCAAAACTGGAAGATGTAATGTGTAGTTAGCAGCTAGATCAAAATGGTTTACGATTCTTGGATCTGTAGCACATAACTATCAGAGTCACTGTTCTTCGCTTCTCTTCTTTTTTTTTAAGCCGAAACTGTTCTGAGCCTTCATTGACTGCACCATTGAACTGAGTTGTTTGGCAGCAGCTCATTTCCCAGTTTTTCCTTGTCTTTTCTTCCTTTTTTGATATTCATTTTTCATTCTGCAATAAACTCTCCTATAATCCCGGACTATTACCATCCCTGAGTTGATTGTTCGTTATATCTTAAGCTCTATAATGTTCTTCACTAAAGTCATTAATTTCTGGCAATAGTTATCTCTTCATCATTGACACATCAAAATGCTCCTTTGATCTGATTTACTCGAGAATGGATTTTACCTTTATGGAAAATGAATCATTTGAATTTATGTGTAAAGGGTTGCCTGGAACTGTTGGTCATTTTGTCCATGTGGAGTGAAGTTATATGTCGAGTATTGTTTTGTTGATTGTAGATCCGTCACTGTTCCAAATCCATGTCGACTCATAATAAAGATGTTTTTGTTGTATATGGCTAATTTCTGTGGAGTAACGAAGTACTTCAATATTTCTGGTTGAGTGAAAGTTCCACACAACATGTTGGCACTGGTGATATCATTTTTATAGTCTCATCCTTGTGGAGAGTTGTATGAAACACATGCAAAAATCTTGAGGTGTACAGCAAGTGTACTTAGGTGGTAACTTTTAGTTATTCCCACTAGAATGATGGATTTAGAAGTTTCTAGCATAACTGCGTGGCCTTAGTTGCTTTGATTTTCGGAACAACTAAATCTCTCTTTTCTTCAAGATATGAGATCTTCAACTGTTACAAAGGAGCTTGAAAGGAAAAGAGCACGCACCCAGGAGTGTTTGGGGAGAAAGTAGACCCTCCCTGACTCTTCAACAATGTTTAAGCTCTTTGATGGTTTGGGAGAATGTCTACGTTCGTTACACAGAAAATATTGGTAGAAGGAATATATTTAAGACTGTTGGAGTCTCGAATTCTGGCAGTCCTGGTTGGAGTTACTTCTGGAAGACAGCCTACGAAGGCTAGAGTTTTCTTAGAGGAGACTTACCAAACCTGTGTTGGCTACCACACGTGGTGTGAGGTAGGTTGTCTCCTTCTTGGTGCTTCTTGTGTGGAGTGAGGCAGGTTGTATCCTCCGTGGTGCTTCTTGGGGTAGTGTTTTGGCTGGCATTTTAGGTAACAGCTGCAAGCATTCAAGCTTAGATTCTGAAATCTGCCAGTTTAAAACGCACACATAGAACCACTTAAGTTAGTAATGTAGGATCCTCGTACAGCACATATGTTTCTTTCAGGCCACTCAATGGGAAACCACTCCATCGAGGGGTTTCAGGATGTCTTACCCCCTACTAAAAAGAACCTCAATGGTGAGTTTTAGGAAAGGTGAGAGACTTTTATCTGGATTTGTGTGCGCCGAAACAAAATGTGCCATAAGAAGAGGGGCTAATGAGCCAGATAAGCCCCTTGTTCAGAGAACAAGAACGAGGCGTTACTAGTGCTCTGTTCCACTGCAGCAGACCTGAGTGCAAAAGTTCTTTCTCTAACTTTTCCTATATCGGCAATGAATGGTGAACTGGGCCGCCTGTAGACAAGGTGATTTGTAAATAAACTTCGTAAACAAATTATAATTAGATTTGCAGTGCCTTGACAGGTCCTTGTAGGGTCTGGATGTCATAAAGTTGCCCCTGTTACTCTGAGAGAAGCAGACAAAACGAGAAATCTTATTCAGGTCCAAATCTATGTAACCTGTCCTGCGACAATCAGTGGTGGAGCCGAAAACTTTTGTTTGGGATGGAAATAGTCAATCGTAAGCATATTAGTATATATCCATTCCAAAGTACAATATGATACAAAAAGTTAATAAAAGACAAGAAATGTCTAAAACAGATCAAATGACAAAATCTTCAAAGAATTGATATTAGGGTGCAAAATCTTCAAAGAATTGGTACTGGGGTAAATTTATATCCCTCACGTTACAAGCATAAGCAGTATCTTCCCCATATTCAAACTTCTTCCTTTTTTTTTCTTCTTTTTTTTTTTCAAGTTGCCTTCAATACCCTATTGTCAAAGAAACAAAATCTAGGCAACATTCAATTCAGTAGCTATGCCAACAGATCAGTTTTTGGGTATGGGTCAGTGCAATTTGTTAAGGTGACGGTGATTTTATAATCTTATTAGAGAGATAATGATCAATCTAGAGGTGGTGGCGCTGGTTGATGGGTTACCATGGAGTTCCAGCCTGCGAGGTTTCTTTATTGACCTGCACGATTTGGTTTGACTTTGCTGAATGGGTTTTCAGCGGGTGAAGCTGGAAATGTAGTAGCTATCACTTAGCTGTCGAGACCCTCAACCACTGCACATTGCACTCTTTGACTTGCTTGTTCATTTCATATTATATAGGAAAGGTTTTCTCCAGAAATAAGTTCATGGTGCCGGCCGGACAACTCAAATTACCGGAAGAAGATCTCAAGAACTTATAGGACGTTCTAAAGATCTTTCTTTGCTCTAGGCAAATTATAAGTGAAATATATTAAAATAAGGGGAAAAATATGTAATTTTTCAAATAAGTTGACCTTATTTTGGCAAGTACATATATGGTACATAGATTGTTTTTGCCAAAATAATCAATTAATTAAAGGGAGTATACAGATATATAATAGTTCATATAGGCCTAAGTCACTAATCAACCTCTAAACTTCATCTCAAGAAAAGAATATTGTAATACTTGGAAGTGACATAATGTTATAATCTTATACTTGTGGCTCTTAGCATCCAAAAAGTTCGTCATTAGTGATTCAATCCGGAGACCAAATAAGGGCCCAAAAGTAGGCTTAAAACGACTTCCAAAAATGGGAATCTGACCAAGCCTAAATCCTAATAGATAAGAAGAGAAAACAACCAATCAACTATTAGATGAAATCAGTAGGTTCTGACCAGCGAGGCTCGTCTGATTTATCAAATGTACTTTAGTCCTTACATGTTGCTTCGATTTTCATTAACAATCCTTGGCACTTGGGAGGCCTTCTGTCTTGAGTAATCTCATAAATCTACTATCTTACACCGGACTCCACGAGACTTTGGAGCGACCCTAAAATATTGTGGAGTTTCAAACTCTTGACATACACACCACTGGGGTGGTGACTTAATGTTGTGCGAGCTATGTCTAGGACCTAAGGATTGCTTCCAACAAAGGTTCGAATCATAGTACCTCCATTATACTCTAGTGGTCCCTATACCATGTGAATTCCTGAATTTAAGTGATGATGAACTTTAACTTGACTCTTTGATGGTTCATATATACCATGAGAGCCTTTTTTATTTAGCAAAAAAAGAAAAAAAAAACTCTTGACGTACACTACACAAGGTGCTTATCAATACTCCCATTAACACTTGACATAACCCTTGGTGTTACCTTAGTGATTTTTTACATGTTATTTCTTTGGCACTAGCAAACCTGTTTGCTACAAGAATGAAAGCAAGCAAAGAAACCGCGTGTTTATTATTCCCTCTTTGTGATGGAAGCAGAACTTGACAGGGCATCAGAACGTTTATATTCTCTTTCAACAAAGCAATTTAGGGTAATGCTCTTGCCACTATGCAAAGTCCAAACTAATCGATTGCGCATATAACTATGGTGTCGGTTCTATGTGCACCTACACCCTTCGGGTTCTACCCTACTAGGCAAGTTTAGGTCAACAGAGAGCTCCCCTGTTGCTTAAAACTTTTTTTTAATGTAGGGTGAAACCAACTAGTAATGCTGGAGGTTCGCGTTCACAAACACATAAATTTGCTCAATCGAAAGAAAAGCACAACCCCAAGAGGTAGGCTTATAGGTGCTACTATTCTTTTTGGTTACTATGTGATTTTTGACCTAATAATTATCCGATTTGTGTGTGATGGTAAGACTCTACAGTTCTGGAGATTAGTTGCATACTCAATTAAAAAAAAAGGAAATTCACAATTTGGTCACTAGATTTTAGTACCGTTGACGATTTAGTCACTAGGTTTCATTTTTTTACTATATGGTTACTGAGAATATATAGTTGTGACGATCTGGTCCTTCCGTCAAATCTCCGTTAAATTTTTAACGGAATAGTGGTCGACCGGTTTGTTTATCGTTGCGGCAACGGTAACTTGTAGCAGTCGACCGGTACATGTAGCGGTCGACCGCGTTCTATTCCGTTAAAAATTAACGGAGATTTGACAAAAGGACCAGATCGTCACAACTATATATTCTCAGTGACCATATAGTAAAAAAATAAAATCTAGTGACTAAATCATCAGCGTGCTATAAACCTAGTGACTAAATTGCAAAGTTCCCAAAAAAAAAAAACCAAAGAAAAGCCCCCTTTCATTTGTTGATTGATTCAATTACCAAGGGAGCTCATAGAATAACAAGTAAAGTTGTAATCCGGGAAGATTCGTGTATGTAGAGCAGCTGCAATTTGCAAATAGGAGGTAGCATGAAAATCTGGTATCAGAGAGATTTATTGGACATGAAAACCCTTCGGAAAAGCAAAGGGATTCCAGAAGTATTTGATTGCTTATGCTATTTGGATATGTCCACGTAAATGGATGGGCATACGCACAACCCATACGAAAAGGTGCTTCATTGCATACGAAGATGCTTCCGCTCAAACAAGCAAGTTTATGAATCCCAGACATGTTTCTTAAGGGGGAGAAATAAAGAAGGAAATGTTTAACAAGAAAGCAAAAGACAGAAATCCTCCAGGCTCCAGTAGCAGTGTGACCCTACGTTATTCACTGATACCTTTAGCCAAATAAAGCTCCCCTGGCCACTAGAACGTGTCGACCCACCAGCAAGGACTCTTTTGGCCATCATCAAAATATCCAGTGTTAGAGACTTTAATCATCTGCGCCAAAAGTAAAAAAACAAAAAAGTTGCAGAATTTACGGTGGATGTCGATTATTGGTACGTGGAGCAAATTTAAAGGGAAGGGAAAGAGATAATGGACACTTGAAATTACCGGTAGTGAATCTAGAATTAGATGCAAGATCAAGCCACGGATCTGTGTTCTTTGGTGGCCATTCTCCAAAAAATTGGTGCAGGGGTTTCTGGCTTTCAGTTTGTTTCTCAGCTTTAACCTGACCTGGTGACTTGAAATCGGTACCCAGAAGAAAGCAATGTAGCTCTTTTTGCTTTGCACTATCAGTAAGGCTCTGGAATTTTGTGTGGGAATAAGCTTCAGTAGACCCCATTGTTAATCTCTCATATGAATCGGGTAGGCTTCGGGCAGTCCCTGAAGCTTCTGGGAAGAAAGTTCTCTCATCCACACCGTCCCTTGCTCCATGAAAGCAACTGTATTTTGCATGAGCAGTCACTAACCATCAATGCTCATAATTAAAAAAAAAATATATATATATAGGAAAAGTTTTTTTTCTTCGGTGGTGCACAAACCTGTAATCTTTTTCAGCCTGAGTACAAGATTTCGAGTCCAAAAATAGTTGATGGGTAGTGCTATTTTGAGGTAAAAGACCAGAAACAGGAGGCCTACAAGAGGAGGAATGTGAATAAAGGAAGGGGTAAAGAGTGGAGTCATGGTAAGGAGGGTGATGGGGATACGTTTCAGAGGTCATTGAAGAAGAAAGTGGAGAGACAGAAAAAGAAGAGGTCGTGGGAGTGGCGGGGGTGTTTACGGTTGAGTTTCTGTTATTTGATAAGATGGCTGGTGAGAGGTTTGTAGGGGGTGTTGCAGTTGATGTAACTTCCACAGGCTTTCTTGAACGGTTTCTGCCTCTGTGCATGTGTCTTTCACAGTACTTGGAATCTGGGTATGCTTCCTTTGAGCACCTCCACTTCTTCCCATCTGTTCTTCTGCACCTCCCTGGCTCTGGGTCTACTTTTCTGCCAAATCCCATCTCAAAACATCCCCAGCCAACTGCAGCCACAGAGTCATACAAGGCACACAATTAATCTAATAAAAATATTTGTATAGAACTCTTATCATATTGACTGTGACTCCCAGCTAAAGCCCACAAATTTTTGAGAGGTTGCTTTGCATGCTTACTGGGGCGGTATGGGAGGAGCCTTGAAGAAATTGACGAGTCCAAGCTTCTTTTGATGCTGTAGAGGAGATCAGGCGGGATAGGTAGCCCTGCGATCATGTACTTGAATACAAGAGCTTGGTGTTCAAGCTCCTGCCACTGAGTTGCTGTGAAAGGAGACCTATTTCTTGCACTTGAACGAGCACTCATCATTTTTTAAATTGAACAAGAAAAGCGAATAAATGTTTAAAACGACCTAGAAAAGATAACTAGAACAAGAGTGGAGAAAAACTAGGGAGATTTCAGAGGCAAAGCGAGATAGGTTTTGTTCTTGTTGGTCTGATAGTTTTAAAGGCCATTTTTTGCAGAGTCCATTCGTTGCAGAATCTTTCTGGACATGGATAAAACTAATGGCTCTGTCTCTCTCCCTCTCTCGCCTTAGTGAGTGACCTGTTCTTATTATTACTGCACCTCTGTTGCTTCTGCTTCTGCTTCTGCTCCTCTGCTCCTGCACTGCGCTGGCTTTGTTGCTGCTCTTGTCTCTGACGTCTTCACAGAAATCCATAAACAACTGTACAAAAGAAGAAGAAAATTAAATTCAAATATAGTTTAGTCCATCCACCTTTAGGTTTTGCTGTCTCCGAATCATGCTTCTGGAAAAGAGTGCCAGGAGATCATGAAGCTGCAAGAGTTGTACTGCCCACTGGGTATAGTAACTGCCTTCTTTAACGTAGAGCTACTATAACTTTTTTGTAATTTTTCCTCCTTTCTTCTGAACTCTGCCAATAGAACTTGGACTGGAGAAGGTTGTATAAGTCATTTTCTTTTCCTGCATACGTTTCTCATGGTGAAACTGAAAGCCACGTACGCCAAAGATTAGCTCAGTCTGCTTTGTAATTCTGATGGGTACTTTTATCGTTTACTTCCCGCCACCCCCTTCATTTACGTCATCTGTGCAAAAAGTGAACAGTGGATTCCGCGTTTCTTTTGTTAAGAATGACTCTGATGAGAAGAGAAGAGGATCTGTCAGAAAATAGTCCCAAATCGGTTCTCTAAACAGACATTTTTGGATTTAAAGTTTCTTTTAATGGGAAGATGCTAGTTCATATATCTTTTCTCCGTTTCGCAGAAGTAATGAGGACATTTACTAGCTTTTTTTGGGTAAGGATAAGAAAATTTACCAACTTACCGAAATAGAAATCATGGTAATTCAATTTTCTTATCTTTGTTGACACCTAAATACCTAATTGATCTCGTATTCTCTCTCTCCCCAACCTAAGCGTCTGTCATTCTATCTGCGTGTTTGAACTCTGTACTCTAAACTGGAGGGAACTTAGCTGTCTTTAGCAGAAGCCCCATGGTTCTGATTGTAGCCATTTTCAACTTGTAATTGTACTATTTGTACTGGCCGGTCGCTAACTTTTTCCATAAAGTGATTCTAAGGTAAGTGATATCAGAATGATATCTTATGAGATTTTACCCTTTGCAGGAGGAAAAGGACATGGGGGTAGAAGGGCAAATTTTCTACCTTCCTTTGAGTTCACCCGATTAACGCTAGGGAAGTGCGATGAGAGGGACTGTTGGTCAAAGGGAGGTTTGGCTTTGTTTGTTAGCAATTGAGAACACTTTCTTCCTTTCTTTCAAAGTGACAGGAGGTGTCAGGGAAGTGCACTCTGAGGTGAGGACTGTTCCCAGTCTGTAAACTCTGCTCCAAACACATGCCCTACTTCTTTATCGTGCCTCGACCAACTCAGACTTGCATTCATTTAGCCAGAATCTTTCCCAATTATCTTTCCTCCGGGCACACCTCTTTTCATATTAGTTCTAGTCGTCTTTCCTCGCGAAGCATTTTTTGGCAGAGTGGATGCAGATTTCCAGTCCACTATAGGTTTAGAGCTCACCTGAGAAGGCTGAGATGGTTTGACTGGAACAGTGGGTCAGAGACGTGTGCTTGTGTGACTCATGGGGTGGCTTTTTGGATCTGTTATTTTTCGATAAGATATTTGATAAGAGTGGGGTTTCGCCAAAATAAAAGACTACAACATAGCATGTGCGCTTTAATTCTCGAGAACTCAAACGACCGCTATCGTTTGTCTATGGACTTTTATGGACTTTGGACTTCTCGTACCTTCGTGGAGTGACACCTTTTGCTTCTTGTCACTTCGCTTTGTTTGTGGGTTGCTCAGAGGAGGGAAAAAAAATAAAGAAATTCGCATACTCACACAGAATCCAAGTTTAAGCGCAGCTTAACATCAAGTTAGAAATGAAACATTACTCACACGAGTCACTGTTTGATTTACTTCTTACGGGCAGGGGAAAAACACAGAAAAGAAAAGAAAAAGGTACGGTTTCTGTCTTTGAATGCAAAGTGATGGGAACTCTACTCTAGTGCATTCGCCGTGGCCCATACTAGTTTGATCTACTCAAAACATTAATGAATATTTCTGTTGGAAAAAGCGGCACGAAAATTAAAAAAGAGGACATCAAGAATTTACGTGGACCCTCAATTCAGCCTACGTCCACTCAGAATAATTTTATTAAGAATGCTTAAGAAAATCACTCTCCCCGCCCAATACAATAGCTACACCACGCTCTTTCTCTTTCTCTCTCTTTGCCCAATGCTCACGCACACACTCTCCTATAACATAAGTCATTATTTATAAGAAAAGATACAAAGAGAAACCCTAAGAGAAAACCCAGATAAACTTGAAGTGGGGAGCAAGTAGACTTCTACTCAAAGTCTACTTCTATTCCAAGTCTATCTTATGGGTGTGGACCCCAACAAATCTCCCCCTCCATAGACATCTTTTTCGGTTGAGTGCATCCCGGGCTCCCATCAGTAGAACCTTCATGCAACTTTGGTGTCTGTTGCTCCCCCTTGCTCACCACCCCTTGCATCCTTTTCTACTGGCACTCCAACCTCGTCCTTGTCACCAGACGACCAACCACACTTCCATCTGAGTGTCCTGCACCCCGCCTAGGGTGCCCGCATCCCCTGCTTGTACCACCGGACCCATGTAGAACAGTATCTCCCCTGCTCTTGCATCTCCACTGGCTGGTACCAAGCACCTTCGCGTGCTACACGAAGTCGGAGTCATCAGTCACCACTGAGGCTTCTGATGATTTCCTTTTTCTTTGCTTTGTACTTTGGACAATTTCGCTTGATATGACCCTCTTGGTCACAATAAAAGCAGATAATCTTGCGACCCTTTCCTCTGGATTTATCCCGGCCTCTTCCGTTATTCCAGCTGCTTCCTCTGCCTCTTTCTGTGATGAGAGCTTGTGATCCACTGTGGTCATAAGTCTTCATCTCCTTCCTTCGTGCCTCTTCACTGAATAAAACATCCTTGACCAACTCCATGGTCAATTTTCCATTCGGTGCTGAATTTCCGAGAGAAACAACAAGAGTCTCCCAATTATCCGGCAAGGAACTCAGAAGCAGTAAAGCTTGAACCTCATTGTCGAAAGTCATTTCGACGCTGTTCAATTGATTGATCAGGTTTTGGAACTCACTGGTATGTTCCGCCACTGACTTCTCGTTTCGCAGCTTCATATTCACGAGCCTCCTCATTAGTAACGCTTTATTCCGCGAAGTCTTTGACTAGTACATTGTCTCCAACTTCTCCCATAGTTCAAAAGCGCTTGTCTCTTTGGCTACGTGATGGAATACCTCTGGCCCGATCCACTGACGAATCAACCCTATAGCTTTCCGGTTGATCTTCTTCCACTTTGCCTCATCAATCCCATCCGGTTTCTTGCCCTCGTTCTCCAATGGATCATACATATCCTTTGCATAAAGGATATCCTCTATCCGTAGCTTCCAGCTCATGTAATTCGTAGCAGACAACATCATCATACCCGTAACCATACTCTTCGCCATCTCAATTAACATTGATAGAGACCGAATTTCGAAATTCTAACTGCACCAATGGATTCGGGATGGCCCAAAACCTTAAGAAAGGGTTTGACCTGCTCGAAACTGGGCTAAAAGTCCCTGAACCGGCAAAAAAACCACACTAAATAAAAAACCGAAATCTTCTGATTCCTCGGAATATTCTCTGCTGATGTAGCAATATACTGACGTGGCGCTGACTGGGACCCACAGCTGACGTGGCAATGCTGACATGGTGGACGACGTGGCAATGTTGACGTGGTACCCTGACCCACTACTTATGTGGATGCTGACGTGGCATAACACATGGCAGTTACTGTGCGCATGCAGTGCGTGACGCGAGCGAGGACCACACGCCCTACCTCTCTTCGGTGCGTGTGGTGCGTGGACGGCGTTCTCCAATTTCTGGCGGCACGTAGGGGCGGGTCCGGTCTCTTCCGGCGACGCGGTTTCGACCTCCGGCTTCGTCTAAACCTCCTCTATAGGCTGGTGTCCTCTAATCTTCGATTAGACCATTTTTTATTTTCGGACCTTCTTTGCTTCACCCAAAAAAAGGACTCCGGCCCCTCTAACCTGGCTCTGATACCACTTGCTGGGAAAAGCGGCACGAAAATTAAAGAATGGAACACCAAGAATTTACGTGGTTCGGCCCCAATCTAGCCTACGTCCACCCCAGAGCAATTTTATTAAGAATACTTAAGAAAATCACTCTCCCCACCCAATACAATAGCCACACCACGCTCTTTCTCTTTCTCTCTCTCTGCCCAATGCTCACGCACACACTCTTCTGTAACATAAGCCACTATTTATAGGAAAAGATATAAAGAGAAACCCTAAGAGAAAACCCAGATAAACTTGAAGTGAAGAGCAAGTAGACTTCTACTCAAAGTCTACTTCTATTTCAAGTCTACTTCTATTCCAAGTCTATCTTATAGGTGTGGACTTCAACAATTTCACCTCTACTGTGGTCTTGTTTGACAGTGTTGTTCGTGGTCCTAGTGGGGCAGCAGCCTCCTCTTGAGTGCTTGTATCTCGTTGCTGTGCGACCTGCTCGCGTGCAGAAACAATTAAACCATTGAGTTTTTTTTGGATCCGGGGCACTTCTAGTTCCAGCTCTTCTTTTTCTTTCATCATGTCCAACAAAATTGTCCTTCACATTGTTGTTGGGCTTTTGCATCCAAATTGCACCTTTTGGATTCTAGACGCGAGCATAGGAAACTGACCGAGTTCTTGTAAGATCCTTAATTCTGGGCTTTTTCTTTGAATATTATTCTCCGATCCCCTAACTTGTTTGGGCTTAGAGACCACCTGTTGATAGCAATAGGAGGCCTTAGGTGAATCCATTGGCATGAAACCAGATACTCTTACGAGTGTGCTCTTACCCAACTCATGTTGCAACTTAAACAGCTCATGCCTCATGATGACCAGAATCCACGTTATTTTTAATGTCTGAAAAAAAGAGACACAGGATATTTTCCTTATCTTCCGTACATGATATACATTGCTTGAGTTTAATGGCATCTTTATACCCGTAATTAAGAACAGCAGTACTGGCACTGCTTTCTTTCCACCACGTGTTCCATGTTATGGACGGCTACATGCATGCCCAAGATTTCCACGGCTAAAAGACATCTAAATATTTCGACCATGATCCATAGAACAGCTTAACACAAAATTTTCTTTATCTAGATTCCTAAATTTTTACCAGGAAATGAAGAAACCACTGTAAAAAGGAGTCCTCTTGGTTACTGTTCTTGATAGCTTATTTGGTCAGCAAAATACAGACAAATAAACGAACGTAAACTTAGGTGTCCTAGGGGAATGTTGTTTTGCCTTTGGCCTGTATTGTACCCTTCATACTGGTTGGATGGTAATTTACATGTTCAAGACAAAAGATGGGTAAACGCGTGGAGGTGGTATTTTTCTTTTTTACTCAAAACCTCAATAACACCAAATACATCACGGAGATGTGAGCCCTCATAAAACCAAGTCAATTTTCTGAATTTACTCGCGAGAAACGGGGTAGACAGCAGTATCAATCCTGGTGGACAGCCCAATGAGCTAACTGGTGTGCTAAGGAATTTGCACCTCTCTTCACATGCGAAACTCGTTGGAGGAAAGTGATGAGAAATCAACAAGATTTGTTGTACACAAACAAACCAAACAAAGAAATTGCTTCAAGCTGCGTTATAGAGTTGTTTTTCTTAAGACGATCTTTGCCCCGCCAATCATGTACAACAAGTATTTATAATGGTGTAATTAGGTTAAGGCAAGTTCGCCTGTAGGATACAATGAAGCCTAGATTATCAATTTGTTGTCTAACAGCATTTTGCACTCATGTAGTTGGACCATAATTCCCTCATGTAGCCAAGAAATCAGAATTCCGCTCCTACATTAAATAGAATTTGATAATTTAAGAAAGAAAGATGTTTATAGAAGTATATAATGCTTTGAAGAAATAAAAACAGAGTCTGGATGCAATTTTCATTATATTGTATTATGCAAATGATGATGCCTATTTATAAATGTTGAGACACAATTTTTTGCCAAGTGTAGTGACTCTTCGTCAATAGATGCCTCTTCATTGTGAACAAGTACCTTTTAGTCGAATAGGTACCTCTTCGTCGTCAAAGGACACATTTTCATGTGAAAAAAGAACCTTTCCATAAATGAATATCTCTTAAGGAAGAGGTTTTATTTCATTAATAGACATACCGTTTCAAAACAAATAACGACAAAAATATTGGCCCTTGGTTCAAAGATCTCACTTGATCTTGATCGTCCATTCTTCAACCAATTCAGAATTTAAATCTAATTGTTGGATTGCACCTATTTTCAAATAATTTGCAAACTAATCACTTTAGCATTAAGAAATGCTCACATTCCATCACCTGAAACTCTATCCTCCAATGCATTCACAATATTTGAAAATAATAAAATATATAATATATATAAATATTTTAAAAATATTTTCCAACCAAACTTTCCACCACTGCATATGCTTCAAGAGCTCACGTATATCTTCACTAGTCTTTTGTATGGTCCAATTCTCCCTCTTATAATAGCTCTTGATTGATTTGATATTCTAGAGCGAATCACCTTCAATGATTATCTCCATGTATGATTAGTTACCAATAAAACCCAATAGCTACTTATAAAAATTTTATTTTTATCGAACACACTTCAAAATTTTATTTTTATTTTTATTTTTATCACTTATTCACTAATTCCAATATCAACTCTTTTTTAACACCAACACAAAATTTTAATAAAAATTTGATAAAATTTTTAAACCAAACTCCTTTGATCGTAATCAAATCGGAGAAGGGGAAAATACACTTTTCACCCACGAACTACCATATATTTTACACTTTGCACCCTAAACTACTAATTTTGACACATTGCACCCTTTAACTACTAATTTTTAACACTTTGCATCCTTTATCAAATTTTCAAACTAAAATGACGATAATGCCCTTAGATATTGTTGTCAATTCATTAATTTTTCAAAGGTATTATTGTCAAATGGAGGGTGCAAAATATTTAATATTAGTAGTTGGAGGGTGTAATGTGTCAAAGTGGGTAGTTTAGGGTGCAAAATATATAACATTGGTAGTTTGAGGGTGCAATGTCTTAAAGATGGTAGTTTGGGGTGCAATGTGTCACTGCTCCGGTAGTTTATGGGTGAAAAGTGTATTTTCCCCATCGGAGAATAAAGGTAGGCATGTTGCCGCCACTTTGCTCCCCTTCTGTTTCCCTCTTTCCTTCTATATCTGTATTTAGTGGTTTTTTAAAGTCCATGGGGATACTCGATAAACTAGTTATTTCTAAAATTATCAAACACTTTCCCATCTATTTTCATAGTGGCCTAATATATATATGACAAAATAGGAAATTAAAACTAGTTTCTATCTTAGACCCCAAAAGGAATAGGGAATGGAGGACCCACCTGTCCACCTTCCCCCCCACTTGCTCCCCGCCCCACATGCAAGAGGCTCTTGATTGAACAGTTCCGTGCTTAGATTCCACCATAGAACTGAAGGGTTTTACTATCACGATGCAGCATAAAACAAATTGTTCAGTGCTTAGATTCCACCATAGAACTGAAGGGTTTTATTATCACGATGCAGCATAAAACAAATTGTTCCGTGCTTAGATTCCACCATAGAACAGAAGGGTTTTATTATCACGATGCAGCATAAAACAAATTGTTCACGTGGTAATAATTGAACCTCCAATTGGATGGCTCTTTTTTCTCCTGTAAGAACGGAGGATATGGTCATGTGTTCCGCACGAGAGCAATGGATTCCCTTCTCTATATGCTAAGACCTAAGTAAACCAGAGAGACTGAACGAGAATAGTAAACCCCAGCCTGGGATTGTTCGCTTGAAAGATATATAGCCACAGTCTACAGATAGAATCCAGGGCTCAGGTTTCTAAACGAAATTACCCCAAATAAATCTCCAGCGACCAAGAAATTAGGAAGAATAGAAGAAAACTCAACGAGTGGTCCCCTGACGAATAACATATTTGGAAACTCTCCATGGCAACAAAGCGGCACCAGACAAGGACGTTTAATATTTAGTATAATAGGGAGCACAACTTACCGTCCCCTGACAACTCAAACTCAACTCACATGATCAATTTCAAGAGAACTTCTCTCTCTCTTTTTTTTTTCTTTTTCTCAAGAACTTCCTCTCTTTCAATCTCCATAGACCTGCGCTTATAAAAAAAAAAAAAAAAAAAAACCTCCATAGATCTGCAATAGAATAAGCTAACCACCCAGAACACGGAGGAGGCACTGTTTTGTACTTTCCTAATTTCTTAAAAAAACAAGCAAAGGCCATCGAATCTTCCAAAGAAACAGCACGCCAGCAGTTTGGAAAATGCTCTTTGTTGTTTTCGAAAGGGCATCACTTGCCCCTCTTACATTATTCTATTTGCTTTTACGGAAGCAATTAGTGTGCCATCTCTATGCTTTTCCGGGTCAATGATCAAAAGTTGCCCGAAAAGAACACTATCCCATGTTTCAATACAAAAACCCCCTCCAGCTCTTAATTCTCTCAAACACATTCCCTATCAAGCAAAATGCCCATTGAAGAACCGGAGCCAACCCCCACCTCAGATCACGTTCTGGACTGGCTACAAGATTCAGTTTCGTACTTCCCTTCTTTGTTGTATGACCCCTATAATTCTGTCGACATCAGCGGGTACCAGTGGTGGGATGAAAGCCAAGTTATTGGCCAAGATCTGATTGACCCCAGCCTCACCACTCTAGACGCCACTGCCAACAGCATAACACCCACTGATCATGATCTCACCGTTGTTAATCACACATCACCGTCCGGTTCATCCAAGAAACGAAAAATCTCCGACAATTCCATTCCCAAACAGTCGCAAAATAACCCAAATTCGCGGAAGAATCAGAGCCGGCGGATCAGCACCCAGGCCGACAATGGAGGTGTTGCAGTTGAAGAAGTTGTGGCAGTTAAGAAATCGGGTGGAAACAGGAAAAGTAATGGCAAGGCCGCGGGAAATAACTGCAGTAACGGTAACAACAAGGAAGGAAGGTGGGCTGAGCAGCTGCTCATCCCTTGCGCGTCCGCCATCTCTTCCGCCAATATGTCACGCGTACAACACCTTCTCTACGTTCTCCAAGAGCTCGCCTCACCCACCGGCGACGCCAACCACCGTCTTGCCTCTCACGGCCTTCGAGCACTGACACAGCAACTATCCACCACCTCCGCTTCCTCCTCATCAGTGGGGCATACCTTCGCTTCCTCGAATTCGCGGTTCTTCCAACAATCACTACTGAAGTTCTACGAGGTAAGCCCCTGGTTTGCCTTTCCTAACAACATAGCAAACTCTTCGATCCTTCAAATTCTTGCTGAAGAGCCTGACCGCTCGCGAAAACTTCATATTCTCGATATTGGGGTCTCTCATGGTGTGCAATGGCCAACCCTGCTCGAGGCCTTAACTCGTCGACCAGGAGGGCCGCCTCCATTAGTCCGCATCACAGTCATCGCTGCCACAGTCGAGAACGATCAAACCAAAGAGACCCCGTTTTCCGTCGGACCTGCGGGAGACAACTTTTCCTCTCGGCTTCTCAGTTTCGCAAAGTCCATGAGCGTTAATTTGCAGATCAACCGGCTCGATAACCATCCATTGCAAAGTCTAAATGCGCAAGTCATAAACGCAGTCAGTGATGAAACCTTGATAGTTTGTGCTCAATTTAGGCTTCACCACTTGAATCACAATTCCGCGGATGAAAGAACTGAATTCTTGAGAGTACTGAGAAGCATGGAGCCAAACGGAATGATTTTAAGTGAAAACAACATGGACTGTACCTGTAGCAGTTGTGGGGATTTTTCCACCGGGTTCTCTCGGAGAGTGGACTACTTGTGGAGGTTTCTGGACTCAACAAGCTCGGCTTTTAAGGGGCGGGAGAGTGAAGAGAGGAGAGTGATGGAAGGAGAGGCGGCGAAGGCCTTGACGAACCAGACAGAGATGAACGAAGGGAAAGAGAAGTGGTGTGAGAGAATGAGAGGGTCGGGGTTTGTTGGAGAGGCGTTTGGCGAGGATGCCATTGATGGGGCCCGAGCTCTGTTGAGGAAGTACGATAGTAACTGGGAGATGAGAGTGGGTGAAAAAGATGGTTGTGTGGGATTATGGTGGAAAGGGCAGCCAGTTTCCTTTTGTTCTTTGTGGAAGTTGGATATAAACAGTAACGACGGTTGAAACAGTTAACAGTTTTACGCGTTCTCTTTATCATATTTCATCATGAACTGTAAGAGCATTAAGCTGCGTAAATGTAAGAAGCTCGTGATAGTCATTTGTTCCTGTGATCTGCATAATCTGTAGGAGAGGTGTTTTCAGGGATGAAATGCGATATGAAGAGAAAAGCTTCTTTTAGATTAATACCAGTGCTTCACATTTCAATTGCCCAAACCCTAATTATACGCAAGGAAGATGCTGAAATTTCTCACTGCTTCATATTTGACAGGGCTGGCCAACCGCCAATATACGAAAATTTCTACCAAAAAAAAAAAAATTAACAAAGCGGTGCGATTTTATCCCCTGCATCTAACAGGGCTTAGGGCGAAGACGGGGTCCGAGAGGTCCGACCTGGGACAATGGCGTTTGTGTCTCCAGCCACCGGAGCACCAATCAGCCCAACAAAATGAAAAGAGGTGAAAGAACCTCATATATATTGATCAAACTATTTGCCGAACCGAAACCATCCCCACCAAGTACAAATGAAGTGAAAGATGCTTAATTTATTAATGCAAACAAACCAATGCGCCGAAGAACTTCCATATCTCACCCACTGTGTTTCGTTCACATTTTCCTGTTTACGAGTTGACAATCAGCACAGCACAGGAACCTAATGCTACCTTTTCATCCCGTGATGGGGTATCCAGCTTGAGCTATGAGCTTGGAGAGCCAGTAGACCCAATTGTCCGGCCGAATTTCATCAAATGCAATCACGGGACTTTTGTTTACCGAAATTTTGAAAAATATTTTTTAAAATTTTAAGAATCTTTAAATGTTTAAGTTTATTGAAATTTGTAAAAAGTGTGAAGTGTGTATAAAAATGTGAAGTTTATTGGGATTTGTGAAATATATTTGGTGTGGTGGAAATTTTAGGCCCAAAAAATTGAGCAAACAAACGCCCCCTTAATCACATCAATGGCCCAACCCACACAAACAATATATAGCCCACCATTCCTCAGATTTATAAGTAGTTGTCAACAAGTTGCGTTGCAGAGAAAAGGGGAGAAAAAATATAATTTACAAAATTTACAACTCCCAACCTCTCATAGAATTCTAATTTTTTTTTTACAAGTAATATTTCTGTATCAAGGAAAGCAAGATGCATCACTTCACAAAATATCGCCATCAGATTCCCCCTATCAACCACTAACAAAACTCTAGAATACCTGCTTAAAACTCTAGTCACTTAAATAAAGTGCAATCAACAATATCAGGTCACCTTGACGAATTCGGTGACTCTCTTTCCAATGCAAGCATGATCCTCAAGCACAGCATTCCAATTCAGGAAACATAAACTATTCGCTTCAAGAATCATATATCCGCAATGAGTTACGTATTTCCTGCCTACAGACAGGACATTTGGGTGTGGATTCCCGCTCAACGGAGATGGCACAGCTTTGGCAGCATACCAGGTGCCCACATGGAATGAATGCAGATCGCCTTCTCCTCATCAGACAGATCACACACAACTCTCTCCATCTGGCACATCTCCTGTCTCCTCCTCTGCTGCAATTTGATGGCCCGTATCATCAGTTGCAGCCTGTCTTGGTTGCTGAAGCTGTCTCCGTTGCCTCCACTCTTTCCATCTATTCCAATTCCTGAAGAAAATCATAAATCCATGTAATCAAAACGAATTCAGTTCTGACAACAACAGATCAGTTCTGTCTCTCAATGTGTAAATTTGTTTCTCATGAGGGGACAAGACCTCCAATGGTATAAGGCACTGCTATAATTAACAGCCTATTTATGGATGGCCACCAAAAAAACACATTGATTCTGCTCAGACTAGTTTGAATTTAATTAAAAAGATCATATAAAAAAGAACAAAAATAAAATGTCAAGCAGTAGGGTATAGTATAGTAATCGCCATTTCTGGGGCTAGAGGATATCTAAAGCACCATGCTCATTATGCTGAACTCTCAATTCTCATACCTCACAACAGCATAGCCAAGTATACCAAGTGACAGCGAACCAAGAGCAATACCACTCCACAGAAGTACTTTGCTCCTGAAGGCAAGATCTATAATCATCTGATCCTTGGTCATGTCAGACCTGCAAAAGATCACAAGGAGATTCCACTTAAACCAATGCCTCAAAGAACAGGTATAAATATGTCTATATTTTGCCATGCGAGCCCTGAATATTTGACCTCCTAAAACAAGGCATGAGTTTTTTGCCCTAGTTAACAAGGCATGAGAGTTTGAGTGTTAATAGACAAGGCTAATTAACAATGGACAGAAGAGGCCAATTATAGCCATCCAAACTTCATAAAGAGAGAGCTGTTATATAGGCCATATTTCTAAGTAGTAGACAAGCAATAAGAAATGTGGCAAGAATTACCCCCCCAAAAAAAACATGGTAAGAGATGGAAGCCAAACTGGTATCTATGTAGACTATGTTCAAACCAAGATAATACCCAACTGATACACTGACGCTTTCCTAGACCACCATTAAATTCATAGATAACAGTATATGACATAGGAGATACAAATTCAAATTTGCCACATAGTATTTCCTTGCCTGACTAAAACCTAACTGAGTCTGATCTAGAAAAAATTCACTTACAAAAAGTAGGGAAGATCCTTGCATGACTTGATCTCTGGAATTCCATCTTTGAAACTGCACATGCCAACAGCAATGATATCCTTTCCTAACGGGAGGATTTTCTCCTCATCAAGCAGACCGACCTTTAACAAGAGAATAGCAAAAGTAATCAAACATTTGCAACAGAAAATTGAATTTTCAAACAAGGCCCAAAATAAAAGGACCAGCAGAAGGACAAGTGATTTTTCAACCCAAGATAGAACCAAATTTTTATGGACAGATTAAGGCACACAAGATCAAGTTTCAAAGCTCACAGGGTATTCATGACCAAAAAGGGCCTGAAGGAATGTATACGGAGAAGCATTAATGGGCTGCAGTTGATGATAAACTGTAATGAGAGGAACAGGATGTCTGGAGCCATCCATGTTCACAACAACAAAATCAGAATGTGACCAGCCCTGACCTTCAACAAGAACAAAAGGAACCTGTGAAAAGAAAACAAATGAAGATAAGTCGCAGTCACACATGCTTAGAAAAAAAAAATGTCACACGGTCACACTCGAAAAATGTCACATGACAACTCTGAGATCCATTCAACCTACCATACGAAGCAAATACCTCTCTACATGGGTATCACATATCTAGAAAAAGACCAAGTGAGGCTGTTCCAGTTCTAATATTCAGAATTACAAGGAAATATCTGTAGATAAATTTATTACTACAAGGAAAGACCATGTGAGGCTGTTCCAACTCTTGAGGTCCTCAGGCTGCCATCAGTCTAAAATAAGCCAGTAGATCCTCTTTCGAGTGCTTGGAGACATTCCTATTAGATGCCCAAGCAGAAAACACACCCCCTCAAGTCTGGACATCACCTAGTGGTGTCAAAGTCAAGTCAATGCTTGCCTCAGTGTTTGGCAGAGGTAAGGCACCACTAAGCCACCTCTGAAGCCTCAAGGAGTGGTGGCAAGGTGCCTTGATTGAGACACCCTCCCCACCCCCACAGGGCCGGTCTCATTATTTTTTATTCTCTTTACCTAAATGACTCTTTTTTCTCTAACAAAAAAATCAAAACAAAACAAAACAAAATACCCAATCTTCACTTCATTTCACAAAAATAAGTAATTATATAAGCAACTATAACGACTTAGATTCAAAGTTGCCATAAATAAAGAGATTGGCACCTTACTTCACTTGGGTGATCGTTTTAGTGCCTGATGCCTAGGGCACTAGAAGGGCTTCATGCCTCAATATTGTCTCTGTCTTTCCTTTCTATTATCTTCCACCATTAACTCGCACATGTACCCAAGAGATATTCTACCTAAGACCTCACTCTTCATCCCACTCTCATGGAGGAAGTTAGTGCCATATGAGCCAGAGCTCAATTGGATAAATAACACATCTTCACAGTGTTTTGAACAAATTGTGTCGCTGGTAAACATTAACAGGTAGTTGCTATTACATCAAGCAGTTCTAGACAAGTAGTTGTTTATGCTCTGGTAGATAAACAAATGAAATAGTACAAAAAAATGTGCATGAACTAAGAAAGACGAGTATGGACTCACAGTTCTCAATGAGGTCGACTCTTGTTCCCTCCAGGATCTTGCAAATATAGCTCTTAGATCAGAAGTCCATCCAAAAAAACCCTTCCATTCGTTGTAGATACACTTTGCAAAATAGAAATCACAAAATCAGTACAAGACTTCCTTCACAACCAGCTACCATTAGCATAACAATAAGATATAATGGACACGACACCAAAAATTATAACTAGCCATAGTCCCTTAAACAATTGACAAAGGTGTCTTGTAATTGGAGTACCAGTCAAACCATTTCTGTCAATGAAAGATGCAAGAGAAAATGGTGGAGAAAGGAGTTATACTTTGCTCAAGATCGAAGAAAAAGCAATAGAAGATGACAGCTTCATGACATCTATATTTTCTTTTATTCCTTACTTGTCGCCTAAAAATTTGCAGCAGAACAGAATCGCAATCATCTTTTTGTCCAACATAGCTCACATTGCTATTCAATACTTCCCCAACATGTATTTTCCTCTTTCTCAACAACCAAGCGGATAACTAAGTGCGAAAGATTATCCATTAATTAATACATATACAAATTGCAATTCCGATTCATCATCCCAGTAAATGAAAAAGTTTTCAATTTTACTCTCTACACCGCTCAAGTATGAAATTTAGCTCTCATAATCTCCCAAAAGACGAAGATTCTTTTAAATCCGTGTGTTTCCTTTTCTATTCCCACCCTCTCTAGGCAATCAAATACAGAATCAATTAAAACTTTAACACACAGAGGCGCTGATGGAGAATCAAGTAAATTTAACAACAAAACAGCCGTTCAATAAGCGATGTTACAATCGAAACACACCGTTTGGGTTCTTTGAACGACAACTCCTTTGTCTCCAGACTCCCGAGAGACCAAGATATTGGGCTTGAAGCTCTTCCAGCTGGGATCGACGGCGGACTTGGCTTCGACGGTGCCCCGGACGACGACTATTTTCTCGAACAGCTGTGACTCGTCGGAGGAGGAATCTTCCACGGTTAGGATGGACCGGAGGTCGGAGACTGAGGAGGACGGCGCCTGTCGGATTTTTCCGAGGGCGGAGGAAGTGGTGGTGAATTTCAGGAGGGAGCGAACAGCGGCATAGGCCAAAGCCGCGCCTAAAACGGCGCCGTCCAAAGAGAGTGCTAGTTGGGAGATAAGGGACACTAGGGCTTGCTCGTGCGTAGACATTTTTGAAGTTTTGGGAGGTTACATTCAGTTGGGCACGCGATACAAGAGAAGATCGGGTGGTGTGGTGGCGGTGGCGGTGGCGGGTGCTGCCAGTGCTTGGCGGAGACGGAGAGAGAAGAGGGTGGTCGAAGATTAATCTAGTGGCAACTTTTTGTGAGTATATTTTCTAAAAGAAACAAAAATGGATTACGTAACCCGGAAAATGTTTTCTGGATCACCGAAAACTGATTCTGCCTCTCGTAAAAAGTTTTCCTGATTACGTGGCTGAGTTTGGATGGTTAAAAATAATAATTTATTATTGAAAATAACTTAAATTTGGTTGAAATTGATTAAAAATGTTGTTAGAATTTGAAAAAAATTATTAGATTTTATAAGAAATTGTTAAAATTTATAAAAAAAATTGTTAGAACTTATAAAAAAAAATATTAAAATCAGTGAAAAAAGTAATTATAAATTTTTTTAAAAAAAATTCTTGACATATATATAGGCCGAAAACGCGTAATAAGTTTTTCTGACGACTGAAAACAGATTAGGTAGGTCAGAAAACTCTTGACCGAAGATGGATTCCGTCGCATGACAAACTTCTTTTTTTTTTTGGCTTTTGACAAATTAAATATTTCACGGCCACTTAAAAATAATTTTTTTCCACTTAAAAACATTTATATCAGAAAAACTGGATAACATTTTCAAATAAGGAAATGTTTTACGTCGTAAATAATGAAACTTTTGGTTATTTATGTGATACATTAGATCATCTTTAACAAATACTCAAAAACTGCTTTTGGTTATTTACATGTACACAGTCTTTTTTTTTTTTTTTGGGTTTTCCTTTTTTTTCTTTCCCTCCGATTAAGGTTTCGAAATTAGCAAATATTCACAATGGCCAAACACATTGGGGCACCTTGTAGGCTTCCTAAACTCTGGGCAAAATTGCATATTCTCTCTTTCGTGGCCTGAAGAGATGATGAACAGGAACTTGTCATTCTTTGAAGAAAATTTCTCCTAGTTCAATTTTTTTATTGCAAGAGTAAAAACACTCCTTCCAATCTTATGATTCTTTTGCTTAGGAAAAAAAATCGTATAATTCTTTTGATTTTTAATCTTTGAGTTTTACACTGTTCTCATAATAATTGAGCTTTAAATCTTAAAATTTTAATTAGGAAGTTTCACTTGATTTTCATAATAAGTCCGTAGAGATTTTAAATCTGTATCATTAATTTTGAGCTTTTTTTAAAAAAAAAAATCATCTAATCATCTAATCTATCTCGACTCACTATTGCTAGAAGGTTTACCTTCATAGAAAATTAAGTCAGTCGGATTGGACAAGCCACGTTACGGCCCGCAAAATGATGTTGTTCTAACTTGACCGACAAAAGTTCATCCCACGACTCAATGCACTATTTAACTTATCAGATACGTGGGAGCAACACGTGGCAACTAGTTTAATTTTTTATAAAGATGAACTTTCTGCAGTTAGTGGGCCAGACGAAGGGCTGATCGAAGATTTTTTTTTGGTTTTTAAAGAACCAAAAACTCAAAGACTAAATTTTTTAATTTTAAAATCTATTGATGAATTATTAAAACAGTATAAAATTTAAGAACTACAAATTTTTAGTTTTAAAACACAATGACTTTATTATGAAAACAATTTAAAACTGAAGGATCAAAAAATAAATTTTCCCGTTTTCTAAAGTGGAAGATCCTAATGCTATTATAAGATAAAGATTAGCTAAACTATCTCCTATTAACAATTGTTTCTAGAAAGCAGCGCAACTCTGGAAAAAGGTTGACTGAAAAACAGATAACGGAATTCCGGAAAAGGTTTCAAGGCGATGGAAAATAGATTACGTAAACCGAAAAACTTTTACCATTAACAGAAAACAGCTTCCAAAAGTCGGAAAAGTCTTTCGGACGACAGAAAACGGATTACGTAACCCATAAATCTTTTTCCATATTCCTATCTATCAAAAATGGATTCGGTGACGTGGCAAACAAACTTTTGGTTTTGACAACAGATAGAAAACTTCCAACAGATATTTTCACCGTCATTTAAAAATAGTATTTGCAAATTTGTTCAGATTATTGTCATTCCAAGATCCAATTAACAAGATAAAAAATAGCTGAAGTTTTAGTAAACTTTCAACAGATATTTTCACGATGAGGAAAGATCCATTCCATTTTCAGCTCTTGAACAATAACTTAGTGCTCTTTATTATGGATTACGATTGGGTGATGCCTAGGCGGGTGGCTGAAGTTTTGTTGTGCTAGAAAAAGGAATTTTAAAGACCCTCAAGCCTTAGTTATTTGGATTGTGATCCCTACTTATATTCGTAGAATTTATGAAGAGAGAGAAATGGGAGATGTTTCAAGGGTGTGGTTATGTCCATGCAAGGTGTGAGGGGCAAATTTCTGCCATCCTTGCTCTTGTGAGTGAATGCTTTGTTGGGTTCTCCATTTTCGGAGTTTTTAGATTTTATTAGCTTTCTAGCTTGTTTGGTCTAGAGGTCTCCTTCTATTCTTTTTTCTTTTAATAAAATTGCCTTATTTATCAAAAAAAAAAAAAAAAAGCTCTTGAACATTAACAAACACCCCTATTAAAACTTGCTAGTAGAGAGCAAGGTCCTTGGAGTAATTTTGAATAAGTTGTATTTAAAAAATTAAAAAAATATAAAATACATTTTTTACCTATGAATTATCTTAATTTTTGCACTTTGCATCTTAAACTACCATGTTTGAGACCTTACATTCATAAACTATCAATTCTTAGACATTGTACCTCCGTCTATTTTTTCATCAAATTGGATAGATATTAACTTTTTTTTAAAAAAAAATGACGATTATAACCTTAAATGAACATGGTATTTGACTTTTTAAAGACAATCGACATTTCTTATTAATTAATTCCCATCCAATTTAACGAAAAAAATAAAAGAATGGTGCAATATTAAGAATTGATAGTTTGTGAGTGTAACATTCTCAAACGTGATAGTTTAGAGTATAAAATGAAAAATAAATAATAATTTGTGAGTGCAAAATGTATTTTTGCCTTAAAAAAAAAGAAACAAAGTGTTTTTCTTGGCAAAATTCGATAGAGAGAGAGAAAAAAAAACAACTTGAAAATGTTCAAAAGTACAAAAAAAAAAAAGAAAAAAAAGGGATAGAATCTCAAATATAGCAAAAAGCAAAGCTATGAAAAAGTAAATACTCCAAAGAGAAATAAAAAAACAAACAAGCAGATCGGTTTTTTAGGAGTCGCGTAGGAAATATATTTGGAAACTTGGGGTGCTAAAGCAGCTGGCAAGACCACGTTTAGTAGCCTAAGTTAAGGGGAATAGAGGAAATTCGGACGAGGATAATTGGATAAATATGTATTATTGCTTTATTTTTATTTGTCAACATAACGTTTTTTGTTTTTGTCTTTCTTTTGGGATGTTTCATTTGACAGGTCGATTTTCTCTGCGATTTTGTCAACTGCAATTTGAATGGAGACGGTAAGGGTGGGCATTTGCCGGAATCGAAAGTCATTTTTAGTAATTTTTGGAACTGAAAATTCTGGCAAAATTATCAAAATTTTCGGTTCTGATTTTTTTTAAAAAATAAATAAATAAAATGCTTAAAATAAAGTATAACAAAATAAAATAAAAATAGTGTTTAAAATAAAATATAACATCTGAAATTTGATTAAATGTTTATTTTAGATTTAGATTTTTTTTATGAATATTTTACATTTATTGTTAATTTATGATGAATAATTAAAAAATACTGAAATTTTCAATTCTAATTTTTTTTAAAAAAAATAGGGCTCAAAATAAAGTATAACATATGGAATTTGCTTGAATTAGAATCTAGATTTTAGATGAATGCTTACATTTATTGTTAATTTATGATGAATAACAGAAAAATCTTCCAAAAATTCAGTCCAAAAATATTTTTGACTCATTAAGACCTCAAAAAAATGTCTAAAAAAGTTCACACAACGAATCAGAATTTTTTGTTCCGATTTCAGAAATTTCAATTCCGTTTCTATAAAATACCAGAATAAAACCGAAAAAAAAAATGCATTATGGTGAGTACTGGAACGGAATCGGAATTGGTCATTCCGGTTCCATCCGTTCTAATACCCACTCTTAGAAGAGGGTGTTGTGAAGCTCCTAAGTGTCCACGAGATGATAGCAATATAAGATCCTGTGGATAATTTAATATTTTCCGTACAAATATAGCCAGCCATTAATTGGATTATAGGTAAGGTTGGACATTGGTACTTGCTAAAATTATAAGATATAGAACTAAGGGTGTGTTTGATACCCATAATTTTACCCAATCCTAAAATTTTAACACAATAAAAAATTAACCATATAATCTCTCTCTCCCCATCACATCATTACTTTTCACTACAAAAAATATAAAAAATTACATCTCTCTTTACTTTTTCACTAAACTCAATACCTTAAAATTTTAACATCCTCAAAATTTTAACACTCAAACACACCCTAAATTTCATCCATTCCATTTTCAAGCTTAGCATATGTATGTTATTTATGAAAAACAAAAACTAGTCAATTTATTAAAAATATTAAAATATTAGGATATTTGAAAAACTTTAACGGTTAACTGAACATGGATTCCATACTCTGAAATACTTTTACGGTTAGACTGAAAACAGATTACGTAACTTTGAAAAAGATTTCAAGCTAAGGGAAAACAGATTACGTGAATTCGGAAATGCTTTACAATAGATCGAAAATGGATTAGGGAAAAAAATTTCAAATGTCCAAAAACTGATTGCGTAACCCGGAAACGTTTTACCATTAACATTAATTGATTCGGTCACATAGCAAACTTTAGTTTCGACAAAAAATTTGACAAACTAAACTTTCCACAGATATATTCGCTCTCATCTAAAAATAGTTTTAGTAAACTAACTTTAAGAAATTTTATATTAGAGAATGTTCTACGGAAAAACAAGCCGAGTATTTTTCAGCCATTTAACTGATTGAAGTATGAAGACGTAAAGACCCATTTGATCAGACCCGAACATACAAGTAATACCAACCCATAATGACACCCAAATAACATAATTGAATAATCAAACACAAATCTACAAAAATGAAAAACCTACAAGCTCTTAGTTAACTCGCGGAAAGATTATACAGTTTCTACTTCAAAATTGTTTATGTTTTAATTATTTTTACTTCTGTTTTCTTTGTTTATAGTTTAATTATTGATCCTTGTAGTATCAACTTCTAACAAATCAATCTTTGAAGTACAATTTTAAAGAATTGGTCCATATAATTCATTTTTTAAATATACAGATCCTCTCGTCTACTAAATATTAGTTCTCTAGAGGAAAACCGACA
This sequence comes from Morella rubra, assembly GCA_003952965.2. Lineage (NCBI taxonomy): Eukaryota > Viridiplantae > Streptophyta > Magnoliopsida > Fagales > Myricaceae > Morella > Morella rubra. Next base: position 5,607,688 of record CM025851.1, on the reverse strand, counting down.
TTAAAGATTATCGTCGAGATGTGTATTATCGGAATCGAGTAGCCTCTCCCAAACTCTATCTTGATTGGAGATGTCATTTTAAGTTAATTTTAGATAAGCTGTCTGACGTCATTATTTGACACTTAATTACAACCTGTTACACTAAACTAAATTATTACCCTCATTGGCATAGCCAATTACTACAAGCGAATTGAGTGCTCCAATCAGACTTGAGCTAGTAGAATTCGAACCCGCACGTCAAATCATTTCTGCAAAGTGAAAAATAGTAGACTTTTACAGTTGACAGGAAAGGAAAAACTTTCGCGGTCCACGAGGAACGAATTACAAAATAGTGAAGGAATTTTCTGGATTGTGGAAAACAGATTACGTCCCATTGAAAATATTTTTCTGAAGGTGAAAACGGATTACGTCTTTTTGAAAACATTTTCCTAAAGATGGAAACGGATTACGTTCTCCTAAAAATATTTTCCTAATGATGAAAATGGATTACGCTCTCTTGAAATATTTTCCTGATCACAGAAAACTGATTTGGTATGTTGTACACAGTTTCATAGGCTGGAAAACTGTTACGCTTGACCTAAGATTGAAAAGCTCTTGCTTTTGACCAAAAATAGAAAAATGAATCTGAGGATATTCTTCCCTTTAAACCTTTACATCAGAAAAACTTGATAACATTTCACATTCAAAAGTGTTTTTACGTTAGAAAACAAGCATGTTTAAAGGTAATTCCAGCAAAATATCTTCCACTTGCATTGTTAATTGTGTTATAAGTCAAAACAAAGAGAACATTTTCCACCACCTGAAAAAGGTTTTTTTCGACCACTTGACAACATTTCATCTTATAAAATATAGATAAATGCAAAATTGGTTCTTGTACTTTACTCAAAAATCGATTTAGTCCTCGTGATTTAAAAATCATAAATTTAATCCTCATAGTTAAATTTAATCCCATAGTTTCACCTTCGTTTGCCGATAGTCCCTCCTCAACATTCTGTTAACTCTTTTGATGGAACTGATTCCACATCAGCCCTAACTGCCATATCATTTCTCTACTCAGCTCAACTTCTTATCCAATTAAAAGAAGGACACGGAAGATAACTTTGGAAACATTCCGGAGGGCGCTCTAGCAGCAATTGGCACTGCCTGAAGATCCCAATCATTTTTCATTGAAGGATGGTAAACCTGGCACCTCAAATAAGTCTCGCAAGTAGCAGTCCCAATCAACCAAAGCCGCCCCGACTTCCCTCTCGAAAACTACCCAGCAGCTTCCATCTCTGTTGCAGCATGCCCCACCTTGGAAACAACTTGTTGCTGAACCGTCGCACCCGAGCCCGCCACCCCAAGACTCGCCGGCTGTTCAACTAGCCATTTCAAGTCACCCAAATCAAGAATAAGACCTCCACCACTCAGATTCGCAATCCGGGTCTCGACCAATGCGGGAGTATTTGGGCTCTATCGGAAGAAAACTACTTCTCCAAACGAATCACCTGAGAGTTCATGAACGGGCCCTTCACTCAACACCTTGTTTTCAATCCTCCTCAATAGCTGCCAACTTCAAGAATTAACTAAAACCAAATATTTTCGTGGTACAAAAAAATCCCTACGCTCTCAAAACACATGCGATCCTTAAATTCTAAGAATATATCCCTTCAAAATTTAAAATCTTACCGGACATCGACACTAACGAGCTTGGGACTAAGACTTTCGTTGATGTTCTTAACGGCATTGAGGGCACCTTTGAAAACGCTCTTATCGTCGTCCTGGAGCTCCAGGGCCTTGTAGATCCCCGTGGAGGCTCCACTGGAGACTGCCAATCGGTAGAGAGCATCGATGATCAGTTCCTTGAGTTCTTCTTTTGTGTTCTTCAATTTTCAATCCTCCAAGGTATCTTTCGTGTTTTTGATTGGCTCAGAAGTTGAGCTGAACTGGAGCGATAACATGGCAGTTAGGTTGATGTGGAGTCAATTCCGTCAAAAGAGCTAACTGAATGTTGAGGAAGGGCTAACAACAAACGCAGATAGGACCACGAGGACCAAATTTATGCTTTTCATATCAAGAGGACTAAATCGATTTTTGCGTATAGCACATAGACCAATTTTGCATTTATCCCTAGAAAATATTGTGGAGGCATCCTTACATTGAACAAGAAGGATCATCTTCATCCATTAGTATTTAAAATCTCCTACCCTTATCAATGGTATAACATGGTTACACATTTAACTGCAAAGTGTTGCAAAAAAATAGTTGGTAGATATAATGTAATAAAAATAATAGATGAGAAGTAAAGTATTAAAACATTAGTGATTGCCGATTGGAGGGTGTAAATGTATTTATCCAAAAAAAACTTAAAGGTACATAAAGAATAGAATATTAAGAACTGCTTCTCAAATATAGCCAAAAAGCAAACTGCCTATTATATAAAAGTAAATAACCCAACGAGAAATAGAACTCAAACAAGCAAATCGGTTTTTTTGGAGTCGTCCAATGGGTCCCTGTTAGAAACATAGGGGATTAAAGCAGCTGTTGGGACTAGTTTTGAAAGCGGAAGCTAAGAGAAATGGAGGAGATTCATATGACTGAAAACGGATTACGTAACTCTGGAAAAGGTTTAAAGGTAACGGAAAATAGATTACGTCAACCGGGAAAACTTTTACAATCGACCAAAAACGAAAAGTTTTGCAATCGACTGAAAATGGATCACGCAAGCCAGAAAAGTTTTTCTGATGGCCAAAAACGGATTACGTCACCCAGAAACCTTTTTCCATCTACCAAAAATGGATTCGGTTAAATGACAAACTTTTGGTTTCCACAAAAAATTGAAAAAAAAACTTTCAACAGATAATTTCACTCTCATCTAAAAATAGTTTTAGTAAACTACCTTTAAGAAATTTTATATTAGAAAGCGTTTTACTGAAAAACAAGCCGAGCAAATTCCAGCCACCTAACATCATTTTATTTTATCAGGTGTTTTACGTCAAACCAAACAATTCCTCATAAGCTTGTTCGCTTCTCCTTCAAAATTGTTTTCTATGCAGGGTAGGGTAGGGTACCTTTGATTAGGGCTGAACAAAATCGGACCGAATTTGTGTTCTTAATGGTCCAAATCCAGTATGGATTTGAAAAATCGGTTATATCCGATCCGGTCTGGTCCAGGCTTTTTGGGAAACGGTCTGGACCAAATCGAACCGGATTTATTAATATAAATTACAAATATTTTTATTTTTTATACAAACTTAAAACTTTTACCCTAAAACTATGCGTTTGAGTTCTTTGACCAGACCCTATTCATTCATTCTTTGTCATATAAGATCTAAAGTGTTAGAAATATTATGCAAACCATACTATAGGAAAAAAAAAAAAAAAGCCGGTGTCTGGACCCCTTAAGTGGTCCAACCGGATCATTTTGGACCGGTCCTTCAATTTAGGCACAATTAGAAATCCGGTCCAAAAACCGAACTGAATATCCGGTTGTCCAGCCCTACCTTTGATAAGTATTTTTACTTTCCTTTCAAAGGGGGTTTTGATATCTAAGCACTTGTATGCGACGGATTTCATGTGTAAATTAGATAGGATAAATTAAAATTGTGATTGATCACTGTTTTTTAGCCCAATTAAAAAAAAGAATGAAAAAGATACTGTTTCTTCTATTCCCAACAGTAATTAAGTGTGTGCTCACAATAAACAACTAATAAGTGGTGGAGGATAGAAAAACTTTATGTTAATTTAAAAATAAATTGTGTAAGGTCATTATTTGACACTAATTACAACGTATTACACTATAAACTACACTATTACCCTGATCATTTAAGCCAAGCACTGAATTTTGGGAACCCAAAAGCTCTACTTAATGCCTAATTACTACAGACCTCTCAGAACACAATACACCACCTTTGCCGCAAGCCATGAGATGAAAAACAGCAGACTTGAGCTAGTAGAATTCGAACCCGATGTTTTGACGTCAAATCATTTCTGCAAGGTGAAAAGCAGTAGAATTTTACGGTTGACAGGAAATGAAAAACTTTCACGGTCCACGGAAAACGGATTACGGAAAAGAAAAGGAGTTTTTTCTGGATTGCAGAATTGCAGAAAACAGATTACGCCCTCTTCGAAAATATTTTCTTCAAGATGAAAACGGATTATGTATTCTTGAAAATGGATTACGTCTTCTTGAAAATATATTCTTAAAGATGAAAACGGATTACATCCTCTTAAAAATATTTTATTAAAGATGAAAACGGATTATGTCCTCTTGAAAATATTTTCCTACGAATGAAAACGGACTACGTAACCAAAAATCTTTTCCCATCTAAAGAAAAAAATGGATTCGACCACATGGCAAACTTTTAGTTTCAACAAATATATGACATATTACATGTGTGCGTATTGATTTTATATAATATATGTCATAAGTAGATTTAAATAGGACATGTAATATATATTGACTACATAGAGCATATCAACCTCTAAATTATGTCATCCATTCCATTCATTACAATATTGCTAAATATATAATATAACATATGAATAATGCAAATATGATATAACATCTAGCACATACATAAATACATACATATAACACTTATGTCATCCAAGAAATGTCCATATATTCTAATATATAAATATATATGACCATATTAAATACAAGATATAATAAAAGAATACATGTCACAGATATAAGTATAATACATTCAATATAAAACAACGATAAACCATGCAACACATCTTAAATATACATGTATATATATAATAATAATAATAAAATATATATGCTACAACTTTTAAATGAGCTTAACTGAGTTGAGTCGAGTCTATATGAACTTTGTTCGCGAGCTTAAACTGATTTTAGCTTGTTTAATATTCACGCTCAAACTAGTGTTCAAACTCGGCTTGTTTATTAAACGAGTCGAGCTTGAGCTTGAGTTGTTTATGAATAGATCAGTTCATTAATAGGCCTATTTGTACACCTCTAATCCAAGTTTATCGGTTTCACCACCATCTGCCAAATTCACCGCCCCACAACAAATTTGAGAACCGCCTCTGTTACAGCTGTGAGGTAATTACCGCTGACTGATATAGATGGCTCTTAGAAAAAAGACTGATATAGATGGCAATGGAACCCCACAAGCGGTTCCCTTGCACACCCCTAATCACTCTGAAATCTATCTTGCCATTTCTCCTTGGTATGTAAACGCTAATATCCCAAGTCGATTGGATCTGTAAAAGCCAATATCCCAACGGAATATTCAACTAAGATCACTTCTGAAGGATCACTCAAGATCTCTGGGTCATCAACTTATCTTCCAAAAACTGTGCTTTGTGACAATCGAAAGTCCATAACCTCATCCCGTGACACAACAATCCGTTTTGACCAATCATACAAGATTCATCCAAACAAGCTTCCACGCTCTATTCCTCGAGCGCCAGAAGTCACTTAGCCACTTGAGATTTATCTATTTCCTCCACAATCATTTTGAACGGAGCAAGAAAACATAATTTCTTCCAAGCTTTCTCCTTCCCCCTTACTAAAGCCTTGGTGGCCTCAACAATGCTCCATTATTTCAAACCACAAACAAAAATCTGATCTTCATATTCCTCATCAAATTCATATACCGATCTGTTTTCAAACACCTCATGTCCCTATTCTGACTTGTCTACTAGGTTTGTAGCATAGGGGAAGTCTCTAAAAGTTGGAACAATTATAGACTCGATGCCTCACATTTCCGTTTTGCTTATTTAAAGACATCCTGAAATCATTACTAATAAGTATCACGGATAGTTCTTTCATTTCAAGAAATTGTAAATAATCGTTTCTTCATAGCTTAGAACCCTATCTATCACGCAAGAGTGGGTACTTTGACGTATTTCCTTCTCGAGATCGCCCAAGGTTTCACCTACAGCATACTCTGTAAATGGTATCTCTATCAATGCCTAAGCTCCTCCTATTTTATATCAAATATTCATAATTGAAGCTTGGGACGGCAATACATCAAATCAGTCTTCACCTATGATCACTTACTTCTCACTAATTCATTTATGAAGAATCAAAAAGATCATAACCATAGAGATTTTTGTGGGCATCGTACTTATCTTCCAAATAGATTCTTGAGATCCACTATGATCTTTTTTTCATCAGTAACACTTGCCCAAGATTCTGTCTTCTTTTTCCACAAACATGTAATCACAGTATATTCAGACTTATCATCATACACTTCATCAGACTCGTCTCCTAATCCATTTTCAAACACTGTCCCAACTCTTAATTACTTAACAAATCACCCAACCCTACTTGCAAACTATTACAGCAGTGTGGGAAAAACCAGTATCTTCAAATCATTCCTAGCAAGGATCTATGATATTTCTTTTATTTCCATAAATTGTAAGTCATCAATTGTTCATACTTCGGATTAGATCTTTATAAAACAAGTGTGAATGCTTTTGACTTTTACCTCATCAAGTTCCCACATTCCAGTGCCTCCAACTATGCTCATGATTTCTCCACTCAAACACTTGTTCTCATTCACACTCTCTAAAACCTTTCAATTGCATATTCGAGTGGCACACTTCGATCTCATTAAATAGTAGTTTCTATAATTTCTTCAGATCCTCTATGATCTCGTTTTGATCCTTAGTACTTGCCAAGATTCTACTTTCTCTTATTCTACGAACATGTCTTCACAGTATAGCTTGGGCTTATCTTCACATACCCCCAGTCTCATAATCGATCCGTTTTCAAACACCTCACATCCCACCCAAACTTATTGACAAAATCATTTCATCTTACTCTATATACTAGTTCCGCAGTGGGGGGAAACTTCTATAAGCTGGGACAATTTTCGGGTGTAAACCAGATGACTCGCAAACCTATGCCTATTCTTTGAGCACCGAAAGCATTTCATTAGAAATGTTAAATCCGTGTTACATAAGAGTCTCCAAGAATTAAACCTCATAGTTTTACATACCTAACTCTCATAAACAAAAAGATTTTTCTTGTTTACCTATCTGATAACATAGCCTGAGTCCTAAGATCTATTTTGGATCTTCTATCATTTCTTCAGATTTTCTATGATCTTGCTTTCCTCTTCGTACCTGCCAAGATTCTATGCTTCTTTTTTCCCACAAACACATTATCACAATTTGGACTCATCTTCATTCACTTAATCAAAAATCATATTCCGATGCATTTCCAAACAACTCAAGTCCCTACTTTGACATATTATAAATCACCCCACCCACTTATATACAAGGCCCGTTCATAGAGGAAAGTCTATAATCCCATGATTTCGCCCACAACATACATTTTGTCCATAATTGCATGATTAGTACCTAAACACCTCATATTTGTGTTACATACCATCCAGGTTCTGATCCCGATTACCATAAATTCATCTCACCTAATCACCTACGTATCACATGACACAAATTCAAGATTGGAGCATGAGACAGCAAATACTCAATTGAGTCTTCACCGATAATCACTAACTTCTCAGTAATTCATTTCTAAAGGCTAGCAAGAGATCATAGACTAGGACATTTTAGTGGGTCTCCACCTTATCTTCCAAAGTGTCCACTTCTACTATTCAAAAGTCTATAACCTCAACTCGTTGCTCAGTCGTAAATAAACCTTCTATCCACAGTATTGCAAAACTATCAGCTGTATGACAAGTCAGCAAAAAAGTTCTTCAGACATGGTTCAACTTGCCATGTCTGACACTACATCAATATTGTCAAATCATAGCCTAGAACTTCAGCCAATGCCAATTCTTCCAATCCTTAGATCTCATCCATGGTCTGTTCTAGTCGGCTTCCACATTCATATTTCTATTTCGAAAGCACTTAAAAGTCATCTCATACCAAATGTAAAATCTTCCTTCCATAAGAAATCTTGAAGAATTAAACATTATGCTTACAATATTACACAGTCCAAAGTACCACAATTAACATCCAAGCTCCTCATTTTTCACCCCCATCTATCCAGGTTCTGATCTTGACCACAATAATCACCTCGATGCATTCACTAGGCATCACATTATGCCGATTCAAAATGGAGCTTCAGATTCCAATAACTCATTTTGAGTCTTACACTATGATCACTTACATTGACTATTTCTTTCATAAAGGATCACCATACATCGTAGTTCTTACGTCATGGTTCACTTATGACGTCTGACCCAAAATCAGTCATTCCCAATAACCGCCTACAACCTCAGACCATGTCGAATCTTTCTATCCTTAGATCCTATCATTATCCATCGGTTTCCCCATTCATATGTCCATTCCACCACAAATGGAAGTCTTGTGGTTAACACAAAACCATTGGTGCATAAAAAGTCTCGTAGAAATATACATTATAGTTACTTATACCTAACCTCTCACTGTAACACCCTGGGCCAAACGCCAAATGAAAATATTTCCGTATAAAATAAGGCTTTTTCACTATTGCTAATCATTTATCTAAGCCCAAATATTTCAAAACTAATTATTACAACTTCAGCAAAATATTCATAAACCATAAAAAGCCCAAAAATATCAATCCAAGCCCTAAAATTTACATTAGCATATCCAATATTTGCGAACAATCTCTTTGAACCTAGTAGCACCATCTCAATCCAAATTTTGATCACCAATATACATTCTATGCGTCTATTTATTAACCTCGATCTCTTCAACATATCTTTATCCATCACTTTAAAATTCAAACATAAGATCCGTATCCATATCTTTCAAATTCAAACATAACAATAATCTTTACCCATATCTTAACCTTTAAATTCAAACATAGCATCAAATCTCTATCCAAACTTTTAAATTCAAATATAGATCACATCTTCATCTCAGCACCTTTAAATTCGAAAATACGATTCAACCTCTATCCAAAAAACAAAAACAGGATTAAGCCCTTATCACTTCATTTAAAATTCAAATTACTCAATAACATTTTTGGGACGGGGTAATACAATCACCCCTCCTTAAAAGAAATTTCATCCCAAAAATTTGTCGCACCGTCCATAAAGAATAAATCCATTAACAAACACAATCACAAATCATTCACGCACTTTGATCATACAAAATCACTTCACAATTTTTCAATTAAAACAATTCAAGCGAAGACCCAAGCTTATGCAATATCCAAGCTTAAACTAAGATCAACATCAATATCCTCGAAACAAACCCCTAACTTTAGCTCTTATCCTTAATATAATGATTAAGACTTAAATTTCTTTCAAATTTAAAGCTATAATCCCACTTCAATCGAAATCTTTCTAAAAATATATAGAGTTACCACATATCACAACATATACTCTGACTTCAAAATTTTCCTAATAGTCTACAGAATCATAAACCTATACTCTGATACCATCTGTAACTTCCCGAACCCGAACTCAAAATGAAAATATTTCCGTATAAAATAAGACATTTTCACCATAGCTAATCATTTATCTAGGCCCCAATATTTCAAAAGTAATTATTACAACCTCAACAAAATCTTCATAAACCATAAAAAGCTCAAAAATATCAATCCGAGCCCTAAAATTTACATTAGCATATTGATATTTGCTGAACAATCTCTTAGAACCAAGTAGCACCACCTCAATCCAAATTTTGGTCTCCAATATACATTCTCTGCGTCCATTTATTAACCTCAACCTTTTCGACTTTTAAAATTCAAACATATATCTATTCATCACTTTAAAATTCAAACATAAGATCGTTATTCAAATCTTTCAAATTCAAACATAAGAATAATCTTTATCCATATCTTAACCTTTAAATTCAAACCTGGGATCAAATCTCTATCAAACCTTTAAATTCAAATATAGATCACATCTCCATCTCAACACCATTAAATTCGAAAATACAATTCAACCTTTATCTAAAAATCAAAAATAGGATTGAGCCCTTATCTCTTCGTTTAAAGTTCAAATTACTCACTTAATACCATTTTCGGGACAGGGTATTACAATCTCCCCTCCTTAATAGAAATTTCGTCCCAAAAATTTGTCGCACCTTCCATAAAGAATAAATCCATTAACAAGCCAAATCACAAATCATACAAAATCACTTCACAATCTTTCCATTAGCACACAACTTCAGCTCATACAATATCCAAGCTTAAACTACGATCAACATCAATATCCTTGAAACAAGCACACAACTTCAGCTCTTATCCTTAATAGAATGATCAAGACTTAAATCTCTTTCAAATTTAAAGCTATAATCCCACTTCAAACAAAATCCTTCTAAAAATATATAGAGTTACCACATGTCACAACCTATGCTCTGACTTCAAAATCTTCCTAATAGTCTACAAAATCATAAACCTATGCTCTGATACCATCTGCAACGCCCCAGGCCCAAACTCCAATGGAAAGATTTCTGTATAAAATAAGACCTTTTCACCATAGCTAATCATTTATCTAGGCCCAATATTTCAAAACTAATTATTACAACCTCAACAAAATATTCATAAACCATAAAAGCCCAAAAATATCAATCCAAGCCCTAAAATTTACATTAGCGTATCCGATATTTGCCGAACAATCTCTTAGAACCTAGTAACACCACCTCAATCCAAATTTTAGTCTCCAATATACATTCTCTGCGTCCATTTATTAACCTCGATCTTCAACTTTTAAAATTCAAACATATCTCTATCCATCACTTTAAAATTCAAACATAAGATCCTTATCATATCTTTCAAATTCAAACATAAGAATAATCTTTATCCATATCTTAACTTTTAAATTCAAACCTAGGATCAAATCTCTATCCAAATCTTTAAATTCAAATATAGATCACATCTCCATCTCAACACTTTAAATTCGAAAATACAATTCAACCTCTATCCAAAAATCAAAAATAGGATTAAGCTTTTATCTCTTCATTTAAAATTCAAATTACTCACTTAATACCTTTTTTGGGACGGAGAATTACAATCTCCCCTCCTTAAAAGAAATTTCGTCCCAAAAATTTGTCACGCCTTCCATAAAGAATAAATCCATTAACAAACCAAATCACAAATCATTCACGCTTCTGCTGCGCATTCTGATCATATAATATCCAAGCCTAAACTGAGATCAACATCAATATCCTCGAAACAAGCCCACAACTTCAGCTCTTATCCTTAATAGAATGACCAAGACTTAAATCTCTTTCAAATTTAAAGCTATAATCTCACTTCAATCAAAATCCTTCTAAAAATATATAGAGTTATCACATATCACAACCTATGCTCTGGCTTCAAAATCTTCCAAATAGTCTACAGAATCATAAACCTATGCTCTGATACCATCTGTAATGCCTCGAGCCTAAACTCCAAATGGAAAGACTTCCGTATAAAATAAGGCTTTTTCATAATAGCTAATCATTTCTCTAGGCCCCAATGTTTCAAAACTAATTATTACAACCTCAGCAAAATATTCATAAACCATAAAAGCCCAAAAATATCAATCCAAGCCCTAAAATTTACATTAGCATATCCGATATTTGCCGAACAATCTCTTCTAGTAGAAAGTAGTCTCCAATATACATTCTCTGCATCCATTTATTAACCTCGAGCTATTTAACTTTTAAAATTCAAGCATATCTCTGTCCATCACTTTAAAATACAAATATACGATCCTTATCCATATCTTCCAAATTCAAACATAAGAATAATTTTTATCCACATCTAACCTTTAAATTCAAACCTAGGATCAAATCTCTACCGGAACCTTTAAATTCAAATATAAATCACATCTCCATCTCAACACCTTTGAATTCAAAAATACGATTCAACCTCTATCCAAATAAAAAATAGGATTAAGCCCTTGCCTCTTCGTTTAGAATTCAAATTAATACCTTTTGTTGGGACGGGGTATTACAATCACCCCTCCTAAAAAGAAATTTCGTCCCCGAAATTTGTCGCACCTTCCATAAAGAATAAATCCATTAACAATCATCTAGCTGCATTCCCAAGCCATCACATTACTTGAATTCAAATTGGATCTTTAAATGCCAATGGAATCGAGTCTTAAACATTGAATAAATAATAACTTTGAAAATTTTCATTTCTAAATTATGCCCGCAGATCATAGCCTAGGAAATTTTTTACGGTCTCCAACTTAACCTCAATTTGTGAATTTGATTTGTTAGAAATCAATCAAGCTTACATTCACGCTATTGAACTACAAGTTTGGAAAAATGTATAAAATCCAAAAATTAATGAATGACTGAGAAGATTGGTAGAAGCAGTGTAATAATCTAGCATGAACCATTATTATTTTGATGGCACAACAACAAACAAGGTCACAACAATCGAATTGTAAATGGAATGCTTTTTCAAATACCAAAATCAACTTTAAGGCACGTAGTAGTATGTGCGGTGTGTTTTTTCCTTTTTGTTGATAAGTACGTATAGAGTTATATAACATGCAAGGGGATTTACAAAGATGAAACAACATAGAGAAATGGAAACCATAGCTAACCTGCCAGCCCAGCCTCACGATGTGCATCCACCAGCGCCACCATTACAAACTCTATTCAGGATCGCCAATGCAATTCATGACAAACGAGACAGGTACTCCGTATACTCAATCACGCACGATGCTGCAGTCCCCATGAAAATAATGAGAACACATAAGCTTCCTAACCTTCTCCTTTAACAAAGTCACATCCTTAAAAACTGCACAAACCACCGCGTTTCTTCGGAATTCTTCTACCTTTAACTCCACAAAGAGAAAATTCTCCACAAACTTTTTCGCAGCCGAAGGATTACCCCTCTCATTCTCCACTAGTCGCCCGAAAACAGTGTTGTATTCAGCCGTATCCGCTTCATATTCATTCTGAACAAATGCTAGATACGAATCGGTATCGGACCGCATCAGGTTCACGCTCTAAACTTGTATTCATACCTAATAGAATTTCTCACTCCAGATTTCACTACCTTGTCGCTGCTCTCCTCGATCATTATGCTTAGGTTTCCTCTCCTGATTAAAAACGCCTTCCTCCACTTCCTCCCATTCGAAACCCCTTCCACTCGTATGATCCATCTTCCAAACAAATGTTGTTGCAATGAAAATTCGAATCCTCCGAATTGACTTCCATACCCGGATCCGACTCTGAATCAGGTCTGGCGACACGGAGACCATCGCCATGTGAGCGTTGCATATCAGATTCAATCCCACGTACAAACCGTAGCCTCGGTAGCACCTCCGCATGATCCGACCAGAACTCACGCCATTTGCGAATTCAAACTCGGAAAATGAATCCGAACCTGATATAGTAACGTCGAAACTCGAAAGTGTGTGAATCATCGTCTGAGGAGCGATCGACGAAGAGGCCGCGTCGCGATCGGAGGCGGAAACAGAATCAGATAGCCGTTCCGAGCCGCATACTTGGGGATTGGAGGAGACGGTGGCGAAGGGATTGTCGTCGGTGACGGAGGGGAAAATGGTACACCAGTAGGTGATAGGATCGAGTATTCTGTTATAGGTACGGGCATGCGGGTGGAGTAGGTTTTGATCATTCCGGGAGGCTGAGTTCGTCGACCTGAACCCGGTGGAACTGGAAACCTTCAGGAACCTTGAACTTCAAGTAACCAGACTCTTACTAGAATATATGGAAAGGTCCGGTTTAATTTGGGCACGTTTGGAAGGGAGTGAGGTTGGGTTGGGGGATTTTCCTTACGTCCTATGTTGTCGCTTATATTTCGTACATAAGAAAAGTGTTGTCGCTTATAAACTAGTATATATAAGTGTGGTCGAGTAATATTTGGTGACCTTCTTGGGTTTTTCTCAGATTTTTCTAAGAATAATCCAACGACTCAGGATTAATTTTAAAAGTGAGTCCTATACCCTCAGAGATCCTGAACAGTTGAATTCTTCTTAGAAGAACCTAAAAAAAACTCAGAAAGGACATCAAACATTTCTCTTTTATATACTAGTTTATGAAGTCCGTTTCTTTGGAATATTATTATAATGCTAAGGGAATGCGGGCATTTTTTTTTTTTAATCATAATAACTACTCTCATTACTAATATAAGCGAACAACAAAAAAACAAAAGGCAAAACAAAACTCCTTGATTCAAGGAGGGTCAAAACCCGCATAAACTCACGGGTAGTTACAAAGGAGCTCAAGAGAAGGGGACAAGCAACCCTCAAAAGAAGAGGATGCAGCCCAACGAGCCAGATCATGCGAAAGCGAGTTCGCACTACGCGGAGAAAAAACAACCTTACAAGCCTGCAAGGAATCTATCAGAACCCTAGCATTACACACATCCATGGAAATAAGCCACGGGCAAGGGGCCCTAGAGCACTGCAGAGCATCAACTACCAAAGCGGAATCACCCTCCAAAATCACAGAAGCTAATCTCAAGTCAATAGCAGTCTGCAAACCCAACACCGCACCCCTAGCTTCTCCCACTACAGGATCAGTAGCAACACCAAGTGCAACAGAAGCACCTAAGATAGCACCATCCGAATCACGACAAACACACTCTACTGCATACCCAGAAGGGCGAATAGCTGCATCAAAATTCACCTTGAACCAACCCGGAGGTGGAGGAGACCAGTGAGCCCCAGGCGCCACAGACACTAGAGAATGCCAGGCAGCACCGTGTTCCTGAGAAGAAACAATAATCTGTCTGGCCAAGGGAATTGCAGCCAAAGAGGGAGAACCATGGACCAATTTATTCCGATTAGCCCACACCAGATCAATGGCAGTCAACGCAAAAACCTGAAAGGGATGCACATCCACAGGGCCGCAGGGGAGAGGCCAAGAAAGACATTTGGCTGGAGAATAACTTTCAACCAAGCAGAGAAGGGCTGATCAAGGAACACCATAGTGTTCAAGTTCCACCGCGATTCACGCCACGCCAAACGACTAAGAGGGCATGCCAAAAGCAGATGGTGCAGAGATTCCGAGGCAGCAACACAGAGAGGACAAAGAGAGACCAAGTCCAACTGAGAGGGGAGCCCTTCAGCAATACGAGCACGGGTAGGGAGGATGTTCCAAGCCACTTTCCAGAGAAGCAGCTTCAAACGAGCATGGAACTTGAGCTTCCACAGAAGAGACCAGTCAACAACAGACAAATCCAACACCGACGGAGCAACACTGGAACACAAGGACCGGAAAATAGACTTAACAGAAAAACGTCCAGTGCTATCCAAAGTCCAAATCCAGCAATCCTCAGAAGGTACAAAAGGAAGAGAGAGTTAAAGGATGGCACGGGCAGACAGATCGTCAAAAGCATCCCAAACAGCTTGGCGATTCCAGGTACGAGATAAAGGGAACAAAACAACATAAGGATCACGGGGGAGAGGACGTAGACCATCTAACCCCGGGACCCACGGATCAGACCAGATGCGAGTGGAAGATCCATCCCGAACTTGACGACAAACACCCGCAGCCAAGAGGGGAGCGTGAAGAACAATCCGTTTCCACAAAGAGGAGGAATACTGAGAAGGAGAATGAGTAACGAAAGAACAGCCCCTAAGATATTTGGCCTGACACAACTTAACCCACAACGCATCATGATTGGAAAGCATACGCCAAGAAAGCTTAGAGATCAAAGCTTAGTTCATTTTGAAAAGAGGCCGAATGCCCAGACCACCCACGGGTTTTGGGCAGCATATGGAAAGCCAAGATTTAAGAGTTAAATTGCGGGATTTAGTGGGCGAGAACCGCCACCAGAAGTTCTTAAGCTCGCGTTCCAAATTGTTACGCCATCAACCGGGAAGGCCATTACACTATAGCATAAGTCGGCATAGAAGTAGCAACGGCAGAGATAAGAGTAGTACGGCCAGCTTGGGAGAGAAGCTTCCTTCCAGCCAGATATTTTGCGAAGAATATTCGCTTTAAGATCAGCAAGAGCTAACGATTTGGAACGCGGTAATATCAAAGGCAAACCCAAATGTTTCGCCTTAGCAGGAAGCCTTCTCGGGTGCAACAGATCAGCAACAAAAGAGGCAGATTGCGGGGGAACATTGCGACTAAAATGCACTAAGGACTTAGTGCTATTCAAAAACTGACCCGACCAACTAGTATAAGTATCCAAGCAATGTTGAAATCGCAAAGACTCAGCAACCGAAGCCTTGCCAAATAACAACAAATCGTCGGCATAAAGCAGATGAGTGATGGGAGAAGCAACAGAATTCAGCTTAATGCCTTTAAGCAAACCAGGGAATGCGGGCATTGATTCTGTGGGATCAAACTCTCTATCCGACTAGTGGGACTGCCTCTAGGTTCACCCCACCTCACGACGACTTTGTTTTAATTTCTAAGAAAAATGAGATATTTAACAAGTGAATAAGTGATTGAGCATTTGTGGTATCTCGATCAATTTGGGTCATGTTTGTCTTATTTTACAGTTTAATTTGTTTGGATCTATAGTTGATCTTGATCTTTATCATATATTTTGTAGTGTTAATTCAAAATAAAATGAAACTTATCAGCATTATTTAGAAGGGAAAAAAATTTGTGTGTGCACACCAAACTAAAAATAAAGTGATCTCTCTCTATCAAATTATTTCTTTCTATTACAATAAATATATAAAAAAAAAACTTATTACCTTTTTTACACACATCAATCCCTTTTAACAACTTCTGCACGCATGACAATACAATTTTAGCATCACCTAAATATTCACAATTTTTATCATAATCCTATAAAATTTCTTCTAAACGAACATCCCCTAGGGTCCATGCAGTCTTGTCCTCCCACATGTGCTAATTTAGCAGAGGTTTGATCGTCCTTGGATTGAGAATCCAAATTAGAACAGAACTAGTACTTCGGCTTTGTCTTTCTTGTCACTGCAATAAAAGAACACAACCACCTCGGTGTGCTTCGTTAATGTCAAGGAGTGCTAAGGAAGGAGGCAGCAGCAGCAAAGGCCAAGAGATCTAAGGAAGGAACGGGAGAGAGGTTGTATTTACTATGGTTTGGAAGGTAAGAACAACCAACTTTTCCTTTTCTCTGTGGCAGTCTGTTTTGTTCGACATACTTCTAGTTCCAGCGGAATATGTTTGATCTTCAAGTCTGATTTAATTCCCATATGCTAATCGTGCAGGATAGAAGGCAAGAAAGTTTTGATTTCAGCAACATGGAGCAGAAGTTGGATGCCCTGGATCGGATTTCAGAATTGGCCATGGAAAATCATGTCAAGGAGCTGTGTGTCCATAAAAACGCGCGAAATATGAATGGTACAATGTGCCTCAAACGGTCTTTGCCTCCCAAATCAATAACTACATTGGAATTAGTGCATTAGTGCACTGCAGGGCGGATCCTTCTATAAATTCCATGTTATGTTCTTTCAAAAATCTGGTTCTCCAGAATGTCCATAAAGATGGGGGTGCAAATTAGCTGAAACACACTCGGAGAGTTCAGAAGATAGATCATTACGCAAATTGTTGAACGCAGTTAGTAGCAGAACGCTACAGCTTTTCTGTACAAATGCATGAGATTTATATACAGGAATGATTGCATCTAAAATTGTACATAATACTAAGGAAATGGAGAATTAAATAGCTATCAACTTCTCCATCCAACAATACTGCCAGCTGCAGGCCCTGTACTGGTGACGGTAAGCCCGCCATCATACATCCGCTGAATCTCCTCTCTGTACTCTGTCAAAGACTTGAATGATATGGCTGGGGTTAGCTCCACCACGTCCCCCATCTTCAACTTGCACATGGGATCGGTCACTGGCTGACGGTTCAGCCTTGGCCTCAATTCTTCCTTCACCGGGAAACCATATAGGGTAATTCTCGAGCTTCCCCGTCCAGCTCTTTCTAACAAATCCATTATTGTAGATTTTGCAGGTAACTCCTGTACAGACATCTGCAAAATTCAACAAAAAAAGCATGTCAATGCCTCTTCACCGTATGAATCCACAATACACGAAGTACACCTAGAGGTCGCTAGGTTTACACAAAATACGAATTATGAAGGTGGCAAAAAGCAATTTATAGCCACCTAAAGCAAATGGATTCAATACGATATCCTAAAGCAAACGAATTAGATTCAATATGATCTGCTAAAGCAAATGGATTAACATCCACAGAGAGATCTAAAATAAAACGAGCTAAAAAATTGAACCAAATTAGGGCCATGTAGGATAAGACAGCGAATAGCACCAAAGCCAATCTAGTCAACATTACCTTGTTCACATAAGGACCTACCTGCGGTACGAATTACCATAATTCTTGCATTTAGGTTCATCCCACAGATACAAGGGAAAATGGAAAACAAACAAACAGCGCTGCAAAATGCAAATTCAAACACAAACATCGTCCTTCCAAATCAAGAGCAAATCAAACACAAACCTTGTCATTCTCAATCATGATCACGAACACAGGCCCATCCTGGCCACAGTATGGCTTATAGGAATACAGGCAATCGTCAGAATGAGAAGGGAATGTGCAGGGTGGTCTTGTTGAGTCACCATAGGCAATGGATGACTGGTCTTTACTCATTGTCTCACACTGCCAGGTGAGAATCCATCGAGCCCATTCAACCATCTGAAGCACAAATGAAGAGTATCTACAATCACCTTCCTTGTATCTCCAATGTGCAGCAAATCCAAACTCTGCCTGCAAATGCATCTCCTTTGTCCGAATCTGAACCTCAAGTGGAAAGACACCTTCGCCCATGACCACCGTGTGCAGAGATTGATACCTGTAAGTTATGAGCCCCACGTTAGCAAGGAAAACCTTAATAAAAACACAATCACACAATCAAATGAACTCAATGGAATGACTTATGTAGTCCTTGTACCAACCCATTAAACTTGGGGTGACTTATGTAGTCCTTAAGCTTTCCTGGTACTTCAGTCCATAACTCGTGAACAACTCTCAATGCTTTATAGCAGTCTTCCTCATTGTCAACAATCAAACGTAACCCATGAATGTCGTGAATTTCATCCATGGTTAACTTCTTTCTGCCAAGGAAAGAACACTATCACTACATGAAAGGAAAAGCTTCTCCAGAACTAAAATTAGATTTTCTGAAAATCACGATATGTGGATGTGGGTATTTTAGAGTTAAAAGAAAGACAGCACGTACTTCAACATTTTGCAGTAAATACTATACAAGCTCTTATGCCGCCCAGATACGACATGGTAAGAAATAGCTTCACCCTTAAGAGCTTGTTCTAACTTCTCGATAGCAGAAGTGATCATCGCCTCATCAAAAGAGTTGAATAGCTTTGATGACAGCTCTGTATGCTGGTCTGGGTTGAGGTGTTTAAAACATAAATTTTCTAGCTGCACCTTCCAAGTAGAGATTCCCAAACGATTAGCCAAGGGGACAAAAATCTCCAAGGTCTCCTTTGCGAACCTTTGTTGCTTGGCCAGAGGCAATGCCTCCAGAGTCATCATATTATGCAATCGATCTGCCAATTTAATTAGGACAGCCCTGGCATCAGCCATGGCAAGGAACATGGTATGCAAGCGATCAGCCTCAACTGTTTTACTCGCTGTGTTGTTGTCGCGTGCAAGCTTACTCAAGTGACTTAGCTTGGAGACCTAAATAAATGGAGAGCCTAAATAAATGCCATAAAGAAGTAAAGCTTGTTAGATCAAAGTATCAAAAGCCAACTGCTAAACAAGAACTTATGAACGGAATTTAATAAAAAAAAAAGATGAGGACAAAAAAAAAAAAATTGAATCGTCTCATTAATATAAGGGAGAGGGAGAGCTTAGTCAATCAAGTTCCAACCATATGCTAAGTCACTTCTTTATCCTGAAACGGGAACGAGGGATGCAATTACTCCCAAGATGAAATTTGTTACATTTTTTCCAAGGAAAAATTGAAGATTAAAGGATTTTTGTTTTTTTTTTTTTTTGGAAGAGAAAGAAGAAGAAGGAGAGAGAGAGAGAGGAGAGAGAGAGAAGGGGGGGGGGGCTGTCATAGAAGAAGGGATATCCACTGGATCTTCATATTTTCCCCAATGAAATGCAGATAGCACAATAGGTACAAATATTTATATTTCAAAACCACAATAGAAGATTGATCCTCACTTCAAATCCATAGTGCAACAGTTACAACACTATTCTCCAAACCAATACATAGAAGCTCATCTTCTACAGTTCCACTTACAAAGGTGAGGTACAGCTAGGGGTAATGAAATCTTTCATAATGGACATTTATAAAGGTGATAATTTGGCAACAAGAACCATTATTGGTTAACACAAAATTCGACAACAAATGACCCCAAATTGTCTCGATTATGCACATAATGTTGTGTTGAATAAGAACCTCAGCCAAGTGTCACGTAGAAGATGATGCTTTCACTATTTTGACAAATGGCTCTTTTGACCTGCATGGGGCAACGATGACACCCCCTGCACATGATCTGATACTGATTTTTCGGAATACAATTAGCAGCCTACCAAACCATTGCTTGCAGATTTCCAAATTAGGCTCTTGAAACCTAATGAGTATGATTATATAGATCGAATGGAAAGAGTTCACAGTATACGACAATTTGTACCGCACAAGGAAAATTGCCAAGTTTGAACTGTACAAGCAAGAAACCACAACTGCTCCTGAAATTTAAATACCATTTGAAGTTATGAAAATTCACTCTTACCCCTCTAACCAGATCAGCGACACCAGCTCCGAACTTTCCAAAAATATAGTCATAGCTCATAAAAGTATCATCAAGTGTGTCATGCAAAAGCCCTGCGGCAACCACCGTCGAATTAGCACCAATCAAGGCGAGCAGCACCGCAGTCTCGACACAATGCTGCAAATATGGATCGCCGCTGGCACGCATCTGGGGAAGAGAAAACAAAGAAAAAGGACTTAAACCCCTCAACCCAAACCACCAAAAGCCCCCGCAAAACCAACGCACGTTTTTAATCAGAAGTCCAGACAAAAAAAAACCTCAATCTTCTTTACCTGCCCTCTGTGCGCTTTCTCAGCTTCATAAAAAGCCTTAACCACAAAATCCTCACAAAAGATTTTGTGCCTCAATTGGGCGTTCAACAACAACTCCTTTACATACGGCTCAGAAGTCCCTTCCACCTCCATATTGAAAGTCAGTTCCTCCGCAAGACCCACGTTAAGCTCGTCGCCATGGACCCCGAAACTCGGTGAATCGTAATCCACACACGACCCTAGAGCATTCCTTACAAACCCATTAAACAACCCACTTTGCAAACTCATCGGAGGACTTCTAGCCGAACCAACCACGCTACTACTACAAGAAACCGGGCCCTGAAACACCGAAACCGGGCTGAAATCCTTCCTTACACAAGACCCAGAGAACTTACTCGACAAAAAGCAGTAAGAGCTGCTCAGTTCCTTCAATTCTTCGCCTCTGTCATGCCACAAAGAGCTGAACTCCTCGCCGCAGCCGCCACCCGAAAAGCTAGAAGAAGACCGCACCGAGGGTGAGGAGAAGAGGCACGAGAGGCCGCCGATTACGGGCTTTTGCGTCGAGGAGGGTGTGGATGAAGCGGAAGAGGAAGGCCGAGAGCTCAATTCGAAATCGTACGACGCATGCGCGTTGATCTGACATGGGTGCGGTGTAGAGCACACGCTGCTAGGCGGGCTCGCGTATAAAGCTATGGTTGGGACCGGCATGACCTTGTTCTTGTGCTTTGGCTTCAGTATTATCGGTCTCAGATCACAACAGTCTCAAGAGGGTCTCAGATCAAGAAAAAAAGTACTTGTACTAATGGGATCCCCTCGAAGACCCAGAAATTCTCTCGAGAAACGCAATTGAATTACATTCAAGCCCCAGAATTCCAAATCAAGTTCCCTCAGATAGCCAGTAGAAAATCAATAATTTTCCACGAAAACCCAATAACTTGAGGAAGGACCAAGAGAAATCTCTGAATACCCACCCACAAATGCTCCAGAATCAGAGACCAAGTACTTCTTTTTTTTTCCCTCTAACAGATACAGGAAATTAAAATCATGTAAGAAATGACAAATTTTTGGCGTTTTTAAAAGGAAATGAAATCGAGCTACAGCATGCACAAATTCCCGGAAATCGAACACCAAATGGAGTCCAGCTGAGCGAAAACCTGAAGCGAAGATGGATTTATAAAGCCTACGACTATAATCAAGCAAAGAGAGTCAAATACGACCTGAACAGCCGATAGAGAAATTCGAGAGAGAGACCGAGAGAGGAGAAGATTTTTTTTTCTTTTCAGCTTTTCTTTTCTTTCATAAAGCATCCCTCTCCCTCCGTTTTTAACTGGTTAAGTGGTTATTATTGCTTAGAAGCCAGGGAACCGAGGTGGTGAAATGACCCTATTGGCCTTGGAATGTATCCTTAATTAACGGAAACGTTCAAGCTCCACCCGATGCTTTGCCACCAACGTATTTTTTAAAATTTCTTTTCTCTTTCTTTTTTTTCTTTTGAGCTGTTTTCCAAATTCTAACAATGCCCTGTTTTGGCCTTTCGATGAACTTCGTGAAGCTGTTTTGTTGTTGTGATTGGTTCAGAGAAAGTTGTTCGCTTTTGAGATGCACAGTAAGCTTTTGTTCATCTAATAATAGGCTATGTTTGGGAGGTGGGTTGGCAAGAAATAAACCTTGATTTTTGGATTTCCTTTTTGAAAAAAATAAATAAATAGAAAGTTATGGAATTGTATAAATTAAAAAAGAATTTGCTTTTTTCCGTTCCTGTGTTTCGATACATTTCTGTCTATGAGATTAGCAACATGAATATGTACTTCCTTGACTTCAACCTACCATGTATTTGTGCATTATTTTTTGGTAGACCTTTTGAGGTGATATTACAAAAGGATATATTTGGGGTTTTTCTTGGGATATAGATTGTCTTAAAAAGGAAAACCCCCTAAAATCGTTCCACTTGGTCAAGGGTGAGTATTTATTTAGTGGTTATGGTTAGCTGCATAGAACTTTGATTCGTTTTTACTTTATTTATTTCGTTCTTATCCGATTGGGAATTTATATGAGTATTTCTATTCTCTTTTAAATATTACTCAAATCTAATATGGGTAAGATAAACTCGAAAGTAATGTTACCATAAAATCTTTCCCACTCGTGTGCCCACAGGATTGAGCTAAGTCAAGCGGGACCATCCCTTTGATATTCTTCTTCATGGAGTACTATTGCCCCGATGCATGAACCCATTTGCATCTTATCGTACTCCTCTCTTTTTTTTTTTATTCCATGTTACTTCCTGAATCCAATTGTGTGCTTTTGGTTTTAAGGATGTAGAGTACTGTACTCTATATATATATATATATAAGAGAAATTGAAAAAGATATACATAAGAGTTTTAAAAAAATATATATATAAAAATTTTAATTTATAGAACAAAGATGATCATAATGTTGTTAGTTGGGTTAGTCATGGGCGATGTTGTCGTATATGAATTTCAAACAATTGGATAAAAGAGTTCATCTACGATACGTAAGGAGAGAAATATATTCTTTGGCTGTTGTGGTCGTCGAAATTGTGCGACGAATCTTTTGTTTTTAACATGTGATTCTAGACGTCACAGTTTCATCAGTTAGCTTGAGTTTTAAATTGAATAGTAATAATAAGATTACATTTAAGCTTTTAAGAGAAATAAACAAATTTCGCGATTGAGATACTAAAAAGAAGCCCCGAGAAAGAAGTACTTTATCTTGGGTCCTTCCATTATTTTTTAAAAGCCAGCACATATTTTAAATAAAACTATGACTAGAACAAGATAAGAGGAAAATAGGATTAAAAAACTTTATAAAACAACCACACATGTAGTGCTTTTTTTTTTTCTCCTATGTACGGTCTTTGAGCATATGGATATGTGCTTGAGTACTTGGTTAGACAAATGATTAGTTGAGGAAGGGTTATTCGAACAAATGCAATTGAGGCAACATAGGCGAAATTTATAACATAAAGTTATAAATTGATAACTTATAATTCAACTATACTAAAATGAAAAATTAATTCGATCCAGTAATAATACCATCCCTTGAGCAAGTTGTTCGCCTTAATTGGTTTTTGAGATATTTCCAATTAAATTAGGGTTTATTTCTTCTGATACAGTCAATAAAACGAAAGGGCACATTTGACAATTGGATTGAGAGTGACTTGTAATTTTCCACTTTCATCGAGAAGCTCTAGGACTTGGAAGTCCATGTGAATGGGATGCAATTTTGTGTTAGATTCTTTGCTCCCAGAGCTTGCGTGGCGCGTTAGCAGCAGCTACCACCGACACATGGTCAGCAAGACGGCGAACACGTAGTCGGCTGTGGCGGCCATGAGGTGAGTATTCGTTTGGACACGGTCACAGTCGGAGTTGTCGCACTTTCTGCACGCGTTGTCTTATTGTGTCGACTAAGTCTTAGCTCTAAGCCGAATCAACTCCGAAATTTCAGTGTCTTTCTTGTCTTCGTTTTTTTTGCTGAATTTCGGGGTCCCTTTGTCTTTCTCTCTGTATCAAGTCGGTAGGTGTTGCCGACTAAAAACAAGAGAAAATTCAACGGTAGGCGTGAGCTATGACTTTCTCTGATTAGTGGAGGGTCCGCAGTGGAGAAGACCCTCTCAGTGGTCAAAGATCAAAAGTCAAGCAGGCGAGGCTCGTACCCTTGAAGTACTCGGGAGGTAATTTGCGTTCTTCTCTTGTTTTCTAGACGAATTTGAGAGCGCACACAATTTCCCTTCTCCTCTAGTTTCCTTTTCTTTTCTTTTTTGGGTTGGTAATTTGTTGAGAATTAAATTCTTATATATTTTATTGAAAGTTAGATTATAGTTTTGAAGCCTGAAAAGTGGGTATGCTTCCTTAGTTGCTGGTCGATGTTCGAATCTTTTGACTTACTTGGTGCTTGGAGTGTGGCACAATTTTTAAGTACTAAGAATTTTGTTCATGTGCTAGCTCAATCCCACTCCAGTGTCCTTTGTGTAGAATTTTTCATCGTTAGCCAAAAGAAAAACTCGATGCTAATTCCATTACCGTCAAAGACTGAACATGGTTGATTCTCCACCGCAAAACATACTACAAGTAGTAACTTCTTCCTGAAGCAACATGCATGAGTGGTGATGCAGACCCTCACGAGAACGAGTAAAGCAAGACGTCTATGCGTGTTGGACAGTCACCAAAACGTCGAAGCCAACGCTATGCATGTGTTGGATGTAACGTACGTAGCTCGTAACGCCTTGCAGGCACGCTAAACACTGCCTTTTTCTGGACGAAACTTCCCTTCTGTTATTTTCACTCGTTGCCGAATTTGTTGAGATTGTCGTATTTCTACAATTTAAGGTATTTCTAGGGTTTACATATTGGCTCTTTCTGTGGCCAAAAGGAATGGATGAATGATGAATCTCATATCCATCTCCGTTCATTACGAAGGCGTCGTGCATTCTTGCGTGTTCCTGACGTAAAAGTGGATCCCAAAGCAAGGAAGAGCACCGACAAACTGGTCACGATAACTCGAATGCATTTAGGCCGAGAGACCGGAAAACATGGACGCCAAGGAGGGTTCCTTACCTTACAGGACTTCTGGATACTGATCTACAGATTTTTTTTTCAGTGAATTGAAGACCTTTGAAATATTATAACAAAATTATAAAATGAAACAATAATGCTCTGCGTAAATGAAGCATTATTTTGGATAATAATTATTTAAATAGACAGCTCATTTAATTCTATACAAGTGAATAATTTGACGAATGAAATAGCTTCATTTGACTTCTGGACTCCTTATCTATTTATCTACTACACGTATGAAACCAAAATATCTAAATTGTTTATGCCTATCAACATAATGTTCCATATAGTTTTATGGGCAGATATAGACACCTTCAATACTTCAAGCCATATATATTGCAATTTTTTCATAATTGAAGGACGCGATAGTCAAAGAGGTGAGAGGTGATTGTTGGAGAGTACCACATCAAATTACCCTTTATATCACGCAGACCTCCCAGGTAAACAAGTGTAAGCATTGATCCATGAATGAGGTCTTCTCACGCGGCTGGAATTAGAATTACTAATAGTTCATAACGTTTCACTTGGGACATTTTGTGAGGGGAAAGGACACTCTTTGAGGAGTATGCTGTGGCATGTCTGTCTTCTGTTATTGTGAGGGGTTAGGATCAACAACTTCTTCGTCTTCCTCTGTTTCTTCAACTGCTGGGGAAGGTTGCTTCTTTGGGATTGCAAGTTGGTAGTTGGGGCTAATCAGCGTGTCCTGATCAGGTGGGAGAGGAATACCAGGCCCAGCTATTGTCCTCGGCAGTGGTATCTTGTTCCGGTTTCGAGCTAGCTCTAGTAGAACCTGATGGATAATAAAATGAATATATAGATCATATATCTTTCGCCACAAAATAAACCGGGTCATTAGAGGGGAAAGATATAGTTTAAACCCAAGTCTTGGCAAGTGAACATGTATCTGCGACCAAGAAGAAAATGTTGAATAAAAAGCTCATATACGTCGAATCACTTCAATGTTTAGGGAAAACAAATTGCACTTCTTTTTCTGCCCAAATTGATGATTGAGTCAGCCACATAACTGAGGCATTAGAATCATCCAAACCAAGAAAACGTTAAAAAATAGAAATCAGACAAAGAATTGCAGATATAAGAGGCTAAACAAATATAGAACAAAGAGTGACATGCACTATGGATTTCGTGACAATTTAGCAGTCTTCGGTGCCTTCTATGTGAAAATCGAGTACCTGGTTCAGCAAAGAGAAAAACATTGCCACCTACCCAAAAGCAAAAACTAGAAATACAGCATCAGCTTAGAACTTATATTATAGTTAAGAACTTGGGAACTTAGCCTCTACTTGTGTTTTTTAAGTTTATTTGAATTTCCAATAGCAAAATAATGAAAGCTTCCTTCCAGAGCCAAAATTCCTAACAACTCAAATCTCCTAAGAGAATGTTGGCTTTGAAATTCAACACCTCTCACAGATCAGTTCCATAGTGTACAACAGAGAATTATCTTAATACCTCAAAGCAAAGTCAACCTTAATTTCACTTCTAATGGAGTTCAAGAATTGGGTCGAGACCAAGAAAACAGATAGTTGGGCATAGTATGGAAAATTGTAAACCACAGTTACCTCTCGCGGTGGTGGTTGGGAGAAGCTAAAATTGACTTTTGACTGGATAGCAAGCTTGACATCATCAGAGTCTATTGCAGCCTTACCAGCATGCTCCGAGTAGACTTGTGCATCTGTCAATACGTCAACCACATATCGATACCACAGTTCTAGAAATTGGTGTATAACACGAGGTTCATAGTCCTCAACACCCATAGATTTCAGGAGCGACTTCACAATCTTTGCATCCCTCGGCAAGTCCTCATCTCCCTCAGCCATTTCCTTTACTGTTTTCACCCATATCAGGAAAAATGTTAGGGTTCTCCAAGAAGCTTTAAAGGAATAGATACCAACTCTCCTAGCCAAACAAAATTTTAAACCACCTTGTGAAGCATCCATATGTCATTACGACCCAAGTTGAAAAATTGTTAAGACCAAAAACTAAATGTGAATTCAAGGAATAGACAGGGATTGTGATTGTACATTAAGTCAGCCCCATATAGAGAAGTCTCACAATAAGAACTCGAGAAACTATAACATACTTCCGAGGATTACAGGCATTACTTGGTTATTAAGCTAAGGCAGTTGTGTGTATATGTAGCAGGCTATTGCTAAAAGAGCCTAAGCTGTACCAGTTTACAAGCTTTCATGCGTCTATGCATAGTCATCAGAGACCAAGTATCTACGTTAAATTTTCTTCAGCGGACAAATCACAAATCAAACTAACAAAAACCTAGGCATTCTCAGAACAGATTAAAAAATTGAGACCAGAACCGTGAGGAAATATAGATTTCTCTTCCTCTTAACTTTTTGACTCTAGAAAGGGTTTCAAAACTAGTCCTTTCTATACACAAGTACCAAAACGAACGTGACAAATGAAATTTTCCTTCTAATACTAGAAAAGAAAATTGTTAAAAGGAGATGATCAGTATGATGAGGCCAAAAAGAGTCTGGGGGCACAACAGGAACCAAAATCCTTGATGCCCAAATAGGGGATGAGTTGGGGATTTGGCTACAACACACATCAATCAGGACGTTCCAGTCCTCTAATAGACCTTAAAAACATGGAAAACTAATGGGTTTTCCATAACTCACAACACTTAAACAAGACAAACAAAGATTGAAGGAATAACTTCAACAATGCCGAACTTTAGAGGGTGATAATAGTCGGGTGATGGTCAGAGGAGTCGGTGCAAGTGTGGTGCTGGGTTTAGGTCCGAAGAGTGGAATGGAGACTGGGAGAAAGGGCTGTAATCGAACCGAGTAGTGATGGTTCGAACTTGGCTCGACAAAAGAATGCACTGGCTGGAGCTTGGGTCCAGCTCAAGGATAACAATTCAAATGAGTCGAGCAGAGGCGAGATCGAGCTCGACTCCAGATTGGCTTACAAGCATTTTCTTCATAAATCGAGACATCACCACCTTTCAACAATTCCCTGATCAATCAAACACTAATTGACAAGTACAAACAGAAATAGAGAAAGACCTTGCGATAGAGAAAGGCGGAGGATAAAAAACGCTGTGAGAAATCTGCCCACTTGTCTCTCGCGGTGGTGCTAAAGTGTCCGTCACAAGGCTGTTTCCCTAGCTTTGCAAGAAATTGCACCTTCAATTAGAGAGAGAAGGCGAAAGGCTGAGAGAGACGAACGATGGAAGAAGGGTTCCAGCGGCAAAAGAACAGCCGACGGAATTGGGTTGCTTTAAAATGGACGTCTGAACAGTGGGTTACGGCCAAAATGACTGAAAGACCATCGTATCTAATTTTAATGACGAAAGAGGGATGGTTTAAGGCATAAGTTTGAGGTTTAGAAACTTTCAATTGAATTCGTGAGGAAACAAAAAATAATAATAATTTTGTGAATTTCAAACAGACTCGATTCTGACTGATCGGGTACGACGGGGAAGCGAAACAGGGGAAAGAATAGTGCTAAACGCAGAATCCACCGTTTGTCCTCCAGGAAAGTGCAAGAAAAGGAAAAGATAAATTGCAAGCCTAGAACTTCACATTAACAAGATCCAGATTTTGCCAAATACTTTACGTCTCGACCGAGCTCACAGCAATTTTAAAAGGCAGATAAACTTGCTTCCGGGGTATTTTTCCGATTTTCCTCAGGAAACAAACAGGGAATTGGATTTACGTCTAGTCGATCTCCCCGAATGTGTAAGACGAAAGCATCTGTGAATAGTCCGAGCTCTGTTAAGGTTTAGCCTGTAAGACTAGAAAATAAACTACATAATTATATATTCAGAAAAAAAAACTACATAATTATATGTGGGCTAACAATTTCGGAGCAGCCTCTTTGCGTTGGAGGAGGGGTACAAAATCAAACCATAAAGAAAATTGGTACAATTAAGCCTAATTTTGAAGTATTTTTTTTTTAAAAAAATATTAGTAGCAAATTATGAAACATTAGAAGAGGCAACAACAACAAAGAATATCATTAGGCAAGAAGAGAATCAGAATAGCATTGGGATGCAATCCAACGAGCTACAAAATAGGTAACAAAATTAAGAGACTTATAGACATGTAAAGCCTTCAATTTATGGGAAAGGATCAAAAGTAATTGGATGTCATTGGCTATGGCAACAGATGAACAGACCACCAAGAGGATGTGGAGCGAGATCAGAGACAACGAATCCCGTTCTAAAATAACATATTAACATGTGATGCCTGAACAGAAATCGCACTCATAATCGCCAAAAGAGCAGCACAAGCCACACCCATGAAAGGAGTTACTAATTCAATTATTAATGAATTGAGATATTGATCAGAAAGATATATTTTGGGAGTATTTGTTACCCCAATATTTTGGGGCACCAACATTTTCAACAAAACAAACACACTCCAAAATTTTTAACTTTTACACATACGCACTTCACTTTTCACAAACCCCAATAAATCTCAATAAAGTAAAAATTCTTAAAATTTCGAGAATATTTCCCAAAATTTTGACAAACAAACATCCCCTTTGTTTCTTTTACTTGTGCTGAAAATTGTGGTATTAATCCATTCGGATAACTCAAGTGACAATGGTAGGCCTTAAAGAGTGTAGGTTAGTCACACATTTAGGGGTTCAAATCATGGTAAAAAACTTGTAACTTAAATTAAGCCTAGTTTAGTAAGCCGTCTCTGTAATTTGTTATAATATTGAACCCGTAATTTGTTATAATATTAATATTGAACTCAATTCGTGTAGATACTGATCAGGTTTGTCTAAATTCGGTGTGCATAAATGGGTGTATGAAATTTCTTAATTACAAAAAAAAATTTGTAAATTCTTCAAAATACATGATTGAACGATATATCTCCACGTAACCGGCACAAACCCAATATCATCAAAATAGTAATGTCATTCAACTTGTTTTAATTTTGTCTTCCTTAATTATGTTTTTTTTTTTTCAATTTTGTTTTCACAAGTCTCCTCGGGACCTCGATAAACTATAAATCAAAGTCACTAAAATTTGCGAAATGCCCGTGAGCATAGATTGAGAAGGGCAACCGAGAACAACAGGCGATTGAGAAGAGCTCTACCAGGAAAACATTTTTGATTGAATTGCAGGGCTTACAAATTATTTCATACATGACTAACACAAACAACATGAAATACACTAGCTAGACATAGGTGAGAAGCGGAGCTTTTCTTTCTTATCTCCAGAAGAATTCCTGGACAGATTCTTGCCATGATAGCACGAGCATCAGCATCACCAAAACCCCGGCAAGCCCCCAAGATGAGCTTCCGATCCTAAGTACCCAAGAAGGGTCCGGAGACGGAATCATTGAACCTCTAGCAGCTCCTCCGTGACCGGACGTGGATGAGGGCGATGAAGTTGTCCTGATGGCAATTATAAGCCCGGCAAGAACCATAGGTAGAACGAAGCCAGAACTCCACTTGCTCTCGTAATAGCGCGTATCATTCTTTTGCCCCACGTACAGCGGCGACAGCACTATTGCAGAAACTAAAGCCAGCACCATGGCTACAGATCTTTGTGACGAGTACGGGCCTGTATAAGCATAGGTAGCCATTGGTGGACTCCGGTGGTTACTGGTTATCAATGTTGGTTTTTCCACACCCTGAAAAAGAACCAACTTTGATGAGAGAACTTAAGTTGGATGGTTAGATATATAGGAGAAAAAAGACGAAAGCGGGGAAGGAATCTAGGCGGAAAACTTGTTATAGATAGGAACTAGGCAAAGGTGATAGACAGCTAGCCGTCCAAAAAGCGAAAAAGGGAAAAGGCAGAGAAATTAAACTAAGCATGAAATTCGTGGAAAGGTGAAAAATATGGTAATTAAAGAAGAGATCTTGAGATTTCAAGGCTTGGGAAGCAAGGTATGGCTCTCATCTTTTTGTTTGCTTTCGTACGGGACATGACTAATTGCTAGCTGTACGTAATTGTTGTCGCTGTCGGGGCTATGTTTCTATCAAAACTAAACACAGAGTGCGAACCAGAGTAGTCACCCATTTATTAGCCGTTGTGGAAATCCGCTTCCAAAATTGTAAAGCTATACGGGTCTTTCAAGGAAATCAGAGGATTATCAAAGTAAGAAGTTGTTCTGTTGGAAAGAATTTTGAGAATATTTTGTATTTTGAGTATTTTTAGGTGATGTTAATTTTATTGGTATGTGTGTTATAATTGTTTTTAGATAATATTAAAAAATATATTCAGTTTTAAAATTCTTAAGATTCAAAAAATCCTGATAATACTAAAAAACCGAACGTTTTCTAAGAAAACTTGGGGAAGTAATGCAATTGACTATCGGAGACCACAAGACCAATAGATGAAATTAAAACAGTCAAAACAGTGAGAAGAAAAAGCAAAGATGCTTACAGTGGATTTTGATTCTCATCGTTATTTCAGAATTCAGATTCCATTGTCTTTTGTCTTAGTTTTAGAAGTGTTTGTTTGTCAAAATTTTAAAAAATATTTTTAAAATTTTATAATTTTTATTTTATTGAAATTTATTAAAATTTATAAAAAATGAGATTTATATATATAAAAATTAAAAATTTTAAAATATATTTATTTTGATCTTTCTATCCCCAAAATATTGGAAACAAACACCCCTGTTTTTTTGGCAGTCCTGCAACTGCATTGATTGAACTGGGTGCTCTGGACGCGGTGATAGGATAGCTGATCTACTTCACACTAATACACCAGCTTTCCCCGCTGGATTTTGCAGCCTGTGACAAATTGCTCAGGCTTTACGGCTGGTTTCCACTCGGTTAGGGTCCATATGTACAATTGTACACCATCAGACTTTCCCGCAATTTGATGTACAACTCGAAGGCCAACTAAAATTTTCTCCATTAATCAGGGAGAAATTTTGTTTTTTTCAAGTAGCCCTCGTTTTCATTAATCTAAAGATTGGGTTAATTATTAATAGGTCATTGCCACTTGCTTATAGGCTGTGAGGCAAATACTCTATTGGTACTTTTTTTGGTAAGAAATTTGTTTCTATCGTTAGAAGGAATGAATTCTACACATGGTTAGACTGATTTTTCGGAGGCTTGACAGAATTGAAGTTCTTTTGTTCGGTGGTTAAACTGAATTTACTTCTTAATATATGTTTACTTCTTGATTATGATATTATCTCTAACATGTTTTCCATTTTATTAGTTAAGATTTAAATCTTTTGACTTACTTTAATGTTTGAGTGTTAGACAATTTTAATGTATGCAGTTAGGAATAGGCAAAAATTCCTGTAAGAATCGAAATTTCTTATTTCATTTTTGGTTCAAGAAATCCGGTTTTGATTCTGACATAAACGTAATTGGAAGTCACTTTTAGCCGTTTCCAAAATCGAAACCTAAACT
This sequence comes from Morella rubra, assembly GCA_003952965.2. NCBI lineage: Eukaryota > Viridiplantae > Streptophyta > Magnoliopsida > Fagales > Myricaceae > Morella > Morella rubra. The sequence continues at coordinate 5,574,884 of CM025851.1, read as the reverse complement.
AAAAATTTCAACGGAATCATCAAAATTTTCAATTATTATTTTTAAATAAAATAAATATAAAGCTCAAAATAAAAGTATAACATATGAACTTTGCTTAAATGTTTATTTTAAAATCTAGATTTTAAATGAATGTTTTACATTTATTGTTAATTTATGATAAATAAATAAAAAATATATAAATTTTTTGTTCTATTTATTTATTTTTAAATATGGTTCAAAATAAAGTATAACATATGTAGGACAAAACTAAGGGAGGGGGCTAGTGGGGGCCATGGCCCCCCAAAGTTTTTCAAAAAAAAATTATATATGGGTAAAATTTCAAATTTTTGCAAAAATTGTTTAGTACAATGGGCAAAATTGATAGTAATCTTTTGAAATGGCCCTTCCAAATTTTTTGAAAAAATAAACCTGAGAGGAAGAAATAACGTGAGAAAGAAAATAACTCTTTATAAGTGAGTCCTCCAATTTTTAAAAGAAAAAAAAATACTAAGTATGTCTTGTTTACTTTTCTCTTTCCCTCTATTTTTTCTAAAATCCCTCCTTCCCTCTCTCTCTCTCTTCTAGATTGTATATTTTTACTTTTCTTTCTCTCTATCTTTTTTCTAAAATTCATCTCTTATTTTCTCTCACTTCTGCTTCTCACTATTTACACTCTTATTGTTCAGATTTTCTCTCAATGGCCTCTCTCTTTTCTCTCTCCCATTATTTTACCTCATATACAGAAAATAGCAAAATCCATATTCAACGCTTGGAATACAACAAACTTTTGTTGCACACAAAAAAATTCTTCTTCAAAGTTAGAATTCTAAATGTTATTACATTTAATTATTATATCTTTTTTTTTCTTCTAAAAATAAACTCATTTCATTATTATTGTTAATTAAAATATTATTATTTTTTTCTAAAAAAATATTATTATTGCTCTATTATTTGTGTGTACCTATGTTATTTTGGCTAGATTTTAACATTGCTTCGTGCTTTTGTCAATAACTTATGAGCCTTTATTTGAAGATTTTAAAGTTTTGATTATATTTGGCCGCACAAGGTTTTAGTATTGATATAATAATTGAATGACTTTTACTTGTTGAAGGAATATCCGGTTCAATTAGCATAATTTATGAAAATTTGGCTTTTACACTTAAGTTAAAGTTTATAATTTTTTTTTTTATTTTAAAAATACATTGTAATATTTCGATTATAATAAAAATTTGAAGGCCCTAGAATTAGTTCAAGTACACGTAAGATGACTTAGATACCTAGTTAAAAAAAAAAATTAAGCAAAAATTATATTTAGCCCCTCTAAGGGTAAATCCTAACTTCGTCCCTGAACATATATAATTTGTTTGAATGTTTATTTTAGAATCTAAATTTTGGATGAATGTTTATGTATGATAAATAACTAAAAATCTTCTAAAAATTTGGCTTAAAAACAATTTTATCACGTTAAAGTCCAAAAAAATATATTAAAAAAGTTTATATGACAAATTAAATTTCTGATTTCAATTTCGAAAATTTTGGAATAAAAAAAAATTGTATTTTAATAGATACCGGAAGCAATTTGTCGTGTATGTAGACTTCCTCAGACTAGATGCGTATGCAGCTGGTTGGCTGATCTGCTGTTGAGTTAGCACCAGTTTTCTACGGTTTTAAAATCGCCACCACACTTTTGAGGCAGACGGCGTAAAAAAATCAACCTGCCCGTTGTTTACCCTTCTATTTCTCTCTCATCTGCACCCACTCATACCTCAGCGCCTCACCGGCGATTACGCACTTCCCTCCTCCCTACTTACTGACATTAGTTTTTAAACTTTCATTGCTCCACAACACGGGATTTGGGTGTACCAAAATATGTCAAACAAGGTTTTGTTTTGTTTTGATTTGTTTTTCACTTTGAAGTATGTGTTTTTACTCTGAACACGAGACCCTCTTCAGCTCAATTGCTCCAGACCACGCGATTTGTGGTATTAAAACCTGGCTAGATAGGCAACGGGAGCACACTGGTGGGAACCCAACATAAGGCAAGAGCGATTCCCCATTTTGATCTAATTTTATTAGGGTTAAGATAATTTTTCTCTCAAACTACTATTAGATTTTTAAATACTCAAAAAATTTAATTCGTTACGACTCACTCCTATAAACTATACTTCTCAATGCGATTTCATCCCTCAATCGACTAAAATTATTATATCGAATGATTTCTATCCCACATAACAGACACCTAATCTTCTCCTTACGTGAAAAGATAATTTTATCCTCGTTTGAGTCCTCCCTAATCTTCTATCGTATTTTTAGCAATTCGTAAAGTAACAAAATAATACGTGATTAGCTAATTTTTTTATTATTAAAAAAATAACTCACTTAGAATCAAGCTGATTAAATTTATCTTTTCAAATAAGGAGAAATGTTACGTGTAGTTTACATAGGACGAAAAAACTATTTGATATAACAATTTTAGCAGGTTAAGGGATGAAATCGCAATGAGAAATATAATTATAGGGACGAGTTGCAACGAGTTAAAAATTTTAAATTATTTAAAAATTAAGTGATAATTTGAGATAAAAAATTGTAATTAACCTATTTTATTATCATCTCGGGCCATCATAAAAAAACTTGTCTCCAAACATACCCTCCCGCAGAAAAAAATATTTACTCAAGCTGACCAGAGAGGCACTGTGGCATTGGTCAATGCTGGTCTCCCAGCAAAAATTCAGACACATGGACACCGACTTAATTCACCAATCACCACGGTCCTCGCTAACCTCACACGTCACACGTGCCTACACTTTCTTGGCCTTCGATTCAGCGTATGAAGTCGCATATGAATAAATTACAGCCAATAAGCATGCATCGTATTTACTTTTCCTACCACGAAACGGATCCCACTCTAATCGCCCACAAGAATTTTTTAATTCCAATACTGTACATGTTTATCAAATTTTTTTGCCCGAAGCATGGAAGGCATTTAAGTAATTTAACTCTACATTTCATGCTTTCTTTATACCAGCGCTCCCCCCAAGTAATTACTGTATCCTCTATATTCCTCGGGAAAACTAAACTATAAATATAAAATCAATCCGTCCAAAACCCAAACCCTAGGGTCTGCAATCCTACACAGAATATAACCAGGCACACCGAAGGAATCACACAGACAAAAGAAAGAAAAACCCTAGTCCTAACACATTATATAAAGATCTACCAATTGATTTGATCAAAAAAATTGAGGTAAGCTCTCAGAATTCTCTCTCGATCTCTCCTCCTCTCAAATAATCTCCCTTGGGTTGCTCGCCTTTTCCTTGGAGAATCTTAAACCCCAGAAACACTGTGTGGAAATCCCGGAAGCTGGAAAGCTTAATATTTCTGGGAAAATTTTGGTGAAACAAGAAAGTGGGGGGAAGTAAAGGAAAAACTATTGGGGTTTAGGAGTTCTATGGTGTTTGGGAGGATGGATGATTTGGAGAAGGCGATACTTATATTGTTTGACGAATTGGGTAGTAGTGACGAAGGATTGAAAAAGAAGGCGAAGGATTACTGCGATGAAATCAAGGATAAACCTTCAATTTGCAGTCTTTGTGTTAAGAAATTGTGCTTCTCAAGCATATTTCAGGTCCAATTTTGGTGTCTACAGACTCTTCATGAGGTGATTCGGATTCGGTACGCGTCAATGAGTGTAGATGAGAAGTTTTTCATTAGAAAGTCGGTGTTTTCGATAGCTTGTTTGGAGCCTATCGATGATAAAAATGTTGCCAGGGTGTTGGAGAGTCCTGCATTTATAAAGAACAAGCTCGCTCAGGTTTTGGTTACTTTGATTTGTTTAGAGTACCCTTTAATTTGGTCCTCCGTATTTCTTGATTTTCTGCCTCATCTGAGCAAAGGGCCTTTGGTGATCGACATGTTCTGTCGGATTTTGAATGCGTTAGATGGTGAATTGATTAGTTTGGACTACAATCGAACTTCTGACGAGTTGGCAGTTGCAGGGCAGGTTAAGGATGCAATGAGGCAGCAGTGTGTGGCACAGATAGTGAGAGCGTGTTATGACATTGTGTCATTGTATAGGAATTCTGATCAGGAACTCTGTTCCAGTGTGTTAGAGTCAATGAGCAGGTATATTTCTTGGATTGATATTGGTTTGATCGCGAATGATGCATTTATCCCGCTGTTGTTTGACCTGATTTTGGTTGGTGGGCTGTCGGAACAACTCCGTTCTGCTGCAGCGGCCTGTTTGTTGGCCGTGGTTTCTAAGCGGATGGAACCACAATCAAAATTGTCACTGTTGCAGAGTCTTCAAATAAGCCGGGTTTTTGGGTTGGTTGCAGAAGATGGCGACTCTGAGTTTGTTTCCAGCATAGCTGCATTGCTTAGTGGATATGCAGCAGAAGTCCTAGAATGCTTCAAACGGTTAAATTCAGAGGAAGCAAAGCGTGTTGCAATGGAGATTTTGAATGAAGTCCTGCCCTCTGCTTTCTATGTAATGCAGAACTGTGAGGTTGATGCGGCATTTGGTATAGTGCAATTTCTTTCGGCTTATGTTGGCACTATGAAAAGCCTTTCTCCTTTGAGGGAGAAGCAGCTGCTGCATGTTGGTCAGATATTGGAAGTGATACGCACCCATATTCGGTATGATCCTACTTACCGTAATCATCTTGATATGTTGGATAAAATTGGGAAGGAGGAGGAAGATAGGATGGAGGAGGTTAGGAAGGATTTATTCGTGCTGCTACGTAGTGTGAATCGCGTGGCTCCTGATGTTACTCAGATATTTATAAAAAATTCATTAGCTAGTGCCGTTGCATCTTCATCTGAGAGGAACGTTGAAGAGGTGGAAGCTGCACTGTCTCTTCTTTATGCTCTAGGAGAGGCAATAAGTGATGAGTCGATGCGAACCGGAGGTGGACTTTTGAGTGAGTTGGTGCCGAAGCTTGTATCAACAAGGTTTCCTTGCCACTCTAATAGGCTAGTTGCCCTTGTGTATCTAGAGACGGTAACGAGATATATGAAGTTCATTCAGGAAAATACCCAATATATCCCTAGTGTCCTGGCTGCGTTTCTTGATGAAAGAGGGATACACCACCCAAACATCAATGTGAGCCGAAGGGCAAGTTATCTGTTCATGAGGGTTGTAAAATTGCTGAAAGTCAAACTTGTGCCTTATATAGAGACAATTTTGCAGGTAATATATTGTACATGTCAATGTTTCTCACACAGTTCCATCGTCTGTTTTTTTTTCTCTATCTGATGGGTTTGATAGGTTTTCCTATTCATTGCTTCTTATCTCTTTCCATCTCCCTGATAATTTTTTTTCCATGAATTTTCAGAGCCTCCAAGATACAGTTGGTCGATTTACAAGTATGGATTATGCATCAAAAGAACTTTTGGGATCTGAAGATGGCAGCCACATTTTTGAGGTATTCCCTTATTCTCGTCATTCTTCTGTAGTTTGTGGTTTTGCATGTGTGAAAGTAAAAAAGTAAACATTAAGGTGGTACAGGAGCCTTTGTTTTTTTGGTTCTAATTTGTGCACCAACCCTTTTACAGGCAATTGGTTTATTGATTGGGTTGGAAGATGTACCGCTGGAAAAGCAATCTGATTATCTCTCTGCGTTACTCACTCCTCTTTGTCAACAGGTCTTCACTGAATCTGAGTTAATGAAATCATTCATTTCTAGAAGTTCGAAACCTATCCTAACCCCATTTTTTTTTTAAAAAAATAAATATTAGGAAAGTTCAATCCAACCAGAATTTGTTATGTATTCTATTTATATGATTATCCTTCAATGCAGGTTGATGCATTGCTCCAGAATGCAAAATTATTGTCTTTGGAAGAGGCTCCTGCAAAGATGATTGCTATTATGCAGCAAATAATAATGGCAATTAATGCACTCAGCAAGGTTCTTTTCCATCCTTGGATCCTTTCATATGTGGCTTTGTCCTCATTCCTCTAATATGATCACCCTTTGTGGATCTTTTCCTTTTATCTTTGTTATGTATGGTTAAACCTCTTTCCCAGGGATGAAGCCAGGAAGAATCTTGGGGGGGGGGGGGGCAAAATCCAAAAAAATACTAAAAAATAGTTTAAATTTTTTTTTTTTTATTAAAGGAAAAAAAAAATTCTCTTTAAGGATTTTTGGGGAGCCACCCCCCTAGCTCTGTCCCTGTTCTTTCCAGTCTTCTGCCTTTTGATAGTTTGAAGTGGTAGAAAGCCTTGTCCCTGAGACGAGGGAACTGCATGCAACCCATTAAGCTGCAAGCAGGGATTGTGAAGAGCATCACGATAGGGATTCCAAATTCTCGAGCAGCAGTCTCTGTGAAAGGAATGAAGTTAACATTAGACGTTAATGTTATTTTGAGTCAATTTAGTAGCAGAAGCGACGTGACAAATACTTGAGTGTTAGATTTCAAATTATACACGTGTCTTCCATTCGTTTTAAAACTGGAGCTTTTTGAACTGGAGCTGAGCTGCTCCCTTTACTAATATAATGCTTTGCTGAAAGTAGATGGAATCACTTTATAGAGACTTCATAATTTTTGGAGTCCAATTGGTGTAATTTGATTATGTATTTTGGCAGTTTATTATATTTTAGTTATTCTCTTGCCCTTCTTTTTGTTCTGGACAATAGTAGAATTGGAAAAACACACAGAAATTTTTTCAACTTCTTCATGTTTGGATTGGAGTTCTGCCTAAATATGCTTGCTAACTATCCTCAATATGTCTATATGTTACCAGGGCTTCAGTGAGCGTCTTGTAACTGCTAGTCGCCCAGCAATTGGTCTCATGTTCAAGCAGGTTGGTAGCTTTCTTATGTTGCTTTACCTATTGAGGATTAGAAGAATCATCGTCATAGCCTTTTAGCATCAGTCTTTTTCTGTAACTTGAAGTCATTAATTTCTTGGTTGGATAATATGGAAAAATAAGTATGCCGATTGGAGACTTGTTCTGCAGTGCCTACCTTACACTCTATTGATAGTCTGTAGAGGGATGAGAGTTTTGCTGCAGAAATGAACGTAGGGGTTTTGTATCACTGTCTGTTGTCTTGTTTCTAACTTATTTTATTTCCTTTTCTCCCCCCTTTTTGTTTGTGCTCCAGACACTGGATGTACTCCTCCAAGTTCTTGTTGTATTTCCGAAGATAGAGCCTTTACGGAGTAAGGTAAGAGTTGGATATGGATCCATGGAAGGAAAGTGTCTTGATATCTTATCTTCTTTTGCTGTTACCTGATGCTAGTTTGTGTGGTATTCAGGTCACATCATTCATACACCGGATGGTGGAAACTTTAGGAGCATCTGTGTTTCCATATCTCCCAAAGGCATTGGAGCAATTGCTTGCAGAAAGTGAGGTAAGAAACAGTTAGTTAATTCAAGAACTGATCATTCTTTCAATTTCTATATCATTGGGTTTGGAATACATGATTACATTCAAAGACTGCTTGTTTGTTTTCCCTACTCTACCCTTACCCTGTTTGGCACTGATGATTTTTACTTTCGGAGAGGATTAAGAAATAACTTTTCAGGTGCATACAAAGGGATATAACCATATAAATATGGAATCTCTGGGTGTCAGATGGATTTTATATATGATTGAACTAACCGTCTGGCCTATAGCCATTAATTAAACGACCACATTAGGCATTTCTGGACCTTGCTGTCACAGGTTTGTTCCAGGGTTCAGTAGACGTGTCATTTATTTAAACAGCATGGATGCTTTGTGGTATAAAAATTAGTTAATTTATATGTGGCCAATGGAGCTTCATGCTGCCCCCTTCTGTCCCAGGTTAGAGGTTTTCTCTATCGAGTAGTGTGACTAGCAACTTAAGTTGCTGCTTCACAGATTTTTTTCTTGACCTGCTGCATGATTGTTAGTACATCTACTAGCTAAATTGGGGTTGTAGTTGCAGCAAATTACTTACAATAATGTTTATTGCTCGGAGGAAATTAAGTGGATTTTTCCTTCGTATTACACATTCTTAGTTACAACCTTGAGTATGCTGCAATAGTCAGGGCTGTTAAACCGACTCTCATACAAGCTCCAGGCAGTTCATTCATCTGTCCATATGCTGGAGCCACCTTTTATTCTGGTGTATTTTATTCATTAATTACTCAATATCTTTCATTTCCATGTCAAGATTATTTACTTAAGAAATTCATTTACAAACTCTATTGCTCTTTTTTGTCTATTCTATGAGAGAAGAGAGAACCACAAAATGAACCAAAAGATGAGTTGGTTTGCACTGGATATCTAGAATAGTCTTCAGATTGCCTGTAGCAATTGGACAGGATTGACATCATGCTTTGCTTAATTTATATGCTTGTAACATATTTATTCTTTCCGATATGCTCTTTTCAGTTTCAAGGAAGAATTTCTATTTTCAATTGAGTCGCAGTAGTTAAGCACTGAAGGAATGTCTTATCCTCAAACTATGATTGAGGAAGATTATTAGTTTCTTGATTACTTTACACTCCTAAAAAAAAAAAAGTTTCTTGATTACTTTACAATTGCTTCAGCAATATCAAGGTTTTGATTTTAGTATATATTATTTTGCAGCCAAAGGAATTGGTCAGTTTTCTCGTGTTACTCAATCAACTTATATGCAAGTTCAACACATTGTTCCATGACATATTGGAGGAAGTATTTCCTGCTATTGCTGGTAGGATATTTAATATTATCCCTAGAGATGCATTTCCATCAGGACCTGGAACCAATACTGAGGTAAAGAAAGTCCATTTTCACTAAAGCTTTTTCTTCATGTTTGTTCATTAGATGAATGCTTCTGCAGTCTTTGCTTCTGACATTTTGTCACATATTAAAGCCTTTCTGACTGTTTGTTATTTATATATCTAATTAGGGGGTTCAAAGTTGAGACTAAACTCTGTGAGATAAGTACCTGTGATAAGCGTAATTTGAATTGAGTTGTAGGGACCCTGAATGTGCAAGATTAAACTTGTAGAATATGGCTTTTATCACTTGGTCTCACTTTTCTATACAAAATGCATTGAATTTAGGGTCGTTATTCTTTAAAAATGATTTCTTTCTTGTGTTAAGCGTTTGTATTACTTAGGCTATGGAGAGGTAGGAATTTTAAGTGTTCATATTTAAACCATGCAGGAAGAAGGTGATTAACCTTTGCTAGCTCTTACTTCGGTTTTATTCATTTGCTTGATGTTTATGGTTTAATGCTATTCAGAGGAGTCCGAAATAAAAGAATAAATAAAGGATGAAAGGGAATTAGGAACAAAATGACATTTGTGGTTTCAAGTGATGCAGTAGTATCAATGTCTGTACCAGTTCTCTGTTTTCATGGTGAGATTTAGTATTAGTCTGTGCGGGCTGTGACACTTTGTTTTATCCTGTAGGAAATCCGTGAATTGCAGGAGCTTCAACGAACATTGTATACATTTCTTCACGTGATAGCTACACATAATCTTTCTTCAGTTTTCCTTTCCCCCAAAAGTAGGGGCTACTTGGATCCAATGATGCAGTTGCTATTGTACACATCTTGTAATCATAGGGATATTCTTGTAAGAAAGGTCTGTGATAATTGCTTTACTCTTTATATTGTTTGGGGTTCTGAGCTTAGATTCCTGGCAAATTAGGACTTCTAACTTGTTAGTGTTGGCTTGATCAGACTCTAATTTGTTATTCTATCCATCAGGCTTGTGTTCAGATATTTATAACATTAATTAAAGATTGGTGTGCCAGGCCTTACGGCGAAGAAAAGGTAATCTTGAATCTCCTGCACCAACATTGTTTTGTTGAGATGTCTTTCTTTCTGACCTTAACAAACCTTTTATCGTACTGAGTGGTGCATTCTTTCAGGTGCCTGGTTTCCAAAAGTTTGTAATCGAGGCCTTTGCAACTAATTGTTGTTTGTATAGCTTGCTTGACAAATCCTTCGAGTTTCGTGATGCAAATACTGTAAGTTTATGATTCATGCCCCCCCCCTTTTTGTTGTAATATTTCCTGCTTTGCCTTATATTTCAGGGATCATTTGACCATCTAAACTTCTTACTAAGTGGTTGATTAGGAGGACTTCATGTTTACTGTGGGCATAGGAGTGCCAGTTCATACTTATAAAACATAACAGGAGCTAGTTAAGTGCATCCATATGCGTGTGGAGGGACCTTATCTGGGAATAGTTGCAGGGCACGTAGCTGAGAAATCAGCAGGATGATTGGTTAGATTCACAGAGCTTCTAAAAATCTAGCAATTGGCCTATGCCCTTACTTTCCCTCCCTAATCTTTTCCAGAGGATGACTTTTGGTTGGCCGCTGTAGATCCTCTTGATCTTTTTTAATAAATTCGGTTAGCAGAAATAAAATCTAAGGAGCAGTAACTTATCTGCTACCTGTTCATTATTTAGTCAATCTGTCCCTTGCGACACCTAAAAGGATGTTGCTGGAAGACCCAGAGTGAGGGTTAAGTGGAGAGGTGATTATTGGGAGTTTTGGATTGATACTTGTGTGAGAAACACTGGTCTAACTAGAAGAACAAGCAGTCTCTGGTAACTAGAAAAATGACTTCTACTGTCTTAGCATGTTTTAGTGGTTTCCTACAAGACCAAGGGTTTTACTAGAACTTGAAAGACAATGATTCGGGGTTGCACCAGCAAGGACTCGTCCCACTTCTTGTGAAAGTGGTCTCTTTGGTCGAGGGACGTTCAAAAGCTATATGGGATTGATGTGTCAAGTTTATTTCTAGGATAATTGTGGTTCATAAAAAATGATACCTTATAACTACTTGGCAAAACAAGGTAATGTAATTACTTCTTGTATTGTATTGTTTTTATCATTGTAATAAGGTTCCTTGGAATATGTAGAAGCTAATAACAGATCACAAGTGCTAACTGCTCGTATTAGTTATTCTCTTGGAGTTTCCTTGTTTAGCTCTCTTCATTCTAAATTTCTCAGTTATTTCTTGTTGTAATATTGACAAGATAATGGCAGAAAATGGGCATCATGAATTCATTAGGGCAGTTTTTTGGTTACAATTGGGTGAGTAGACATCATAAGCTTATATAGCTGGAAGTTGTATAGAAGATTTTTACTTTTTCGAAAGGAAAAAGGAAAAGAGAGTGAATTGGTAGAAAAAGGGTCTAGGTACTTGTTAAAGAGCTTAATTTTATGTCTTAGTGATTTGTACTAATAGTGATTGTTATTTTGATTACCTGGCAGCTTGTTTTGTTTGGAGAAATTGTGCTTGCTCAGAAGGTCATGTATGAAAATTTTGGGGATGAATTCCTCATTCATTTCGTATCAAAAGGTTTTCCGGCTGCACATTGCCCTCAAGATTTGGCGCAGCAATATTGTCAGAAGTTGCAGGTATTAAAATTAGCTCAAGGTTTTATGCAATCAAGAATTTTGTCTTTTAAGATGTACTTTCTTCTACTGATGCTTTGAATACAGTTACCTGTTTATTCATTCATCAAAAAGTTTTCTGGTGGTGCATGGTTTATTTACGTAAATTGATTTGATCTCTGCCTAGTATCTTAACCAGAGTTAAACTCTAGCACAGAGTACTATTTATAATAAAAAAAATTCCTATGATTCTATGCAAGTTGCATGCTTTTGTATAATCTCGATTGCAGGTGAGGCTGCCATATAAAATAAGCCAAGTCAAACTGGGAATGTCTTTCTCTTAGTTGTTGGCTCTTTGTAAAAGAATGTGGTGAAAGTCCCAGCTTGCCTGGTTAAGATCACCCAACTCTTTGTGATACTATAGAGTCCCTGCGTAATTTGCTGTGTCTGGTTCCTTATATGACTTGCCCGAGCTTCTAGTTTATCATGTTACTGGAGTCTCGACTGAGTTTGCTTCTGCCTTTGGCTAACCACACCTGAGGATGTTGTCTTAGATTCAAATAAACATTTTCAAAGAATTACATGAACAAAATAGTAAGTGCTGGCTCCTAGAATGAATATTTTGCATAGCTGCTCGTAACTTTTGTTCCACCCCAAATGCTCCTTCCTGCAGGATAGTGATATGAAGGCATTGAAATCATTCTACCAGTCACTCATTGAAAATTTAAGGATGCAGCAGAACGGAAGCCTCGTTTTCAGATAGCATTTTCACATCAGACAAATATTAAAAAGAGTATTCCCAAGCTCCATGTTTCCATCCTGCTCCTGAGGTGTGATGACGCATTTTTGTTCGGCAAAGGTAACTACAGCTGTTCCTGTGATATACATATGACATTCATTAACTACCCCAAGAATGCTGTTTACCCATACGATGATGATGTTGCAGGTTCATTCTGTATATAAGTTTTTTGCAGTATCATGGACGAGGTATATATTTACTCCAATAACCAAATCTTATAAATTATCTACAAGCCTGAATAACTAGCGAGGTGGCTCAGTTCTTTCTTTTACTCGTTCCACAGTTGTAAATTTCCGGAGAAATTTCTTGAAACATGAAAAGTAGGGCGACATCCATCGGCCTGGAGCTGCTTAGCCCGAGATCAAGCTTTTCTATGTTCTGTTTATATCATTTTTTTTTTTTTTGAATTCCTTGTTTTGAACAAGGATTTTGTTGTTTCTTAAAAATTGATACAATTCCTCTTAATTCCGTTGATTGTCTGTGCCTTGCCCGTCCAATAACTTAAAAAGTTATGTACAGTACTTTTTATTTTTATTTTTTTCAAGTACAGTACTTTTTATTCATTTGAAGAAAGAAAGATCTTCCTCTACCTTTCTTCTTTCCTGTTGCCTTCCTATTAGCTGCATATTAATCCCGTACCTTGCATGCCCCATTGCAATTATATTATATATCAGAGAACTGAAATAACTTTGATTTCATTTTCACTTCATAGTGTTATTATGCCCTCTTTTTTTTGGCAAGTTAGTTTCCCGGAGTCTGAGACTCCGGAGAGTGCGCATTTGAATTTATTCTGGCGTAGACTGAAGAGGTACAATGGTCGTTGTGGGCTTTATTGCCTAGCTAGCTGATCCTATCCGTTGGTCCAAAGGCTTATGCACAATATCTGGCACTCACTGGCTTTGTTGCCTCGTCTTTCTCATCTGGCAACTGGCAACTGGCAAACATTCAACCGAAAGATCCACACCCCAGATCGTGTTGTGATGTTCTTTGATTTTGCACTAAATTAACTCAATTTTTGAAAAAGCATTACAATTATAATGAGCATTTGGTTCAGTGGTAACTCAGGAATGGTACGACAGAGAGATTCGAGTCCTCCCTATCTGTGTAGTACTTGGGTGCATGCCTCCCACAATTGTCTTCAATGGGATTCGAATCTACCAGCTGAGAATATAGCTATCGATTCCATTACTCTTTAGGACCTTCTCTATGATGTCATGAAAGTCTAGTTTTTGGATCAACCAAGTTGGGGACCAAAAATGATTTTGTAGATCTTGGGATTTTCTTCACACGAAAGGTGGACGTTTGGGGGCACTCGGGATTATTCGTCGCACCTAACATGGTTTACGTTCCAAAAGACTGGGGGAGCAAAGTCAACATAACATTTACTACGGATGCTGATAGCCCAGTGCAAACCAGTGAATCCGCATGGCCGATGAAAAAGAAAGTCCAGCAACTGAATAGACAGTCCCCTATATATGCAAGTCCTTTCCTTAACAATTGACAGCTAACAACCGTGTCGCCTGGTGGCAGTGCTTTATGCCCTTGTGTGATACTGTAAACATTTTCCATTTCGGCCTTATTGGATAGGGGTGGTTTTCTCTCTTTTTGACTTCGATGCAGGGACTATTCTGTTCCTTTGTAAAGGAAGAAAGGCCTACTGTGAATGGACATTTCCACCCACTTGGTTAATGTTACTAAGCGACCCCCAACCTTACCTGTCAGAAGAAAAAAAACATTGCAGAACTGTGCCCATGCTCCCTTAATTGGGAGAGTTTGCCGCCCGGGGGGAGAGAGAGAAAGGACGGCAGCTCTTAAAAAGCTTTTTTAGTGCCTCGTATTCCTCGTGTCTGAAATGACCCGATTGCAGCCAAGTTTCCAATGTAGCCAGCCGACTCCCATGAGAAACAGACAAGAATATCTTTGAAGCCAGAAAACCTCGTCATTTGAGTATTGCTTTATTAACCTTTGGCTACGGTAACTTTGGTGCTTTTGGACTTGGTTCTATCTGGATGCCATTGGGTCCTCTATGTACCTAACCCCCCACTCGAGGACGCAACTCTTATTTGACCAGATAGCAATATGATGGGGGAAAGAAAAAGACAGTCTTAAGTACCAATACGTTTAATTCGCCCTATTTGCGTATTTACCAACCACTTCGGATGTCTTCCTTTGTATTGGAAGAGCAGAGAAAATGGACCAATGCCGGTTCTTCGAACAATAATATCGTGCTGTCAATTCTGAAGGCAACAAGATCGTGACATTAAATAAAAGATTATACATAAACAAAACTCGATAACATTATTTGACTTAATTTTAATATCATCATCTTAATATCATTTAGCAAGTGGGTATGTTTTTTTTTTTTTTTTTAAGGAAAAAGGCAAGTCTGGACTTTATTAGTAAAACCTTATTTATAGCGGAAGAATACCGTGATAACAATCAAACTTGACTGTTTACAAATGAAATACTTAAAATCAAGCTAAAAACCCATAGAAAACTAAAGACAAATCAAGGAAACAAACCAAACAAGTAATCAACTATCATATTAAGTAGGCAATTCCTACGTATCAGTGCAAATATAATCAACAACCTCTTGAGGGAGACCAGTCATAACATAAAATATTTAGCCAAAGCGGCTCCTGTGAAGAATAAATACAATTTGACCCGTTAACTCCTGCATTAGCAAGATAGTTAGCTACACAATTTCCTTCCCGGTATACATGGCAAAAAGAAATATCAATTTGAGAAATTATCACCCTTAATTCCTCCCAAAAATCTCAAAGATACCACTAAGAACAAGATCCTGAGACCAACCAGTGAAAAAACACAAGAGAATCTGTTTTTAGAATAACCGAAGAAAACTCAAAATCGTTGCAGACATATAATCTATCTAAGGCTGCATGCAACTCACCTATCATATTAGTACCCAAGCCATAGTAAGAATAGAAACCAACCATAAATGGTCTCTTCCCATTTCGAATAACACCCTTGCCACCACAATTACTAGGATTTTCGAAGCAGTTGCCATCAATATTAAGCTCTATATATCCATTCAGGTGGATAAGCCCAAGCGATTGCGAATACCTGACTAGGCTTCAGAAGACATACAGTACACCTAAAAAATTTCAGAACTAAAAAATTTTCGTACAATAACTTTTTAACTTGAGTAATTTTTCTCGAGATATTCATGAGCCAATATCAAAATTTGTACCAGCCATCCAAGATAGGACACTCAATATCTTCCATCCTCACTTTGTAGAGACGCATCCACAAGCACCATACCACAACATCACAACAATAGGTATTATCCCAATAAAAATCCCAAGCTGAGAAACTTTTTTAGCCTTATGAAACCATAAGGATATTCTATCAAACTAAGATTGATAGGTACAAAAAGGAATCCCAACCACAGAAGATATATTTTTTTTCCATATATCCATAGTTACATGGACAGTACTAAGTGCATGATCTATACTCTCCACACAATGGGAGGAACAACAATCACACTGGGAGACTAAAGGAATGCCCAAAAATTAAATACGGATATCAACAAATTCCATGGATAGCATGCCACGTAGTAAGAGACATATCACTAGGTAAATATTTATGTCAAATCCGATCATAAAAAGTAAAAGAGTTACATTTAAAGTGAGACACCTCCAAAATAGATGCTGTAGAGAACTTATCATCGTGACACTAGATTAAACGATCTATTTGTCTCAAAGAGAGTCGAATTTCATAATAGATAATTTGAAGAGACATGTTCTCTCTTACGAGCTGAGAAAGAACTGTCTCATTTCGACATGCAAGTTGTAATAAGATATTTTTCCGGCCACCACTCACCATGCCAAAAAGATAAATTTCCTTCATCAATACCCAGTGCGAATTGTCAAGCACTCTTGACAACACCTTCAAGATAGACTTCCTAAATAAAGAACTTTGGCCTAACGTGACAAAATTGGTTTAGGGGAAAAAGAACGCATTATGTCAGAAATTGCTGTCAAGTTCTCCGTTAGATTGGAAGAACTGGGGTAGCTTGAGAGAGTGAACGTTCTAAAATGTCTTCTAGTGCAGTATGCACGGACCTTACGGTCTTGAATTTTTATGGAATTGAAAGATTTTACCTCCTTTTTGTCGTCTATTAGGCTTAGGCTTCGGCCAATGAGTGGCCCACGAACCTCAGTATCTGTTCCTCAGCAAAAGTTGGATCCATACGGCGAACGGGCACAAAGCTACAGTGACCTGCTTTGATGAAACCCGTCAAGCAAGCAAGTTTGAACAAGCCGCGCGAATCTCCCACCAACTCCGGTGCTCGCTACGTTTGTGCAAGGGAAATTTTTTGTAATTTATCTTTTTCTTTATTTGGGGAATTAGGATTTAAGGACACATGTTTTATCACGTCGCGACACTTCTTGGCAATAATGGGCATTCAGGTCTCCATCAGATTAGGTCAATTGGTGGAAAATGTTTGGACCACCCCACTTTAAGGCTGCTTTTGGTGACTTATAATTAATGATAATTAACCAAATGAATACGTAACGGAAAATATTATTTTGTTCAATTCATTTATTAACTTACAGGTACTTAACTTCTTATTGCAACTTGTATTAACTCCTAACTTCCCTATTTGTGCAGATAAAAAACTTAAATATTATTAATTTTTCTCAGTATTAAAATGATTTTCTTTCTATGGGATGAGATGATACGTGTTAATACAACTTATAATCACTCAATTGGACAGTGCAATGCAACATCAATAAAATGAGAATAAGTTATATATATATAATACAAGAACAGTGGTTAATTCATGGACCTATTCAAAATCATTTTTCATTGCTCAGCAGGAGAAAGAGAACAAATGGATACTCGTGGCACATAAAACTGCTGGACGTGAGGAGCCACCGTGTCAAACTGTTCAAAAAGGCCATCACAAGAAAGAACTGAGAAGTCCCACTTTCGCACGTGATCCAACACAATCCTTAGACCTGCTTTTGGTAATATGAACCGGCAGCAGCAGAAGTATTGCAGCCTTTAACCTTCAAATCAAGCGTGAGCCACGGTCCTTGTAAGCTTTTACTCTCCACCTAATTAGATAAAGCAGCCAAAAAAAATATTGGTTACTCCTATATGCTAAACTCCAAGCTAGAGCTAGAAGATTTCCATATATTATGGTGTATGTAACGGATGAATATTTTCCAGAAAGGAAAAATTGGTCGGTTATCATCAGACCCTAGACTTTATCAGTCTTCTCAAGTTGAACGTTCCAACCCATTTCTACTCCCCACATCTTTCCCAATAAATTGCTTCGGCCTTAAGCTTTAAGAGAGATAGTTTAGGCTAATGTTAGCAACTTGAGGTAGAGAGAGCATAGCTTCAATTAAAACATGGCTTTCAAAAAGACCACATGGAAAAGCATCCTACCCGGTTGTTTCAAGGCCAAGACCCCGCCTTCTGAGACAAA
Organism: Morella rubra; assembly: GCA_003952965.2. Taxonomy (NCBI): domain Eukaryota; kingdom Viridiplantae; phylum Streptophyta; class Magnoliopsida; order Fagales; family Myricaceae; genus Morella; species Morella rubra. The sequence continues at coordinate 5,557,337 of CM025851.1, read as the reverse complement.
ACTTCCAGCTTCCAAACAAAGTTCTTTCCGGAGGGTATCGCTTTCAGATTTAAGCAATTCCTCCTTCTCTGTAGTGAGTGATCTTTCTAGTTCCCTTGTTGGATCAAATCTTCATGTTTTCACTCTTGAAGAGCTCAAAGTTATTACTCACTACCTTTCAAAGAGCAATTTTCTTGGCGAAGGTGGGTTCGGACCGGTCTATAAGGGATTCATCGATGACAAACTCAGGCCTGGGTTGGAAGCTCGACCGGTGGCCGTCAAGGTATTGGACTTAGATGGCAAACAAGGCCACAGGGAGTGGCTGGTAAGCATTTTTCGGTCACTTCAATAAGTGTCAAAAATCCTATGTGTTTCTTGAAAGATTTTCGAATGAATCGACTGACAAAGATGGATCATTTTCATTCTGCAGGCTGAAGTAATATTTCTTGGGCAGTTACGGCACACTCACCTTGTGAACTTAGTCGGATACTGCTGTGAGGATGAGCACCGGCTTCTCGTGTATGAGTACATGGAGCGTGGCAATTTGGAGAACCAGCTATTTAGAAGTACGTATGCCTTGGTCTTTCTAATCCGCTGCCTTAAGATATGAGCCGGAAATAAGATACAAATTGATCCATGGGCTATCTGTTGCTTCAATTCAATCTGATTCAGTTTTCTTTGTTTCTGATTAATGCAGGGTATTCGGCAACCTTGCCTTGGTTAACAAGAATAAAAATTGCCATTGGAGCCGCAAAAGGCCTCGATTTTCTCCACGAAGAAGAAAAACCAGTCATATATCGAGATTTCAAAGCTTCAAACATCCTATTAGACTCTGTAAATCCCTGTTCTTCTTAGCCAGTTTTCATATCATGTCAGTTTAAATAGGCACTAAATTCAGGTGTTCATACTTTTCAGGATTACAATGCTAAGCTCTCTGATTTTGGGCTTGCAACCGATGGACCAGAAGGGGATGACACTCATGTCACAACTCGTGTCATGGGCACGGAAGGCTATGCAGCTCCTGAATACATTATGACAGGTAACATTGATAATTACGTTAATAATTGATTAACTAAGAGCTTTCAAACTTTAAAATATTCACCAAGAATTTTGGTTGTTTTCAGGTCATTTGACGACTATGAGCGATGTATTTAGCTATGGAGTTGTCCTTTTAGAGCTACTGACTGGTAGACGATCCGTGGACAAGAGCCGTCCAAGTAGGGAGCAGAATTTGGTAGAATGGGCAAGACCTCTCTTGAAGGACCCTCATAAACTTGAGAGAATAATGGACCCCAGGCTTGAAGGCCAGTACTCGACCGAAGGAGCTAGGAAGGCAGCCTTATTGGCTTACCAATGCCTAAGCCAGCACCCCAAGTCAAGACCCACGATGACAATTGTGGTCAGGACCTTAGAGCCTCTCTTGGACGCGAATGATATTCCATCTGGACCCTTTGTATACGTTGTACCAACTGAAGATCAGAAAAAAGAAAGTGGTGTACTAAGGGATGGACATGAAGGTGAAAATGAAAGTGACATAGCAAAATATGAAAATCGAGATGAGCAGAAGGATGAGGACAAGAAGAAGAAACGCTGTCACCGGCAACGGAAAGGTCATAGGTATAGACACGGGATTAAGACATTGAGGTATCGTGCTGTCTATTCTGATACTGCGTTGTATAAAATTCATGGGACCAGTCTGTACTGTACCAAACCAGAACCATTGCCCGAACGGGCATAGTCAACATAGCCGATAAGCTTATTGTATATTTTCTTCAGAAAGATATTCATACGAATTACAGATGAGATTTTTATTGTGAATCAGGCCGCCCCTTTTCCCCACTTCTCACGTATTTCCTCGTCTGTTGGTGGTTGTGATTTGGATATGCAGCTCTTACTACCTTTATTTTTTTCTGGAAATCGTCGGCTATACGCCTTGCCTTTGTCATTTGTTTGGGATATTTTCTCATTTGTGAATGGTGGGGCCTTTGGATTTAGGTCTTAATTCTTACTACCACAATCGGAAATGATCGTTGTCCAGTCATCTTTACGGATTTAAATTGACGTACTCGTAAATTTCCAAATTTCCAATATCCATTAGCCTCGAATTTGGACTTGGGAAAGAACTTTTGGTCAATGATCGATGTAGTCACAAGGATTTAACTTTCCAATTTCGCGAACTGTCCCAATTGTTTATATCCATAATGTGAAATGCCCATTTGAATTTCCTGGTGAGGCCTCTTTGGAAGGTGGAATCCTGACCGAATTATGCTGTTGGTCCTCTTATCCCTGCTAATTTCAAATTCCCAGTTGCCAGTTTCAAAGACTATTTACGAGTCAATCTTCCACAATCATCACTACAGGTCCTAAGATGGCGTGTCTAAAGAGGAAAACCGCATTACCGCAAGAAATGACTGGCCTTGCTAGTCCTCGGTGGATTGAGTTTAACATGTTCTCTGGAACAAGACTACATGTTTTTTCTCTTGTGGGCTAGACTCACATTTTCTACCCTTCACTAACCCACCAAATCGCCCCAGTCGGCCTAAATCGAACCATTCAACTCAGCTTTGGAACCTAAAACGGTAAAACCTGTTCATTGAGGGTGGATGCTAACAGGCAGTTGTTAGGCTTACAGTCTGGGATGGCTGTTGGAAAAAGCGGCACGAAAATTAAAGTAAAGAACACCAAGAATTTACGTGGTTCGGCCCAATCCGGCCTACGTCCACCCCAGAGCAATTTTATTAAGAACGTTTAAGAAAATCACTCTCCCCGCCCAATACAATGGTCACACCACCTCCTTCTCTTTCTCTCTCTCTGCCCAATGCTCACGCACTCTCACGCACTCTCACGCACCTTTCTCCTATAACATAAGCCACTATTTATAAGAAAAGATATAAAGAGAAACCCTAAGAGAAACCTAGATAAACTTGAAGTGGAGACCAAGTAGACTTCTACTCAAAGTCTACTTCTATTCCAAGTCTATCTTATGGGTGTGGACCCCAACAAATCTCCCCCTCCATACCCATAAGGGAAGAATCTGTTCCTGACATCTTTCGGTTGAGTGCATCCCAGGCTTCCATCAGTAGAACCTTCCTGCAACTTTGGTGTCTGTTGCTCCCCCTTGCTCACCACCCCTTGCATCCTTTTTCTACTGGCACTCCAACCTCGTCCTTGTCACCAGACGACCAACCACACTCCCATCTGAGTGTCCTGCACCCCCGCCTAGGGTGCCCGCATCCCCTGCTTGTACCACCGGACCCATGTAGAACAGTATCTCCCCCTGCTTTTGCATCTCCACCGGCTGGTACCAAGCACCTTCGCGTGCTACACGAAGTCGGAGTCATCAGTCACCACTGAGGCTTCTGATGATTTCCCTTTCTTCCACTTTGCCTCGTCAATTCCCTTTGGTTTCTTACCCTCGTTCTCCAATGGATCGTACATATCCTTTGCATAAAGGATATCCTCCATCCGTGGCTTCCAACTCATGTAATTCGTAGCAGACAACCTCATCATACGATAACCATACCTCCGCCATCTCAATTAACACTGATAGAGACCGAATTTCAAAATTCTGACTGCACCAATGGATCCGGAATGGCCCAAAACCTTAAGAACCGGTCTGACCTGCTCGAAAACCGGCCTAAAAGCCCCTGAACCGGCTGAAAAACCACCCTGGAACAAAACCGGAATCTTTCGGAATATTCCGATTCCCCGGAATATTCTCCGCTGACGTGGCAACGCTGACTGGGACCTTCTGCTGACGTGGCACCTGGGACCCACTGCTGACGTGGATGCTGACGTGGCTAGACACGTGGCAGTACACTGTGCGCGGGCGGTGCGTTGGGCGAGTGAGGACCACGCGCCCTACCTCTCTTCGGCGCGTGGGGGCGCGTGTGACGCGTGGACGGCGGGATCCGAATTCTTATCGGCGCGTGACGGCGCGTCCGGCTCCTCCGGCGACGAGGTTTCAACCTCTGGCTTCGTCTCGACCTCCTCTACAGTCTGGTGCCCTCCAATCTCCGATTGGACCACTTTTAATTTTCGGACCTTCTCTGCTTTCCCCCGAAAAAACCACTCCGGCCTCTCGAACCAGGCTCTGATACCACTTGTTGGGAAAAGCGGCACGAAAATTAAAGTAAGGACACCAAGAATTTACGTGGTTCGGCCCCAATCCGGCCTACGTCCACCCCAGAGCAATTTTATTAAGAACGTTTAAGAAAATCACTCTCCCCGCCCAATACAATGGTCACACCACCCTCCTTCTCTTCCTCTCTCTCTTTGCCCAATGCTCACGCACTCTCACGCACACCTTCTCCTATAACATAAGCACTATTTATAAGAAAAGATACAAAGAGAAACCTAGATAAACTTGAAGTGGAGACCAAGTAGACTTCTATTCAAAGTCTACTTCTATTTCAAGTCTATCTTATGGGTGTGGACCCCAACAATGGCCTATGGCCATGGATAAAGCTTTAACTGTGGAACAGGATCCTGTTGCATTCCCTACATTCGTCTTGGTCCAAACTCCAAACCACTCGATACGTCATCGCAGTTGGCTTACCTGGTTGTTTGCAGCGCATGCAGAAGCTGGTTGTTTGCAACGCATATATATACGATTTTTGTAATGCTATAAATAAGAACTCTCGACTGTTTTAGAGGTATGAAAAGCCCGTGAACCCCAAGAGACTACCGAGTATCTGACATCTCTCGAAGGTCTTAGTATTCTTTTTTCTTTGATAGTCAGAAAGGCCTGCTTCGTTTTGTAGGGATTATTTCAACTAAACATCACCCCAGTTGAGTGTATAGTTGCTGATTCAAAGTAAAAATGCCCTTTATTCAATCAATTTGCTTTAGAAGCCTTAATGCTTTAAGGTGTTAAGAGGGAACAACTTCACATTATTTGAGACTCTGTTCTGAATACATCAACATGAGATGCTTGATCTTTCCCGAGTCACATGACGGGTTTATGTAAAAGTTTTGGAATCTAAACAGCAGTTCCTTTGTCCTGCAATGCTCTCAGCATTAAATAACTCACAAAAGTATGGTTGAAAACTAACATGATTAAAAACTACCAGCATCATTGAGCAAAGCCAAGACTCTGTCAATGGGAAGAGAGTTAATTCCTTCACTAAAGCAATGATGTAATCATGTATAGAAATTAAGATCAGATAAATCTATGCTGATTAATTTGTGGGACGCATATATTTTGTACAGAGATGGGAGACATCATGAGCCATCCTTTGGAATGACAACATAAACTGTCCTTAACTTCAAAGCTCAATTTCAGACCCTCGACACATTAATGCAGCTTAGGTTGACGTCTGTGGTGATCCTCCTCCTTAAACCGTAATAGTTTCAAGTGGCGCTTCTTGACACCTACTAGGTCCAGTGATCCAACCACAGGTCAACAGTGAATTATTTCTTTCTCCCGTGGTAGTTCGCCACTATGCACTTGCTGCCTGCCCACAGTCTTGAGTTCACCATATCAGCTGCCTCCATGCAGTGGATATACTTGTTCTCATAGACCAAATGTCTCATCAGAGTTTTATCCATCCATTTCAACCAAATGAAATCCACAATTCGACCAGAAGGACAGTCTAAGAGAACACTCCAAGATGTTGTAATGTCCTGATATCATATCTCCCCAGAGAAACTTTTGCAACCTGATCTCAGCAGAAGTTTTAAGTCCAGCTGCATATCTTTCAATAGATTCAAGTTTTCTTTTGTTTCCTTGAGGATCTTTTTGTAGAGGTTCTGCTTTTAAGCTGATCATCATTCTGGTCATGAACCCAGTCTCCATGGTACTTCTCATCATATGGGACAACATTGCCATCAATGAATGGTTCCCCTGTTGGAAATATGATCTTTTTTATAAGGACCATGAGAAAGAACTCGCAAGCTATTCATGTTTCATTTTAACTGCAGTAGGGAACACAAATAATGTATTAGAAGCAATGCATTCAGAGCTCATTTAATACAGCCGGCCTTCCCATCAGAGAATTAAATATTATAATGTTTGAGCCCAATACTGGCAAGGAGGACAGAAGCAACTCTCTTTCCTGTTAATGCTATCCTGAGTTTCTTCAATGGCTCTCATGAACCAAGTATGGTTTGTTTTCTCTTTTATTTTATTTTTATTTTCTCGTTCCAGGGCCTGATCTAGGCGCCAAAGGTTATGATGGACTATATGAAGCATGACGTTAAAACATGGAAAGAGACAACTAATCTAGGATCAATGAGACAAATCAAAATTGCCATCCAATTAACACATCTTTCTGCAGTAAAATCAGATAATTATTTTTCCAACTTTGCCAAACATTATTAGCAAACCGTTAGGTTTGGAGAAAGAATAGTGCATTATTACCATTGTTGAAATCGAGCTTGCAATTACATGCTTTAAAGAAGAATATTGGGGCCAACATGTTATAATCAATCAACAGATCAATAAGAGCATAGGAAAAAAGCGTACATGATATTACCTCCATAGTCACATTCATGATGACACAAATAGGAATCTGGGAGCACCCATCTCACGTCAGGCAAAGCTGCAACCAGCACAGTTGTGTTTAAACTAATGCCTTAAGAAACAAATTACAAGAAAATTCAAAGTCGTCCGTGAATATTACCTTTGATCCTGTAAGTAAACTTTTCTGGGATTTTGCAACCAAAAGCATAGTAGTACTTAGTTGAAACAGAGTAGATTGACTTCTTTGCTTCCTCTTGGCTGCAAATATCAACGGTGTAACACTCAAACCCATTTGATGTGGAAGAAGAAAAAAAACTGTACTTTACACAAATCATAATGCTTCTAGAAACTATAAAGACGTTAAGGAAAAAAAAAACCTTATTTATGTTGAAGAATCAACTGATTATGGAAAACTAGGTGCAATGCCTCAAAATACAGTACAGATAAATAAATCCCCCAAGAAATCCACGAACATGGACCCCCCTGGGAGAGACTTTCGTCACCCCCGTAAATTTCCCAGAAATTGAAACTGGAAACACCGGTTTTGACCCGTCGCTTATGCACACTACAGACGCAGTAAGAAACAGCGATTTCAACTAATTCAAACTAAAACCAGACCAGAAACAAGCTTTATTATAAATCTCATACAGTGGAGTTTTTCTCACCTTCCCAATACCGTTGCTAGGGTTTTGACGTAGCCACTGATGATGTCGTCCCGAGGTGGGTGCCCCTTATGCGGCTTCATGACCACAAGCCAGTGCTCGTAGTCACAGCCCTCATTCAAGTTCGGTACCCGAGTCAACTCGGACCACTGAATAGGCGGCGAGTCATTGGTAGCCGAGTTGTCAGAGAAGTATCTCGAAGCTGAATCCGAACGGAAGGGCAAGGGAGAAAAAGAGAGAGCAGACTGTGCAATAGACGGACGGTAACGGCGGGAGAGAATGGCAGTCAGATTTGACGCTTTATTTATGACGTTTTGAAGCATAGTTCGGGCGTCGGCGTCGCTATGCTGTCTGCGCAGTCCAGAAGGAAGTGACGCCGATGTTGTTCTGCAAATCATGAACACTGACAAAAAGTCAAGCGACAGTGAAAGATGCTTTACAATAGCTCCAAATTTCAAATTTCATTGATTTTAGGGAAATTGTTAATTTATTCCTTCAATTTTAGACACTATTTCAATTTAATCTCCCGTTCCTACAAAATTTTTATTCTTCATTATTCATTTTTGAAAAATTAACATTTTAGTCCTTTTAAATTTAGACTTTTTTTTTTTCATTTGGTCATTTAAATTTAAATTTTAAATCTAAAGTTCTTATATTATATAGTAAAATTGACATTCTGATTTTTAAATTTTAGACACTTTTTTAATTTAGTTCTTCACTTTCAACTTTTAAAATTTTAGTCTTTTAGTCTTTTTTTTTTTTTTTAACAAAAATATCCTCTTATCACTCTTCCATCTAACTTTTTAAGAGCATTCCTAGCAGGTTCTCTATTCTAACATTTTAGTTAGAATAGAGAACCAATTTAACAAAAAAGTCAAAAAACACCATGTAGCAGCTTATCTATTATAACAAACTTTAACAAAAAATTTAAAATATGAACAGTGGTTCTCTATTTTTAAAGAACCACTATTCACTTCACTATCTTAAAATATTAATATCTATATTTTTCTTTTATTTTTTTTTCTTTTCTTCTCTCACACTTCTCTTTTTATTTTATTTTTTTTTTTTTTCTTTTCTTCTTCCTCTCACGTTCTCCTTTTATTTTATTTTTTTTTTCTTTTTCTTTTCTTACTCCCATATCCTTAAAAATAAATATTTAAAAATATAAATGTTAGAAAAAGAATAAAGAAATCTTTGAAAAGTAATATTTAAATAGAATAGTAAAAAATAGATAGTTAAAATAGAGAAGCTGCTGGGAGTGTTTTTAAAAAGTTGATAGTTAAAATAGAGAAGTGTGCTTTTTGGTTAAAATAGAGAGCCAAATTTGAAGAAGCTGCTAAGAATGCTCTAACTGTGCTCTCCATCACGTTAGCAGCCATGACACGTGGCAAAAGGGTAATTTGATTGCTTTGTCATTATCTTGTCTCATTCCAAATTTTCTATTGAAGAAAGGTTTGTTTATTACCATCTCATAACGGACGCCATCATCGTCATCCTCACTCCTACATCTTTACCGACTTCTTGATTTTATTCCACATTGTCCCCATCATCAATATCTCCCACCGCTGTCTCCGGTTGGTTGTCTTCTTGTGAAGGCCACTGCCGCTCTGGCTGGACCATCAACGACTCCACTAGGTCACTAGGCTTCACATAGTCTCTGGGACTGACTAAGCTATCAGTCTTGTTCTTCACTTTGTGTAGGGCATCCAGATGGTGAAAGTACGGACACGTCTTTGAATCCTTGTGTCGTCTCATGTTGTTATCCTTCACATTCTTGAAGTTCTTGATAATGTTCTCACATTTCTCCTTTCATCTCTTCGCACTCCGGATGTATCCAAGCCTACGCATGTCGGTTTCGGTTATTGTGCTAATTGTTATTATGTGAATGTGTATCAGCAGTGGCGGAGGCAGGACCCCATGTGAAGGGAGGCGACTTCTAAGATAAATTTTTTTTTTTTAAAAAAAAAAAAAAAAAAAATTTTACGTGTAAATTTTTTTTTTTTTGCCTGTCCAATGGGGGGCGGCCGCCCCCCCTGCATCCGCCATTGTGTATCAGTAGACGGCTCAGATTAGAAGATAGCAATTTAATGGCTAAAACAATGTCACCTCATTTAATAATGAAATTGACCCACAAAATCGACCGTATTATGTTTACCGACCTTTTTTTTTTAAAAAAAAAAAAAAAAAACCCGTTTCAAATTTCTCTCTCTCTATACTTCGACGATTTCTCTCTTTATTGCACAGCTCTCTCTCTCTCTATCAATTTGCTGGCATGTCCTATATCTGAATCGTTTTTTTCTTTCACCTTTCTTCGGGTGTTTGACAGACTCCCACTTGCTTACTCAAGGGCTGCTGCTAGTTTAACGTGGGAGGACACATGCAGCTCCAAGCTCACCCATACTAAAGAGTATCCTTTAAAACCTGCAAAAGCAAGAGAAGCTGATAGAGACTTCCATTTGCCCAGCAATGAAATGCTATGTGCAGTCCCTAAACCTTGTGATGATTCCAGTAGGCTCTTGTCATCCAAGGTTGCCATAACAGAGGTTTTCAAGCCGTGTTTGTCTTTTTCTTTCTTATAGGGGTTTAAAATCTGGGCATGTCAAATTTGTTTACTTCATTATGCTATAGCTATGTGCATGCTTCAATGGCCATCAGAATAAGAAAAAAAGCAAGTGTTTCTCGCGGTAGATGCCTCATGTATCTTGTATGTTTTTCCTAGAAAAGAAAAAAAAATAAAACTATAATAACTTGGCTTGCCTTGCAAGCTGCTCCAAGTAAGAATATTCATTTGCTATCGTCTTGGGTGCATTTGCATACTTATCTTGAAACATTTTTCCAGATGAAATCTCTTTTTTCCATTCAAACCTGTTTTAAACGCTAAAACATTTTTCAATCTGTCAAGAAAAAGGTTCATTTTATCATTAACCTCCGTTTGTGTGATTTAAAAACACGTGCAAAAAAACCAAGAGAACTTTCCCGAAAGCCTAAAAACACCTGTTACAAAAAGTTTCTTTCCAAACATCCACAAACACCAAAAGACCCTATCTCAAGAATTTTCTGTGTCCAACGATATGATCTGTGGGTGCTACCACTTTCACAATTACATCTTGATCTCAAAACCAATGATTGCACAACTAAAACACGCCTATCATTTGCAAGATAAATAGATGATCTTGTTAACCTTATTTATGTACTTCTATCCAGGGTCCCAGTCCATGTACCAATTTTTAGCATAAAAGTGATTTTGTGGTGAATGCATACAGAGCAAGGGTCCCAGTCGAACTTTGGATTTTTAGGCATTCCAAGAGTTTAAAGCCTGATTGCTCAAATCTTGCATGCACATTAGAGATTGGAAATGCTCTTAATATAAAAGCTGAGTCAGGAATGGATAAAAGCGAATCTGTAAAGTGGATGGACCTAGTCTGATGACTAGGTATGGATACATTCCGCACAGTAGTAGCTTCTGTGAAACTCTAGTGAAGATTTCTGAAAAATTCAGTCCCATGTTCGTTCAGGGGAGTAATCTTCACATATTTCGGATTCTTGGTGAAGAGCTTGTGATTAACAAGAAACCAAGAATTTGTGGCAATAGAGAGAGAGAGCTGTGCGATAGAGGGGAGAGAGAGAGAGAGAGAGAACATCTGAACGTTGAAGTATAGAGAGAGAGAGCGTGAAGCAGAGAGAAAGAAATTTGAAACAGATCAGTTTTTTCAAAAACGGGTCAGTGGGTTGGTTTCATTAAATGAGGTGGCATTGTTTCAGCCATTAGATTGCTATCTTCTAATCTGAGCTGTCCACTCACACACACTCACACAATAACAATTCGCACAATAACCGAACCCTACGCATGCCTGCCGAAATATCCTCCCAAAGAGGTCCTTTTGGCCCAGTTTCCTGATACTTGGGATCAAGACTTGCTCGCCGAGGCATTGGCAGTGACAGCAGTGTGGCACTATTTTTTTTTTACAAAAAGAGTGCATAATTCCAAGAACAAGTCTGCATCTCGAAATCATGACCATACAAGGCAAAAGATGGTTCATTAATGCTTAAACCATTAAAACTTAATTCTTCAATCATGAAGAAATAGATAAGCTATTTCCTGAAAGAGTTGATTAACTAATTACATTCATTAATCGGAAGTTCATGTCCCTATCTCCGATCATCAAGTCAGTAACCTACCTCCAATGGTTTACTTAGGTAAATACAAAATGGCATCCCTTGATTCAAGTTTCTGGTCACAAAACAAAAGGAAGCCTACAAGCTACTATTTCTCTTGTAACATCAGCAATAACATCTAAGAGTTCTCATTAACTGCCTTCTCAGTTTCTTCAACATCGTCACGGAGCACATTCCACAAATCCATGGTAAGTGATATACCTTATTTGCCAGGCAATTCCTTTCCATCTCTGACGTAAAACTCTCGAATGTCGACCACAACCTTCCCTTGCCAGTTCCTCACCGTCACCCTTCTATTCTTCGATATCTCGCAAACGACGATGTCCTCGATGGAGTCGTTGAAAGAGTCCTTCTTGAAGGTCTTTTTCCTTGTGGGCTCGTGGCCTTCAGAGTCACCTTCCAAGGCGTAGTTTTCCTCCTTTCTCTTTCCCCTAAACCCCGACATTTCTTCTTTCTCACACTCTCTCTCGCTCCCTGTGTGAGAGATAGAGCTAAGTACACACCAAATAAATGTAAGAATAATGCTCTAAAAATTATTTATTTGAATAATAATTATTTAGATGTCACATGTTTATATTTATTTATTGGATAATATGATATGACATAAGATATTACATAGATATTATTGAGTGATATTGTAGAAAAGTCATGCCAACGATTAATGAATCAAAGGCGGGAAGTATGATTTTTCGGTTCCTTGTTCACTTGATGTTTTGTTCTAGACTGAAGTACATATTAATGTACGATAGGTCTACACTCGTGCCTCTATTTAATAAGATAATGAACTTCGTTATTGAGGTAATGACCTTAAGCAAACGAGTGGTGTAATGTAAGAGTACATGCACTGAACGAGATTAAATACGAATACCTTTTAGAAGTGATCATGATGTTGAGAAGGTATTCAACACAATTAGTTTATTGTATCCTTAGACCTGAGAGTTTATATAGGTCTATTTATTGTGTACTTGTGCTTTGACTGAATAATTTGGTGATGATCTTTCTAGGTCAAAGATTCCAGATAACGTTAGGTTTTGTACATAATAAATGGTTTGTATAAATGCTCAATAAGGAATCCACCAGTCTCTTGATGAGGCAGTATATTCAATATATCTATATAGGGTTGGATTAGAAAAGAATCTATTGGCCAATAATATTTTGTGAAAATGTTTTTCGAAATTAATATATATATATTTGTGAAATTGTTTTGGAAACAATTGATAGTCCAACGAGTTACAAATGGTGAATTGAGAATTATATGAGTTAAAGACTTAATCGGTGATATGATTCCAGTCCTATTGATTTATGTGGAATAGAGTGTGGTGGAAGGATAAATAAATAAATAATTGTTAGCAAAAGAGATTTTACAAATCAATCTCAAATACTCGGAGGGTAAATTGTGATATGTTAATAGACATGATCACAATTGTAGAAGCCTAAAATTCGGAATATAAAAATATAAGAGAGTTAATGGAAAAAGAGTTTTTCATGTGATCATACGATCGAGATCTGAGGTTCCTAACGATCCCACGCTATATCACAGTTAAGGTTCAAAAAAAACTATAAGATAGTTTTTTCTAGATAATTGGCCATTAGGACTTTAAGAAACCCTGTGACGGCTATAAGGCGTGGAAAGGAAAGAGGCAGAACATTTGGTCTGCTTTATAAGATATAAGATCAACAAGACCTGAAAATTATTGAAGATTCAATCGCAGACAAAGTTCAAGATAATTTATCAAATCAAATAAGTAAAATTTTTCCATAGGCAAACTCTCAAGAATAACCTCCAAAATATTGAAAACTTGACAATGTGGCACTATTCACATGTGCTTGTCTTGGGTGGTGTTGTCCAGATATCCTCTGCATGAATGCAATTATTGCCGCGTCCTTTGCTGCTGCCGTGGATGGTTCTTGGACTAAGACTTCATGCTCTCTATTGATTTGTGACATTTCTTATATCCTCCAAGCTTCTTCTCGAACCATTCGTTCATTTTCTTGTTTCTCTATGGTTCCCAAGAATTTCTACTGCAGCTTCTCTATCACTTCTTTAGCGATCCTTTGGAAAAAGTCCTTCCATTTCCTCTTTCTCATATATCGTCCTTTGAGTTCTTGATCCGACGTGGTTGAAGTGGAGGTCGAAGTACTGGAGAAAAGATTCGCAGACACGGTGCTTAGCGATGTCTTGGGTTGTTTGTGTGTACTGAAGAAATTGCAGGGATTTTTGCGGCTATCGGGGGAATTGTAGGCTTTGATACTGGAGCGCTAGCATTCTGTGGTACAATTATAGGGTTTATTGTGAATGAAACAGTAATTTGAGAGATGCTTGGAGTATTGTTTAGCCAGGGCAGCGCCGAAGTCACCGCTCCAAACGCTTGAGGTTTAGGTTGCGGATTAGGTTGCGGAGCACGAGGTTGTTTCTTGAGGACTTCTAATTGATCAAAAAATCGATACGTCTTTCCGTCTTGTTTTCTAGTTCAACTTGGATTCAAATTATGCCAAGTATCATTGTTACTGACGTGACAGAGAGCATCGTTTAAAAGTTAGACGGAAAAGTGACAGAAGGTTTAGGTTGCGGACCACTAGGTTGTTTCTTAAGGGCTTCTAATTGATCAAAAAATCGATAGTTTTTCCGTCTTGTTTTTTGGTTCAACTTGAATTCAAATTATGCCATGTATCATTGTTACTGACGTGGCAGAGAGCATCGTTAAAAAGTTAGATGGAAGAGCGACGGAAGTGTGTTTTTGTTAAAAGAAAAAGAAGATGGAGGGACTAAAATTTTGAAAGTTGAAAGTGAAGAACTAAATTGAAAAAGTGTCCAAAATTTAGGGACTAAAATGCCAGTTTTTCCTTATAGTAAATAAAACTTGCAACAAAACAATGGCGCAACACCTTTCTCGTTGTGGTCTGGAGTGCAGAGACGCGTGGGCCTCGTGGGTGGAAATCACACCGCCGCCAGGTTCTGCTCTCGCTAGGATCTTTGCATTTCTCCCGCGCCTTCTCCTAGTTCTCTCCCTACTTGTTGTTTTCCTTCTCTCCTTCCCCATCTTTCCTTTTCCTTGCTTCTCCACCCTATCGCTAGCTCACTCTTCCCTCAAAAAAAGAACACCTTCGTAGACTAGTGCATCTAAGCCATGGTTGGAAGAAACCGAAGGTAAGCTTCTGCCACAAAGTTAGAGGAGCAGACTTTCCAGGCTGCAACATTATCCCCGTTTACGGCAGGTTTTCATGCGGAGAAATCTAGAGACCAATATATGGAGGATGTGAAGAAGTATCTAAAGTACATTAAAGATGGAGAAAGCTATGAGTTATGTCTCACAACCCAAATTAAGAAAAGTATTGGGGAAACAGATCCTCTGGGGCTTACCGTCACCTTAGGCAAAGAAACCCAGCACTATATGCTGCCTGGCTTAATTTTTCCAAGGAGAATTTAAGCGTCTGCTGTTCCTCTCCTGAGAGGTTCCTGCGACTAGATAGAAATGGTACATTGGAAGCCAAGCCCATTAAGGGTACCATAGCTCTTGGGGCAACAGTAGAGGAATATAAACAACGCAAGCCGCAACTGCAATATAGGTATTTTTTATTCTTCTCTTGGTCCAACATCATGATATTTGCCTTCAGAGATCTAGGTGTGATTTTCTCAGATAAAATAACTCTCTCTCTCTCTCTCTCTTCTCATCAGTGAAAAGGATCAGGGACAATATGGAAATAGATCTCATCTCTGTCACGGATTTGGAGCAACTGAACTCGATTCAGAGTGAGACTTTCGACTTCGCCTGGGCATCTAACTTCTCTGCTGCTACGGATTTCCTCGACCGAGCTGTCAAGATTAATGGTATTTTTACTGTTGAACTCAGAGACAATCATCGGTGGCATTTCACAGGTTGTTCAACAATGAAATAGTCTATCTCAAGGCGGTTCATCGGGTTTGACTCAACCATCACAGGGATGAAGAAATCCGGTGTTGGTAAACTCAACATGGCCACGCAAAGGAGACTACGCAATTATGGATCGACGAGGAGTACATGGTGATGAAAGCGGAGGCAGAGGTGGTAGAGGAGACGGTGAAGAAGAAGGCAATAAGGTTGGTGGACGAGCTATTCTTGGAATGCAAGCACAGGGGCAAGGTGAGAGAATGCACAAGTAAGGTTGATGGCCCCAAAACGGTGGGTTTGAGGTTTCTTAACCGAAACGGTGAGCTTGAGGTTTATTAACCAAAACCAATGCGTTTTGGGCTTTGAAGGAGACATCGTGGTCTGAAGAGGGTGCTTACCTGGCTGCTGACGTGGGATCTGCCCTTAAGGAGATGAATGGGCAGACTGATAGAAAGGTATTTTTGTAAAAAAAAAATAACGAAGGACCAAAATTTTAAAGTTTTAAAGTAGGGAACTAAATTAAAAAAAATTTCAAAACTCAGGGACTAAAATGCCAATTTACCTTAATTTGACTCTATTTTTTACCACCACATACTAATTACTAATTAGGTCCTTCATTGACCACCCTTTCAAGGATGAGTTATGGTGCGCAGTAATGGCATCGAATAGAACCTCCTTAAAATTTTAATATATTCTTTAGTCTCTATTTTTTTTTTTACTCTCAAGTGAAAATTTTAAACTATAAGTATGAATAGATAAATTAGGATTATCATCTTCTATAATTTTTTATCTGAAGTATATGATATAATTTAAATATAAAAATTTAAATATAAACACATTGCGTGGACTTTACAATATTTAATAAATTTTGTATTAAACTTTTGTTGATCTTATATATTTAAGGATTGTTTTGTTTGTCTCCAATAATTATACTATACAATTCAAACAAAGAATTGTAAAAGATAAAAAAATAAACTTCAATAAATTTTTGAGATCTTAATCATTATTTTAAACTTAACTAATAATATTTTGTCACGTTAATGTCTTATTTATAAATACAAATGTTTATGGTTATAATAATTAGTGAATTGAATAAATTTTTAGTTATTTCTCGCATCAAAAGCTGAATATTAATATTCAGTTGACATGTGATAGAGTTCATGTAATTTCCACATATGGTAATCTGGCCTCAATTCCAAAAGAAACCGTCACTTTGCGACGACCCTGTGTAAGGCCCAGTTTTTCATCACATAAATGGATATTTTCCCGGAAAAAGCCCACCACCATTTTTAGGGTAGTTTGATTTAAACATAACATATCGATTGATGCTCATCTCTGATATATACTTATAGAAGTTGCCAAGTTGGGGGGAGTTTCTTCGATCTTGATATAAAATTAATTAACCTTCTAAACCATTAAAGACTCGGGACGTGTTAGCACTAGGCATCATCAATGGATATTCGTTGCAAATTATACTTGTCTACAGACGATACCCAGTTCCACGGTCCACACTTGATGTTATAGAAGTCGTTTTCCTTTAACAATCGATCATTTATTATGGTTGAAACTTTTCTGAGGAGGTCGTGTTTATTATAACATCGATCTTTACAGTAAACGACATATATATAAACTTAGGTTGTCGATGGACATCTAGCCACCATTGATTAGGACCCAAGCTTTTTTATATAAAGTACGGTATATATCGATCACCACCTCAGTAGTTTACCAGCATTTATAACTTCAACATACATGGGTAAAATTGGTTTGTTCCAAACAAACAAATATGAGCAGGTTGATGGTATTAAGTAATCACCCGAAATCTTTGTCGTTTTGCTTCCAAAAAACGCCTTTAAAGCTGTCTCGATACTTTCTATTAATGTTATGGCGCATGGTCCATTGATCGACTTGCTGTGATTACAGAGTCTAGAGCAAATTGGTTACGAAAGCAAGAGCAGGAAGACTTTAAATGGCCGGCCATGGCTGAAATGCAAGTGGAACGTGTAGTAAACAGTGCACGGAGATGATAAAAAGGGCAAAGACAGCTATGCATATAGCTAAAGCCTATAACAACAACAAAACTTTCATCACGGAGTAGCATCACAACAATTGTAGCAGTAGAATCTCTTAAATCCCGGCCGGTATTACTTATTGGGGGGGGGGGGATTTATGAGTAATTAAGCCACGGTCACACGTTGTAAATTTGTAGTGGAAGCCTTGGCTCCACAACAGCAACAAGTGGGATTTTCTTAGGCGTCGAAAGCCCGAAAATTTCCTCCATGTTCAAATCCCCCGTCTTCATGTTTCCCGGCAAGCTCCATGAAAATCCATGCAAGATATTAGCCAAACTTGTTTGAATCACCTTCAGGCCGAGACTGTATCCGGGGCACATCCTTCTACCAGATCCAAAAGGCAATAGCTCAAAGTCATGGCCTTTGACATCGATGGGCTTCCCAATGAACCGCTCAGGGAGAAATTCATCAGGGCTGTCCCATATCGTAGGATCTCTCCCAATGGTCCAGACATTTACAAGAATCCGGGTCCCTTTGAGAATGTCATAGCCATCAATCTTGCAGTCTTCACGGGCTTCCCGAGGTACTAACATTGGTGCCACGGGGTGCAGCCTCATGGTTTCCTTTGCAATGGCATCGATGTATGGTAAATTGACGATGTCCTTCTCTTCAACCCATTTGTCTCTTCCAATTACCCTATCCAGCTCTTCTGTAGCCTTCTTGAACATCTCTGGCTTTCTTAGGAGCTCTGAGATGGCCCATTCTACAGTCACGGCTGAACTCTCAGTTCCACCAGCTATCAAATCCTGAGGATCAATCAGCCAAGGGATAAGTAATTAATACTTAAGAGAAGAATTAACAATATATAACGTGTATGACGTTCTATGTGCATGGTGGGCCCACCATTCTTAAAGATGGACGTTATGTGGGAACAGTGGAAATAACGTCCGCCCTTAGTGCGGTCACGTCTAATAATTTAATATTCGTGATTCAGCAAGTTGACCCAATAAAGAAGATGGGTCACCCTATTATTGATAGGTACTGGACGGACAATATTGTTAGTAACTTTTTCTAGGGCGTACATCTACTTGTAAGTCATTCTCAGAGGATTGCTGATAAAGTTGAACTTGTCAGTCATTACATTTTAAAAAACGTAAAAATTGCATTTAAAGGAGTTTTTGGTTTGTAATTTTGGAGGAGTTAGTTGAAATTTTATGAGAATCTGCGAAGTTTTCTAGCTGATTATGATCACACGAACGAAAATATGTAACTAAAAGCCTATATAACCTTCCCTGCTGTCTATATGCTTCTATAGGATAGAGGCAATTTTTAATATTATTAAGCTTAAAAATAAATAATTTGTCAGGCAAGAGATCAAACTTCGTAGCAGAAGGCAAAGTTATCAAAGAGTAATACCTGGGTAAACGCTTTGACGCCACGTCTTTCTAGCTTAACCTCAAGATTAGGATCCTCAGCAAGCTGCAGTAGCAAATCCACCATATCCTTCGCAACAAAATGATCCTTCTCTTCTTTCTTCCTTGCCAGATGTTCGTCCAACACGTGCTCCAAGAACCTATCAAGCTTCTTGCTCAACGCCTTCATCCTTTTGATATACCCCTGCAAGTCCAAGAAATTGATCCAAGGAATTGAATCCCCGATGTTCAACACCCCACTGAGCAAGAACAACTCGTCCAACATCTTCTTGAACTCCTCGGGGGATACGATCGAGTTCTCCGACTCGTCCGTGTACTTCTTTCCGAGCACCATGCGGCTTATCACGTTGAGACTGACCGTCGAGAGAAGGTTTTTCAAGGCGATCGGCTCGTTCGAGGACTTGTACAAGCTTCTTATAAGAGCATTCATCTCCTCCCTGCGTATGTACTCGTAGGACTCCAGGCGTTTCGCGCTGAAGAGTTCCATTAGGCACATTTTACGGGCCTGTCGCCAGTATGGACCATAAGGGGACCAAGTGATGTCCGAGTAGTTGTAGGTTGTATATTTGCCTGCGGCGATTTTAGGCCGGCCCGCAAAGTTAACGTCGTAGGTTTTGAGGAAGGCCTTGGCCATTTCGACGGAGGAGCCAACCACAACGGGGAATGAACCGAAACGGAGTTGCATGAGAGGGCCATATTTCTTGGAGAGTGCGTGGATGGACTGGTGAGGTAGTGGGCCTATGAGGTTGAGGTTTCCGATGATAGGCCAGGGTTTTGGTCCTGGGGGAAGTTTTACATTGCGGCGGCGGAGACGGCGGGAGAGAAAGAGGAGGGCTAAGGTTGCTAGCCATACGACTGCATACGAAGCCCAAGAAAGAGACTCCATTGCTAGAGACCGATATGGTGACTCGTGAGTGGCTTTGGTGGGGGAGAGTGTCAGTGCTTGGTGTGGTACTGATGGGGATGAACGAAGTGGTGATGGGGTATTTATAGCGTAAGGGGCAAAAACATCTGCAGTCACGCTAAAGTCTTCGCAGATTAAAGTGTGGACCCACAGTTTGATTGCCTTTTTTATTGGGTGTTTCCGTGAAACATCTGCAGTCAGTATTCTGTATAATTTTATGTTGAAATTGTACTTGACAATTAAAAAAAAAAAAGATAGATATAAAAATTATTAAATGTTGCAGGAGGCACCAACTTTACTTGTGCTACTTAGCCTTGCAAGTTTGCAACTGTGCAGAGGATCTTGAACAGTGTTACACAGCTTGTATGTATTTTGTCTGTGAGTGGGAGACAAGAGAAAGGAGGAAAGGGGTTCCCGTAATTAATTAGCAGAAAAATATGGAAAAAGACCCAAAAATAATAATTCCTGGGACAAAAAAAATGGTTTTGCTCGTTACATGAGAAAATGGAGGATATGGGTCGAATTAGACATAGTGAAATATGAATGTTGTTCCAGAAAGTTTAGGATTAGTATATGAACAAGGACAGTTCCATCAATTTGCATGCATCTTCTTAGTTGGTGGGAGGAAATGGAGAGTGTCTTGACTATTGACTTGCTTTAATGAAAGTTTTTAGGCCTTCGAAACTTTCTTCTCACTTTCCTGGAAAATCTTTGTTGGACTGGAAAGCACAAAGCAATTCCGAGTCCGGACTCGGTTTGCTGATTCCGTTCAATACAACGGGTGCCACAAATACAATTCGCATTAGCTTAGAGGTATTAACTATTTCTTAAATAGTTTGGTGTTTTAAAGTAGTTTTAGATACATTTATAGTGCCTTGAAGTCAAAATTAAAAGACATATCTTAAAAGAAAAGTACCTTTAGAAACTCACACCAGAAATGATTCAGCTATTAAAATATTAAAAAAAATGGTTCGGAAGTTTATAGCAATAGGCAGAGTTGGTCGCGGCACTTGCCCGGAAACTCCCAGCTTCGAATTCCAAGGAAGGGACAAGATAGCAGTAGTTGGCTTCAATATTCTTTCTTTTCGAGCACTTGCCTCTTGTGCACAAGCACTTTTTGTCCAGCATAATTTTACCAGTAAAGCGGCTCAGTACTCTTTGTTTCGGATATTTTTCAAGCGCTAATAATATGCCATTTTACTTTAACAACCTAAAGATAATCCCCCTTTAGTGGGTTCCTGGCTCCACTAATACGATTATGTAAAACAAGCTGCGGGATCTCCAACCACCATTCTGACTTGACTTCACAGCGTCGTGTTTCAGTTGCATATAAAAAGGTGAGCCACACCTTACCAACCTTTGATCGACATATAATATAAGGAAAGGAAGGACTGAGGATTTGCTCCAAGTCAAGAAAGATTTAATTAAAGCATTTTATTTTCATTTCGCAACTGTACCCCTCTAGACCCAGTGGGAAACGCCATCATTTCGCATTGCGATTAGAGGCCCCAAAGCTACCCCAGTGAGCTGTAGCTCAGTCGGCACCTACCCGCACGCTTGATCCTGCTTCTACAACTTGCCTAGAAGAAAAAAAAAAAAAAAAGTTAAATACTTTTATCTCTCTTATCTTTGGGTAAGGCTGTGCACAGTATCAGCGGTGTGCCGATTTATCGATGCTATAAATCACTCTTTGCTCCACGATGACACAAGTAACAGTGTTAAATTTTACGGCGAGGCGGGAATTTTGGCAGTAGCGGTGGACATTACTCCACCACTAACTATTAAAACCGTTTTAATTTTTTTTTATTTATTTTATACAAACAGCAATGTTTTTTTTTAAAGAGAAATGTCTTCGTTTGAAGGGCCGGCTCCTCTCTCCTTCCCATTTTCGCTGATGGTAGCCTCTTTCTCCAAAATTTCTCTATTCTCCTTTTCTCCTCCCCAATCGGCCTCTATCTCCTCCATTATCATCTGCGAGCTTCATAATCATGGTGCCTCTATAGCAGACGAAGATCTCTTGCTTCTCTCTCTCTAGCCTATGCTTTGCTTTCTCTCTCTCTCTCTTCCCTCTATGATCTGGTTGCTTTGATTTTTTGTTGGGTTGATTTAGTTTTGAGATTTTGTAGTTTTTTTAATGGTTGATATTTGATTAAGTTGATTTTGAATGCAATTTGAAAGTTGTTAGGTTGATTTCGTTTTGGAATTTGCCGATTTGGGTTAATTTTGAATGCGATTTGAAAGTATTGGGTTAATCTGTAAATAATTGTTAGGTAATTTCTGGTTTCATTAATTTTTTTTTTTTTGCAGATCTATTTGGGTGGCGGTAACCGCTACCATCAAAACCGTCACCGTTAGGTGCCGGTTGCGATGTCCATTTTTGGACAACCACCCATAGTGATGGCAGTGGAGGGCATAACTGTCATTACCACCGCTGATGCACAGCCTTATCTTTAGAAATATTTACACATTGCACCTTGATGTATTATTTTTGAGACATTATACTCATAAAGTTACACACCGCCACTACTACCATTGATGCACAGCTTTATCTTTAGGAGGTATTTACATATTGCATCTCGATGTATTATTTTTGAGACATTAGACTTATAAAATTATATATTTTTTTGATTTGGACCCTGTATGATAATTTGGTGTTAATTTAGACCAATTTTATTAAAATATTTACACATTATCCTTGTATTTTTGAAAGTATTTATATATTATATCTTGATAGCAATAACGTGAGAGACACGTTTAATAAAATTAGTCTAAATTAACGTTTAATTACTGTACAAAATCTAAATAAAAAAAATATAACTTTATGATTCTAATATATCAAAAATAATATATCGGATTACAGTATATAAATACAATAAAAAAAATAACAGGAGTCAAAGTGTATTAAAAAAAAAAAAAAAAAAAAGGCGACCCCAAAGCTACCGAATCCTCGACTTTTGAGCATTTTATTAACCGCTCGTTCACTCGAATCTTTGGGCGAAGCAGACATTGCAGTTAACGTGGCCGGGAACAAAGCCTGGAATGAGGGGACAGATCGATAGCTGCACTCCTGGTTACATGGCTGGCCCATCATTCTATCGACACCTCGCTTGTCGACGTCACGACAAAGCTGAAGTACCCAATACGCATCCTGTTATACTTGTCCATTATGTGGTAGAAATGTCCCACTTTTTTGTTCGGTTCATTAAAGATTTACGTTATGAACAGCACCTTCCTGTTCTGGTCGGAAATCTTCAAGAACTTTAAGAAGTGTCGGCCGAGGAGGTTTGCACCAAGTCTACTAACTACTGTACAGCATCTGCAGCCGAATCCATTGTAATCCACTAATCTAACCTCTATGATCAAAGCTCAAGCCTTTTCGGAAGGGTCAATAACTGGGCAGGGGTGGTTTTTGTACTCTCAGATCAACGCCCTTTCCTTGCCAAAGGTTTGTACTCGGAGAAATACTTGGGCCCGTATTTAATTTAAGGACCTGCAAAATAATGCTCATTTGTGCAGGCCCATGCGTGAAGATTAGGACTATCGAACTGCAACTGGGCTGAGCTTGGTGCGCCCAGATGGTGTGTGGGTTTCTCAGTCTGATCCGTGTGTCTGGCATACAAATACTTGTCTAAGAATGGACCAAAATAATGAAAAGAAATCAAGCCAACTTTAGAATTTCCAATAGTCAATAACGACTTTATTTTTATTGCCAGAGTCATGCTACTGAGCCTTATAGCGACCAAAAACCCAAAGTTAATAAAGTTCATAGGAGATTCTACATACAAATTATCGGAAACCGTACTCATGTGCACGGCAAAAATCTATTAGACTACATATATGCGCACCTAGGTGTAACTAAGTTGACTAAAAAAGAGTGACCAAACTACTCTGTTTCCCTCATATTGACACGCTATTTGGAACCCCTCTACACGTTACACCAGGCCCTGAGCTCGGTGCAAGGAGCTCGTATGGCAACACCCCCGCTCCACATCGATTCTTATTGCTGGGGTCAAGGTTCCTTCTCTCAATCTCCTTCTCTATCCTTTGGATCTCCGCTGAGAACTCGTAAAATGCCTCGACGATTTCCGTATCGCCGGTCCATGTTGATGGTTGTTGTCTTTCTCCTAGGTACTCCTCGTCGGGTGAGTGGGTAGAGAGCGTGTCAACTACGGCCATGAACTTTGTTGTCTGCAGTACACTAGGCAATGCTGAGAGGAAGTATCTCTGAGGGTCAGCGATGAAACTAGCATATTCGGGATCGTTTTCTTCGGGTATCAGTCTTCGCATTAGGGGGGGCCGGTTTGGTACGTATCCACCGTATGGGTACTGCCCAAAATTAAGTGCAGCATGTTGTGCTGATGCTAGCCAAATGAGGGTAGTCAGGACTAGGACTAGATCATCGGCGCTGGCCAACGTGGGCCACCAGCTTTCGTGGCGAAGATCACCATGGCCCACATGGATGGACTCGGAGTACCAAGCTTGTAGCTCTTTGTCATTGCAAATTAGGCTCGAACTTTGGTAGTAGTGGTTCACATAGGTGCGGACCCACTTCTCAGTTGCAGACCAGATCAGAAGCCCATCAGTTGCATATGGGTAGTCTTCAATTAGGAGCTTTAGACCGTGTGGCTGCTTTGGGTCAGGCACTGCGATACCCCTATATGTAACAATTTAAAAAAAGAGCTCCGATTAAATTCATACACCAAAAGAAAACATTACGAATAGCATATAACAAGTAACATAGGACGGTGTTCTATAAAGTCAATCACTATGTACCTGCGAATGAGATCGGCAGGAAGGTTTTCCATGTCAAAGCGCCAAGAGCTCTTATATGCTGCGGCACTGATCTCCATGGCATAGCGACCAGGAGTGAAGCAAGACTCGATAACACCATCAGCGTTGATCAGACTTTGGCGTGCTAAGCCATTAATTTCTAATGTATATCGCATGTGAGGGTCTAGAAGCTTGAAAATGGGATGCATTGCGCTCAATTGCCTATGTGCAGCCAATATAAACGGCTCCAGGGTAGCGTGGGTACGTAACCTACAGTCAGCAGATCGTTGCATTCATTTAGTGTCATGCGAGCGGATGATTCACAAACATTACTGGACAATTCAATTTTTGATAATCTCAAAACATCCATATTGCTTACCAGTGGTTAACGAGTTGGTGCACCCCGGCATCATTGGAGCACACGTGAGCCTTGGCAAGCTGCCACATCCAATTTGTGGTAGCATCGATCGCAGGTGTAATAACCCGCTTTGATCGAGCACTTGGTCCTGATGATGGCAGGCTAAGTTCTATAGCAACGGGCTTAAGAGTCCCAAGAGAGGTCAAGAAAAATATGGTGCGAGTTGCATAAGCTTTTCGGCCATCAAGGGCATTTATCCGATCGAGAAACGGAAGGTAAGCGTCATGGTGATCCACCATAAACAGCTTGTTTTTCTCCAATGCCTGTGGTCAAGAAAGACAATTTACAATTACAGAACGAAATGGAAGGCTGGCTGTGTATATATGCATACGATGACAGCAGCATTAATACAGCGATTAACAACAATGTGATGGAAGTTACCTGTTGTACGGTCATGCCATTGAGAAACCCAAGAATATGTTCTTCTTTGAGGGCAGACTCCTGGGGACCATAGATTTCGGGATCAAGCCTGCTCACGGGAGGGAACACCTTAAGCCTCTCGATACTGACTGGATTGACCCCTGCAGCCCTTGACGACGTCTTCATCTGTCTCGCGTCCATAGCATCTCGAACTTGTCTCTCGATAGCACATTGGCTGCACACAAACTGAACATTTCTACATAATATCATAACGACTCTCGGCTGAAGTTAAATATATATATATATATATATATATATATATATATATATATATTTTGTTTCGTGAGAGGGACGGATAATAAAGAGCTAGTTGCCTGGCTGCATTAAAATATGCAATACCGATGGAGGTTTCAGAATAATTGATACCCATAATTCATTAGTCCGGATTCCAACAGACAAGATACTGAAGGGTAGAAAGACATGGTATGTAAGGGATATTAATATACTCACTTGAAAGTATCTTGGGCGTCTCATATTTGATAATTCCCCTATTGGATTCTTGTATATGGCTGACCACCTTTGGCAATGGGAGCTTCTTCAGGAGTTCATCATGCAATCCCAGTTTAAGGAGGACGCCTTCGCTGTAGAGGCTATCGATCTCCGAGAATCCTTTGAACTCGTGGTTATTAGCCGAGATGCTAGCTTTCAAGGACGGTATTAAGTTGTGAAGCACCGCTTTGAGCCTCCCAGCAGAAAACGTGTCTTGCTTAGACTCCTCGAATTGTTCGTCTCTAGGCACGTACATTGGCAATGGCTTCTCAACCCTGCTTTCTGCATGCAGATCTGTGACATATACAACGCAAAATTCCGTTTAGAAATGATTGTCTTTGTTTATTTCCAACCATATCAACTGGTACTAGAAAGTGCGAGATCGGACACTAACCTGTGTCACTAGGAAGGCGACCAGTGCGACACCGTCTAGGATATGGGATTTTGTTACCTCCAAGGTTTGGCCGAGCAAAGTCGATTCCCCTATCTGGATTTCCCAGATCATTGTACACATCAAAGTCGTATATCCTGTCAGATAACTTTCTGACTCCTTTGCCATCACCCCTAATATCGCCAAGTTCTTTTTCTCTTAACGATCTAAGCCCCGCGGGCGTTTCGCTCGGTAGGTATGGCTGCACAAATAAATATCATAACAAAACATAAGATAAATTTACAAAAATTAAAAAAAATTAGTTCATCAAAAAAGGATATCGGTGGGGGCTCATCTTGGGTGGTTTATTTGCTGTTGGTTGTCATACAGACAGACACGATTTATGATGCCTTGTTATGCCCAACCAATTTAAATGCTCCAATTTTGGGCCCTGAAGCCCATTCCAGTAGTGGCCTGAACACAACAGACTGAAGTCTGTTGGATCTGGTCCACTCAATCCAAGCAAAAAAATAATATAAAATATTCGGAAAATATCTATCTATTTTCTCCTCCAATTATTTTTGGTTGGCAGGGTCCAAAGCAATGACACCGTGCAAAGTAGGGCGGGAAAAAGTAGGTTGAGAATGGAATTAGAGTTCCATTACATTGTAATAGTTGCAGACATTTAAAACCTTAAAAAATGTGGTTTGACCTTTTTTTCGTCTAAACATGTGACTGGTCACATAAGAGAAGAAACGTTTTCTTCGGTAAGTAGGGAGAATCTGAAAATAAACTGAAGGAAAGTCTCGGGAGGAAAATTTACCTTATTTGAGAAGAATATTCTCTTTCCGGGATGATCTTTCCTGGATTGCACCCATGAGTTGCAGAAGAAGTGGACCGGACCACAGACAAATCCTTCAATGGTGATAGTCTCAAAGAAGAGCTCCATCTGGTGGTTGTTGGCCACTAAGATCGCCCCAGGCAAACCAAAACTGGAGTACACCGTAAATTCAGCTATGTAATTAACCCTCTCTGCTTTGACATTTGATTTCTTTGACCAGTCCTTTAGCACAGCTTCATTGCTTTTCTTCGGAGCATTAGTTTCTTCAAACACAGAAAGGAGAACCAGTTCAGTGGAAATCTTAAAAGGACATGATCCTGAGATACTAAGCAGCCTTCAATTGATTTCAGGACTCAAAAGAACGTGGGAGAATAAAAAGAAGTACTGAAATCAAAGACAAAAGGCATAAAAGGGAATTACCCAGAAGAATAAATACTAGCCTAGAAAAAAAGAAGAATAAATACTAACAGCAGCAAAAAAACTGATGGTAACGTTTGAGACCTACATATTATCCGACCCACCCAGAAGGAAAAATAGGCTTACTTGGATCTATTTCAGTGCTGACAAGTTGAAGAACAACATTCCTTCCAATCTTGTCAGTGAAAGCATCCAACTGCTTCACGATCGAATCCTTGAAGTCCTCCTTATTCTTATTCCTCACTGTCACCACGGCTCTAACCTTGAACTTCTCTGCCTTCTCCTCCCCCTTCTCTGTTTGTAAAGGCACAGCCTTCACCAAATCCTCGCTGATAGCAGCCACGGGACCCCTCACGACCTTCCTCAAACGCACGACCCTCCTTGTCTCCAGAGGCACCGGTACTGGGCTAGTCCAGAACTGGTTCTGCTGCTTCTGAGACCTCCGACTCAGAAACACTAACGAAGATCTCTGAATCAAAGAAGCACCCATGATTTCTTTAGCCATTGCCATCTTCTTTTCCCTTCAATACACTCCTTTTCTGCCTCTCAAAACTCTCTTAATTTCTAGAGGTGGGTTTTTCGCTTATTGCAGAGGTTAGCAGGAAAAGAAGTTGGAATTCCTTGGATTGCTAGAGCAAGGGTGTGCTGCTTTTATATGTATGTTAGGAAAGAAAGAGTCTGAAAAAGGTCGGTATCATGAATCACACCGTCCACACGTTTTATAAAATTTGAGCTTGTGAATCACTTCTTTTTTTTCGTTTTAAAGTTTTCTTCAGTCTTTTTTCCCCTTTATACTCGTTGATGTTTGTAGGAAACAGTTTCTTTTTAAGGGTTCAACCAAATAGGGCTGCCGAGTCAAAACGAGTTTCGGATTTCCTAGTAAACGACGCGGTGTGGACGAAAGCCGAAGGGAAAGTGGAGTATATTTCCCGTAAGGACATACGTCACCTTTATCTTCTTCAGAAATGCCAAACTTATCCCAGTCGCATATGACCAAAATAAATGTGGTAGAAAAAAGCGGAAGCATTTTTATTTCTTTCCGTGTGCGTCATCACGCCAACGATCTACTACTGTGTTATGATTCATGGACGGCGAATGGGTCATATCGTCTCTGTGAAATTCTCATGGGGTAATATACTATTTATCTTCGACTTAAAACAATCTTGTAGCTCAAGTATTTCTCGAGATGGGCAAGCTTTACCGCAAAATGAATATTTCCATATATATGAATTACGTGTATTATCTAACGTATTCATATTAATTATCGAACCAGCCCATTCATAAATCTTGCGCCGTCAGTTACATCCCACAATTTGTAACATTATTTTGTCATATCTCAAATGAGATATTTCTGTGGGAAGTACTATTATTTGGATAAAAGTAAATATATTTATCTTATCTATATCTGACTTACAATGTTTAATTTATTTTGTCATATTAATTTTTTGGGACTATCTTCAAGACTTTTAATCTTAGAATTATTCGATTTGTATAAGACGAATGGACTGTATAGACATCTGGAGTAATCGAGAAAGGCGTTAGCTAATCTAGACACTTATTAGAAGAACAAAAAATTGAAATATCTGAATACATATTTTATTCATTTCATAATAATTCATATTTTTGGCAATGAAATCCTATTTTTTGTACTCGGAATGAGACGATAAATCATTAATTACAAATATCTATAATCTATTTCAATTTACTAGGCCTTTCTCGCCTCTAAATGCCTCTGTATCCACTGTAAGTCTTTCTTCATTTGAACCAAGGCCTTTTTAACTTTAAGACTATATCATCCAAAGGTGTTGTCATTCTTCCCAATCACGAACCATTTGTGATCTCTGAAGATCCTTAGCCAACCTATTGGATTGATCTACAATGCCTAGAAATGCTATGATCTAATAGTTTCGAGTATAATCCTCATGATTGTGGAACGTGTCATCTCATGGGACAGCCAATGTGTGGTGGTTGGCAATAGGGACCAAATCTGAGGCAGACAGAGATAATTAAATTTCCTTTGGTCGTGTGCTAGTCCTGATTGAATAAAGCGAAGAGGTTGCAATCAAGCTGCGCCAGTCGATCATGGAGAGCAGGTGCAAACCTAACCCAAGTCACCTTTGGTGTTCATGCAGAGTAAAACTACGTTAATACTTTATGAAATACGGCGTAAGTGTCTGCCCCCTTTCATCTTAAATGCAGCTTGGCCGTCATGGCACGGTGATGGACACCCACGGCACAGGACCGAGTGGGGCATTGAAGCAGTACTTTGGAAGTGTCACTGCCATTTTGCATACAGTTAGCAAGCATAAAATTCAGTGCCGATACATACATATTTCAATTTATCTAGGCCTTTCTCGCCTCTAAATGGGGCCTCTGTATCCACTTCTTTCTCTCATTTGAACCAAGGCCTTTTTAACTTTAAGACTATATCATCCAAAGGTGTTGTCATTCTTCCCAATCACGAACCATTTGTGATCTCTGAAGATCCTTAGCCAACCTATTGGATTGATCTACAATGCCTAGAAATGCTATGATTAATAGTTTCGAGTATAAACAATTGTGGAACGTGTCATCTCGGTCAATGTGTGGTGGTTAATCGACCAAATTGAAGAGATCCTTGGGTCGCTAATTGTTTGAAGTCGATCATGTGGTCATCATGAGCGGAAATAGTAATGGCAATTGATTCATTTACAACTGTGCATACGCTATTTAGGTGTAGTACGAGATCGTAGAAGAGTCGATTCGTGACGAAAATAAGTAGAGATCAGCATGGACCGGTTCTCATAGTGCTCTCTCATTTTTAAGGTGTTGCTGAGATTGCCTTGCTCTCGTGAATAGAATATTGAAGAAAGGTTCGTTAATCTTAAGTCTACGAAACCAGATTAGTAAATAAACGTCCTTAGCGTCCGATATTTTTACTTTCGGTGGATATTGAGCCACGTCCTAATTCGGAGTCATTAGTCCACCGCGTTTAACTTTAGAGTGCGTTTTGGGTCATTAGCCAACAGTGCATGTGTTGCTGCCCAAATTTGAATTTTTGAGTCATTCGTTCACATTCTCTCCTTTTGCTTTTACCAAAGAGTTTCTTGTGAATAATGCTAATCGTTTTGTGTTATATATATATAGATATATCATGGTGGTGTAATGCTAAATTTTGTAGGTTTGAAGTTGTTCTATAGGGCAAGTACTGCATAAGTCAAAGATCTGTGGCTAATAAACTTTAGAGTAATATCCATGAGTACCTACCAGTTGAGATAAGTCTTAAAAATAAATTTCCTTTTCTTTTTTTCTTTACCCCTTGTAAATATGTATAATCGGGTTTAAAGTCCTTCTACAGGTTTTGCTTGGATGCGTGGCTTCTCCTATAATAATAAAAAAATAAAAAGAAAAACAACCAAAAAGAAAAGAAAAGGGAGTAGAGATGTCTAAGGACGTGATTGACATTATAAGAAAGCGGAGGATCAGGACATGGTGGCTGGCGGCATATTTCAGTGGAGAAAGGTAAAATATTAAGCAAGTTAAAAGCGTGATAGAATCCCTCGAGTGCCGCCAAAAGTTCCTCGTGCTCTTTCATCGTCCTTTTTCCGAGTAGACAACTCAAAAAGTATAAAGACTCAGATAGCCACCGGGTCATGCTTCTGAAACTTGTCCCATGGGGCGTTCGATTATTGGGGGCGTTAGTCGTTGGGGTTGGTAAGTCGGCTTTTAAATGTTCGATGTATCAAGTTTGAGTCATTCGAGCGTAAGTATGATGTTCTTTTTATATTATTGGGTAAGTCTCATACTTACTGCAAACGAAGCGCTGTAAAGCCAATTTCGTATGGATCATCTAAAGAGAATTCTAGACGAGCAAGATAGTACTGGTTTAGACCTTCACTCCTATAACTTTCTAGCAATTCAAGGTTCAAGGTTTGCCATGGCGACTCCAACTCGGTCAGTTGCACCCTCTACTTAGTTTAAATATTCTTTAGTTGAGCCCTGAATTTGGTACAAAAAGATTGGTACAACAAACTTCCCTCGTTATCTAAAAAAATAAAAGCAAATTAACTTTAGGGATAATTATCAGTAAATCATGTAACATAATCAATGGTTCTTTTTTTTTTTTCATGCTTAGTATGTTAATGATGTCACACTATATTTAGATATTTAAAACTCTATAGACACAAAATATTCACACTGCTTTATCTTTTTAATTTTTAAAACGATCAATTAGTATTTCTCTACCTGTAAATCTACTGTAATATGATAAGTTAACGATGAATTTATCCTTTTTATTTTTTACAAGGAGGTGGTGAAAGTGTCTTCCCCTGAAACGATCATCCAAATTAAAGTTATATGCTTGACATGAAACGGTAAGCATTTATTTCAGTTACACGATCACTTAGACACGTAACGTAGACGCGTTGGCTGCAGTTGACTTGTAAATTCTAATGGGTACTAATCCATTCAATGGAATTATGAGGCAAAATTAGAAACGAAATGAGACCTGCCAAAGTACAAACTGGCTGGGTGTGCAAATTGGACCGATTGTACTAAAGATGTCGCATTGGTACTGACATGCAATTTACTCCTTTAATTAAGCTGGAGACTTTGGAGACTTTAGCAAACATTTCGTGACTACAGACATTTAGAGGCATCTGGGAAACCAGTAATCGTGCTCAAGGTGGGACTAGTTGGTCGAATGAGGGCCCCAAAAGCTTTGGTTGAATCTGGGGGCAGTAGGAACTGGTCAATAGCACCAAATTTTGATTACGAGAAGAAGTACCGAGGAGAAAAGTATAAAAAGCTTCCTTGGAAATGTATGATAAAAGTAGAGTATTTCCCAAACTTGGGCTGCCTATTTCGACACTTTTGAGAGTCTGAACAAGATCAAAAGCCCGTGATTGACTAATTTTAAGAGTTTTTAGGACTAATTGCCAGTTGTATGGACCAGAATGTACGGCTCGACGTCAAATTAATCTAAACAAGCTTTTGGGTCTCTCCCAGCTCCAGCTTCATGTTTTATATTGAGCTCATGTTGACTTTTTAGAGCAAAATTTTTGAAAGAAGAAGAATAGAGACCATTGGAATATGTCGTTGGTCTTAGATTTGACCACCATTTGAGGGTCATACATAGCAATTGAACTCTGACCAAATGGAAAGTAAAGAGCACAACATAAAACAACTGAGGGGTTCACACAAGTTGACAATATCGTTGGTCCGTCAAACGGGAAACCAAAAAATGAAGGGAAAATTATTCGCCTGCCTGTTTGTTCTTGGTGTTATCTTTTATCCTCAACCTCTTATCTTGAATGACAATTCGAGCGGGGAGAGAATCGGTGGGTTGGTCCCGTCTCCACCGGACCCACAAGTCCTCAAGGCAATATGTACCTGTAGGCTGTAGCAGAAGCAGCTCGTTGAGGGTCTTAGCCAATATGTACCTGCTGACTGTTTCTGGTTCTCTCACCAGAAAAATTCAAACGACGCTTCGCGGAGCAGAAGCCACCGGCCACCAAAGCAGCTACAAACGCCTACACCATATTTATACATGCTGTGAGGGACGGTCCAGTGGAGATACGGTAGGATGATTCACATTTCACCGGCCTAGAGCTGGGCCGGGTTTTGGAATGGGGGCCCATGGAGATCTGATGGGGCCCCACCCCCAATTGATGAGAGATGCTCCACTCATTGTAGTGCCTTCCACTAGTCGTAGCGAGGGAATCATCAGGCCTATCTCATATACCAATCATTGTGTGACTACCGTTCCAAAAAATATATATTGAATTTAGAAGATCTATTTTAGAGAGACGTAAAACACAGTTTATATATCTTATAGTATTTAATATTGTCCCGATGAATTAGCAAGTAGTGCAGACCATACAAAATCAATATTTGTTGAGTTTTTATTCTTTTGAATTTAATGTATGATTAGCATTTTAAGGAACATACATTGCAGCTTTGCTTTTGAACTTGAAACTCTTGACTGGGGTCAGATTGGAAGCCGTTTTATACAGCCACCAAACAAGAAACAACCAAATCCAATGGGCAATAGGAGAGACTGCTATCGACCGAAATCCACAGAATTTGAGCTATAGCATTAGCTGGAAACTTTCAAATAACGTGATTCACGTCGTCAGTCATACAATAATTTAGTAGTCATTGATTTAGCATTTGCAGACAAGTTTAGGCCAAATCTTGTCTGCTAGTGGGATAGCTCCACGATAAAGGTAAGTCAGGAGCCCCAGCAGGAACCTTACATCAGGACACCTACAAAAAATTAGAAAACGATCCCCCTCATTCAGATATTCCTGAAGATATCTGGACCTCATTTAACCTTATTGCAACAGAGTTCCAGTTTGACAACTCACAGAATCTTTGGCCAAGTCATGCAAGCGAATCCGAGGAAGAATATCATAACATGGTTAATATGTTAGAAGTCGTAGTAGACCTTGACGCAAGCCCTTACGTCAGCTATTACGATAAATATTCCTTTGTCCTACACAAGAAAGGAGGAGACACTGCAACGCAGTGAAAGCTACAAGATTCATGAGCGACTGCAAATGCATATGAAGAAACAAGACAACGTATGTGACTCCAGTACACGATGAAGAATCTTGTTACGACATGTCGTTCATCATGAATATATTCTTGTGGAAGTTATAAGGGACTATCTATACTGTTTGTCCCTGTGAAAGATTTGGTTGGCTCTGTTATTGCCTCTTTGGAGATGGAACTCAACTAGATATTGTATGTTGCATTTTCAGGATATAATGGAAGCCCTACCCTACCTCTTCTTTCTCCCTGTGGTTGGTATCAAACCCACCAGAGATTTTTTAGCCCCCTTTTTCTCTCTGTCTCTATCTATTGTGGACTTTGCATCGAGCATTAAAGAAGGCACTTTCAAGCAATGGCTATTCCGTATACTCCACTACAAGACGGTGGAGAGTGTTAGCATCTGAAAATGTTGAGGCATTGAGATTAGTTTTTTTTTTTTTTTTCCTAAGCCAATACTTCATTGAAATGAAAACAATACATCAAGGAAGTTCAAAACAAACATCAGAATGTAAGACATAAAGAAGTAAATCCTGCAAATCCAGGGAGCCAAATTTACAGGTCCTTGCAATCCACGCTGCAAGATTGTGAGCCATGTGATTTTGTCTTCTTGGAGCCCATTGCAGTGTCCATCCAGCACCAGAATTAATCTTCTCTTTAATAAAAAAAAATTCACTTCGTTAACCGTTCTGCAAATAAGTTGAGAGTCGCCCTCAAAGATCACTTGTGGCAGTGAAAGATGAGCTGCAGCCTGGCTCACTAAGAGGGCTGCCTGCGATTCTGCCAACAGAGGATGGCTTGTAGAGTAGAAGCCTCCCCAGTCCCCATGCACACAAAAGTTGCCCTTTTGGAGTTTCAATCTTTTAAAGTTGAAGATGAATAGGATGACGAGGGAAGGAGGGGAAAAATAAAAATAAAGGATGAGGGGAGATACGGAAGAAGGAAAGCAGATGATGACTAAACTGATGAGAGCAGGGTAAGGTTTATCAGAAGTTTATGCAAGGGCTAACAGGAAAATAAAATAAATGGAGGGGGAATTCCATTTTATCATTTTCCTATTAAATCATCTCTTTTTATTACAATAAATATAAACAATATTCTCAAATTATCTCTCTACACTTTTCAGCAACTCTCATACAATTTTATTTTTTATTATTTTCAAAATCCAATAAAAACTCTAATCCATTTCCATTTTTATAATATTCTCAAATTTTTAGTTTGCAAACACCAGCTTAGATTAGTTGATTGATTTTAAAAAACAATGCACCTAGCTAGCAACTCAAAGACGCCCAAATCCTCTTTGTCCTTGCTGAACAAATTACCTTCTAATCAACCTTTCCACTAATAACTTTTGGTTGAAGTGGGAAATCATCTCCATCTCAAACCGACCAGTTATGGGATCCCATGAGTTCCTCGTTGCCCAAAAGTGCATGACTCGCTTTCAGGCAAAGAAAGATTTCTCAAAATTCTTGGACATCTCCTTGATGTGCTGCATGGCCCATACCACTCGGTGGAGGTAAATCTCTAGAGCCTAGCCAAATAGAAATTTACCCCTGAGCTAGCACTTAAGTCGTTGTCCTGTCTAGGAAATACTTATAATCTTCTTATTCTTAACACTGGTGGAAAAAAGGAAGAAACGTTATTATTTTGTCCCAGGAGTTTCATTGCACCAACGTTAGTGGTGCGAATACATTTACTTGTTCTTGTTGAGCTTCCGACACGTGGGCCACGGATTAGACTACTCGAACCCTTCTTTTTGGTTAATTTTTGTTTACTTTAGTGCAGGGATTATAATTAAGTGAAGGTGGTTCCTGAACCAGTTGTGGAATTGGGGCATTTAGTGTCTACTTTTCTTTCACATTATTGATGGGAGGAATCACGTTTACCACGTTTAATTCTCTTTTGCATTTAAAGGAATCTCGTTTATTCTGTGGAAGCCTGTTATGTCTCCGATACGAGACAACTGAAAGGGTAGAATGTCATTGTCGTGGTGGACAGCTAATATGTAAACTAACGATTTTGGCCTTGTCCATGTCTCCACTTTTTCTGAAAATAAAAGACATTTGTGTAGTGTCCCGGTCTTCCTCTGCTATGTTTTTTTAATAATATAACTTCATTTGCCAAGAAAAAGAAAAATATCGAAAGAAAGGCACGTTTCAGTCGTTCAAATATTTAAGATGATTTCTATTGGTACGAAAAAGAAGAAGAAAGAAGTGAATGTTCCATGCCAGGCTGCCATTCCAATTAGATCATTCAGGCACTGGACCAAGCTAAGCTATGGCTATCATTTATCAATGCAGAGCAATTCTAACCGGGGGCAGCTGAGATGGGTAGCGGAGTCAATCGCCTAACACCTCGGGTTAGGAAGACTCCATATTATAACCTAAAAAATAGAAAGCATTTTTATAAAATTAAAGTTGAAAAAAAACCCTAATATTCTATTCTATTTTGAAACACTTTTATAAAATTAAAATTGAGAAAAAAAAGCCTACAACTTTAAAAATATAAGTTAATGAAAGGCCTACAAAATAAAAATATTCTAAAAATTAGTTTACAAAATTCAAATAAAAAATAAAAAATCCAAGATATAAACTAGCACTAGCAATAACAACAGTGTTTCTTTTCCTAAATAATAGGACCACTTCCCACACATTTTCTCCTAAAAGTAGCACAACTACTTAATTGCTAATTAATTCAAATTCTCAAAAAATTAAATTCTCATAAATTTTTCTAAATAATAGCACCACTTCCCACAAATTCTTCTTCTAAAACCTAACACCATAACTGTCTACTTTATCGCTAACTAACCCATTGTATAATGGCACGCTAGTGAATTGTTCTTTTTGCTAAACATCAAAACGACCACACAATTCATTTTTTTTGCTAACTGAATGTACAGTGGCACACACTAATTAGTAAATTGTTCTTTTTATTAAACAGCAAAACAATCACACAGCCTACAAAATTATTATAGTCTATTTTGAAACACTTTTATAAAATTAAAATTGAGAAAAAAAAAAGCCTAGAACTTTAAAAATATAAGTTAATGAAAGGCCTATAAAATAAAAATATTCTAAAAATTAGTTTACAAAATTCAAATAAAAAAATCCAAGATATAAACTAGCACTAGCAATAATAACAGTGTTTCTTTTCCTAAATAATAGGACCACTTCCCACACATTTTCTCTTAAAAGTAACACAACTACTTAATGGCTAATTAATTCAAATTCTCAAAAAAATAAATTCTCATAAATTTTTCTAAATAATAGCACCACTTCCCACAAATTTTTCTTCTAAAACCTAACATCATAACTGTCTACTTTATCGCTAACTAACCCATTGTACAGTGGCACACTAGTGAATTGTTCTTTTTGCTAAACATCAAAACGACCACACAATTCATTTTTTTTGCTAACCGAATGTACAGTGGCACACACTAATTAATAGATTGTTCTTTTTATTAAACAGCAAAACAATCACACAGCCTACAAAATTATTATAGTCTATTTTGAAACACTTTTATAAAATTAAAATTGAGAAAAAAAAAAGCCTACAACTTTAAAAATATAAGTTAATGAAAGGCCTATAAAATAAAAATATTCTAAAAATTAGTTTACAAAATTCAAATAAAAAATAAAAAATCCAAGATATAAACTAGCACTAGCAATAATAACAGTGTTTCTTTTCCTAAATAATAGGACCACTTCTCACACATTTTCTCCTAAAAGTAGCACAACTACTTAATTGCTAATTAATTCAAATTCTCATAAACAGAAGTATGTTAATTAAGATCTAAAACACTTTCTCGATTTAATGTCTTATGGTTCCATTTTAGCCACACACCCAACCCCCCTCTAAAGATTCATCTAAAGCTTCGGAAATGGGATTAGGTGGCTTAACCAGACACAAAGGAGAAGAAACAAAAGTAGGACCAAAGAGGAAAGAGAACAACAAATGTTAGCCAAATTGTATATTGCTTTTGGAGGGATTTCCTCAAATCTAGTACAGGTTGAGACTTTTAAGGCCCACTGATGCTGGGACTGTGTCAGCCACTTTTGTAAGCGTGTTGAGAGGCCCAAAATGACAGGTGGCAAGGGCCATAACTGAAGAAGTTTAGGCCTCAGGTTTTGTTTTTTCTTTGCGCCATATAATGGCCTGACTACTTTGGTCAATGCTACAGATACTGCCAGTCTGCCATCGACACCACCGTAGATAAGTATATATATATATATGAATGCATGTGCAGGTATAAGAACATATATTATTTTTAGGGTTACATTTTGATTCCTTCAACTATGAGATGTTGATACTTTGCTCGTTCCTTTAAAATTTTAGATTAATTTTATTTAAAAAATAATTTTTTGACGTGCGAAATAATAATTTTATTTTCATAATTTCTTTTGGCAGTGACAATTATAAGGATAAAATCATAATTTTAAAAAGTAAAAAATAAATTTTTGTCAAAATTGACGGAAAACTTTAACAAAAGCTGTAAAATATCTGAAAATCAATCATTTGTGAGTATAATTTGACAAAAATAATAGATATAAGTGTAAATTAAAAGTTAAAAGGTGCAAAATGTATTTATACTTTTGTTATATATATACACACAACCAACGTGGCTATTGCAGTTCTTGGCCCTGATTAGCTGGCCTGTTGAGAAGACTTAAGTAGTGAAGTTATTGACCAGAGGTTTATTTGACCAGTTCATCCTCCCAGCTTGCTTGCAAGGGTGAGTATAGTTCATCACATTTACTTAAAAGAAAAGGTCAATTTTTTTTATTTTTTTTTATTTTGTAGTCTTTCGATTGTTGGTGAAGTCAAAGTTTTCATTTCTTATTTAGGCCTAATTGTTATGTTTTAGTAAAATATTCTAATTTTCAATGTTTGGTTGTTACATCAAATATATTTTCTGAAAGTATTTTTCAATGTTTTTGACGTGTTATATTTTTCGTAATTTTATCTGATTAATAAACTTAATTTTTAACATCAATTTGAAACAAAATTAAATAAAGTTTTCGAAAGAGTAAGAAATGGGTCATGTTCCTTTGAATGTTTTGGTTTCGGGTTAGAAACCTAAACACTAACATGATTTTTTTTAGGGTTTGTGTTTCAAAACCTGACCTTGACCTCGAAAAAAGCTAAAACCATCGAGGTCGGGTTCCTTTTAATGCTTGGGTTTCGGGTTAGAGATGCGAACACGAACCTGATTTTTCTGGAGTTTATGTTTCAAAATCCGACCCCGACCCTGAAAAAAGCTAAAATCGTTGGGGTCGAGTTCCTTTGAATGCTTTAGTTTCGGGTTATAAATCTGAATACAAACCTGATTTTTCTTGAGTTCATGTTTCAAAGCCCGACACCCGAAAAAAGCTAAAATCGTCGGGGTTGAGTTCTTTTAAATGATTTGGTTTCAAGTTAAAGACCCGAATACAAACCTAATTTTTCTCGGGTTTATGTTTCAAAACTTGATCCCGACCACGACGTAACCTAACCAGTTTGGGTTGAACCGGGTCAGGTTTTGAGTAAGGAGGTTGGGTCGATTGGTTTTTTGTCACCCCCTAAGACTGGGAGAGGCAGGTCAGGAAAGAAGATTCACTAGATTCAAAAAATAAACTACTTTCAAGAAAGTAGAGCTATCTTTTACTGTTGACCGAATTGAGTTTCGGTTGATCGTATTTTACGAGACTCCACAAACAGTCAAAAGTATGGAAAGTACTTTTCAGAAAATAAGATACTGCAAAACAAACGGAGCCTAAATTGCAAACGGAGCCTAAAGCAATTTGAGGTAGATGCAAACCCATTTGGGATAAGTCAATATGTTCCTCAATCCTCGCGATCTCCCTTCTCATCAGCAAGGTCTGTTTTGGTATTTAGTGGGGTTGCATATAATGCTTACGTACCTACTCTTCCTATTGACTTGGACATCCCTATGAACAAACTTCTCAACAAATTAGAATTGCTCCTCATCAACAGCTAATTAAGTTCTGTTATGTCACATTTACTTCATGCACTCAACACAGAGCCCACTGCAATTAAGGTGTGTCTCAAAAAGTGGTTGGCTCTAATTAAGCCCACGAGTGCCATACTAATCAAGCTTCCCAAAGCAAATGCAGGACACAAAAGATAGACCAGGATGACGTGTAGGTTTTGAACCAGCAAGTTGTATTGTAACTGATCCTCACTTGTACCCCCAGATGATACTCCTCTATAGCTCACATGTCGATGACCAACATGGCCTGCTAGCTTGACTCTGCAACTAAAAATAGAATTGTATTCTTCGCCTTTATGTTTAAATATTTTAGCTTTGGCCGCACTTGAAATTCACAAAATGGATCCATCTCCTTCGAATCTTCAGAGCAACATGCGGTAATTGGTAGAAATTATGTCTGTGAGTGAGAGAGCGAGATGGAGAAGAGAGAGAGAGAGAGCTTGATTGAAACAACAAATTTCCTTCCTGGCCAATGGCCGGCCATCTCAGATTCTCATGACCTATAGATCAAAGGTTCTTCGAATATACTATTGTCATTAATATCTTTTCCAGTAATTTCTACGTGCCGCAGTCAAACGAAATGAAAAAAAACAGACATGAATAATGTAATATGGAGGTTATATATAAGGTTATAATATATATCAATATGAGTGATGGGGAAGACATTATACGTGTTCATCTAACTTGCTTACAGATTCATTCAAATGAAAAGAGAAAACGGAAGCCATGGATTCAGACGAGACCTTTAGAAAGAGATGAAGAGAAAAACTTTCAGAAGATGAGGGTTCGAGGGCGGTCTGATCCGGCCACAGAAGGATAGTTGTTTAACGAAATTCCCATGGCCGGGACAGCTAGAGAGGCCTCCATGATAACCCTATGGTGGAAAGTCTCGAGGGTCGCACCGGCTTCCATAAGATCCTTCACCAAATTCCTGTAGTACTCCTTGAGCTTCTTCAGCATGCGTATGTACTGCAACTTCAGCCACCGCAGTTTAATCTTTCTAAAAGCTTTCGCTATGGTAAACACTTTCCGGGTTTTCTTCCCCCCGAGACGGACTACCGGTAGTTTACGCCGACGGAGGGGGATCTGGCGGCGTGCTGGGTACCGGACATCTGGGATGAGGTGTTGGAGTTCATGATCTGGAGTCATGTGAGGATGTGCTCTTCCGCCTGTGTTAGAGAGAGAGAGAGAGAGGGAGTACAATTAGAGCCAGAAGGAGGTTGCAAATTAATATAGCGAGAGCCGGGAACAAAAAAAACACCCTTGTAGAGAGAGGAACACGTTGACTAAGCAAGAAACGAGAGCATCTTTTGGTAGGAGGGCCCATGACAGGATTGGGATACGGTACCACATGACGTTGTTTTTTGAGTTACAAGGTTACATCCACCATTCTTTTTTTAACTCAATAAATAAGAGAAAACTCCGCGAAGACACAGCCGGAAAAATATGGCCGAGGCCTAAGTGGAATCCAGGTTGGGCGATTCGCTTATCAAAACATTGGCTAGGAGGCTAATACTAGTTCAGATCAGAACCTTAGGATAAAATGCTGAACTTTTCTTGTGTTGATTGGAGCACAGTCCATCTGTCAGAGAAAGATAAAAGAAAGAAACACCAAGTGCATTATTAGTACTGTTTGAATGATCTGTCAAAGGCTAGGACGAGCCTGCAGGGTTATTTATTTGAATGATCTGTCAAAAACACGTCTTAGATATTAACCGAGAGGTATTCATCTTTACTCTTATGGTGTTGGCACGTAAAAACCAAGTTGACTTGCACTGCAAATACCGATTAAGAAAGATCGATTATTTTTGTGGCAAGTAGAAACAGTCGAATTAGAAGAATGTTTCAATTCCATTTTATCATCTTTTCCTTAATCTTTTAATATTTACCGTATTGCATAAGCTAGCCACTTGTAATCAAATATTATAATTACAGGTCTTTATCATCTGCCATATCTTGTCTGTGATCCATCCTCCTAATTAGCAGTTAGCAAGGCCTTTGCC
Organism: Morella rubra; assembly: GCA_003952965.2. Taxonomy (NCBI): domain Eukaryota; kingdom Viridiplantae; phylum Streptophyta; class Magnoliopsida; order Fagales; family Myricaceae; genus Morella; species Morella rubra. The sequence goes on along the minus strand of CM025851.1, from coordinate 5,515,594 downwards.
CACGCCATCCCACAGTTTTACCACTTCTACTACGGACGACTATATTCAATTATTAATGGCAACTATATATAATTGCATAACTCATAATCATCAACGCTGATAACAAGAACAAGATCAGATCAAAACATCATTCCTATTACATGCTCAGATACACACGATAATAGAAAAGTTAAAGGGTCCGGATTCTATCTAAATGGTATGGATCCGGATAGACAAGTGAGATTTAATTCCATCTAATTCCGGTCTTTTGTTACGTCAATTAATGAGAGGTTTAATCTCACCCGACCTTCTTAATTTGGAGCCACGCTTTGACAAGAGGAGAACTCATACGACTTAATTCTCTTTCTTTTCTATACGAGACATATATGAAGACAAAAAGGTAGAAAAAAAAATGCAAAAGAATAAAACTTCATGACTTGAAAATGGAAGAGTATATAAGACGCATCTAAATCCCCAGTATTATTATAATGTGAATCATGTAGTCGGTAGAGGCATGAATATGACATTGCTTAATTTTCCTCTCATCAGCAAGATCGTCTTGTTGTTTGGGTTTTCTGTGTACTCCATTTAATTATTTTTTTTGTTTGTACTAATCAATGGAGGGATTAGTACTACTGTACCTGACTGTCTGCCTAAAACGCATGATCCTTGATTAATTATTCTTTCAAATGCTCCATGCGGTACGTGTGGCACATGGGAATTTTAGTATAATTACCGAGATCATGATCGAGATCTTCTTTATTTTTTCATTCCAACCAACAATTGGTCAACTATGTCCATCTGGGGCTTAAGTGTACCTTAAATTAAATTAAATTAACCTCTCATTGTCCCAACATGGGCCACAACTTTTCCTAGCGAAAGTTGTCTAATTAAGAATCGTCTCATACCTCTAGGCTAGACCCTTGTGGACTACATGATTAATTCTTTTGTAGAGATGAAAGTGAGAGAATGTACAAATAAGTGATCGGAATTGTGATCGGAATCTATCTCTGATGGTCGGGATCTGTACAATGTATATTTTTGGACTTTTGATCCAGTGGTTTTGGCATCCATATCTTGAAACTTTTTGGTGGTCGACTGACGGCACGTGCAGCACAGCGAGACGTAGTGGCTTCCTTGCGTCCCTTTCTCAATTATCCGATGTTGGCTGGCTTTTTCCTCTTTTGCCGGGAGTTTCTTCATGCTCCCTTCTTTCAGGTGCTTCCATGGTCGTTCTTCAAGGTAAAAGGGATGGAGGTGCCGTTGGGCCCCTCTCCTCTGGCAAAGGCTACTGTCGCCTTGTGCGGCCTTCGTGAATCTGTTAGGGGTCTTTGGACTCAATTGCATTGTAAAGGCCTTAGGCCCATTTTCAATTGTAAAGGGCTTCGTGCCCATGTTGGATATTAAGGGCCTTATTCCCATGTTGGTTTGTCTCTGTAAGGGCCTTGGGCCCATTTCACTAGTTTGTACGGGCTTTTTGCCCATTAGTCAGGTAGTCGGCTACTATGGATCTGTCATGGTGGGCGTCTTTTCTCTTTTGTATATTTTCCCTTATGTTTTAATATATATTTCAAGTATTTGCCTAAAAAAAAATAGTGAGAACCGTGACCCTTCTTAAAAAAACACGCCATCAATCTTTTTGGCAGGGAGTGAGAATCAAACACTTGTGCCCAAAAAAAATAAATAAATAAATAAACAAGAAACGAACACCTACAATTTGAATAGACCTCAACTTCAAGCATTTACTGGATTACTTTCGATGCGGTTTTGCTTGGATCTAAAATTATGTATACCTTCTCTATCATTGGTGATGATCGAGAGTGAAAATTTTTATTCATATTAAAAAATTAAAAAATAATTTCTCTTTATTCTTTAATTTATTTTTTTATTATAATATTTATTTAAATTTTTTCTTTTTTCACTTTTCAATCAAATCTCATAAAAAAAATCCTTATATTTTTTACCAACTCTAAAATTCTCGAAATTACAAACCTCTAAAATTTTCGCTACCGAATATCCGTATGTATATCTTCTCTGTGAAGCAGGGATGGATTTGCGACGGGTTACCCTACCCCCTTGAACCTTCCCCTAGGTGGGGCCTGAACTATCGTTGCAAAACTACAGGAGGAGACCGACACACTTCCCTATGTTTTCGAGTTTTTTTCCCCATCTCATTGGCTTATTTCCGTCGGTACACATGAGACGTGACAGGTAATGTATCAGATCTTTTCTAAATGGGTCATGTCGTCATTCTTGCACATTAAAAAAGTCTAGAATTAAAAGCCGTTTTAACTAGAGAACTCTTCTGGGAGCGAAACTACACGGGGTTTTTTGTTTTCCTCTCTCGAAAAAATTGTGAGTTAAAAAAAAAAAAAGTCTCTCTCACGCTCTTGCTTTTTTAACTTTTGAGCACGCTGTACGCACACGTGCTAACTTCCCACGGCACATATGTTGCAATGTCCGCCTCCGTCATACTTGTCCCGACAGTGCAGAACCTCTTTCCTTCTTCTGTCTCTATCGGCATCCACCGGCCGGCATCAACAGCATCGAAGCGATGGACACCGACGTGACCATGGACCCGGCCGGCGAGGGCTCCCTTGTCGCCTCTTCCTCTCTCGTCTCTACGGCTTCCTCTTCAACGAAGAAAAACAAGCGCTTCGAAATAAAAAAGTGGAACGCCGTCTCTCTATGGGCCTGGGGTCCGTACGTACTGCCTTAACTCTAATTTTTGTCCTGTTTTCTGTACAAATTCGGGATTTGATTTCTTACTGGTGTTTTTGGTGCAGATATTGTCGTGGATAACTGTGCGATCTGTAGGAACCACATCATGGATCTCTGTGAGTGATCAAATTTTAATAATTTTGTGTTTTGTTTTGTTTTTCTTTCCTTTGTAGTGTGGTTTGATTCTCTCTCGCTTTTACTATGATTATCGTGTCTGATTTTGTTTCTTTTGTTTAATTTCGGTTTAGGCATTGAGTGCCAGGCTAATCAGGCTAGTGCGACCAGCGAAGAATGCACCGTTGCTTGGGGTACGAATTCTACTTTCCCAAACTCCACAACTTTTAATTGGTAATATTAGAAAGACTCCAAGTCAGAGGAGTATAATCTGTGGTGCCCAGGAAGCAAGCACATACAACTTGTCTTATTTTGCACAGCGTTATGATATCCAGGAATCTAGAATTTTTTGCTCATAACGCATGTGCACAGGAACAATTGTGCTTTAATCAAGCCAGAAACAAAATATCATTCTTTGATTGGGGCGTAAAATTTCAATGCTCTCAGACAACACATGTCAAAGGATGAGAAGAAGGGCAACAAAATATCATTCACTCTGAGGTAGTCTTGCCCTTCGAAGAATATATGGCCTTCAGTTCACTAACTGAGTAATCATGAGAGAATTGTCTTCCAGATTCTTTGTCTGCGTTCAAAATCATCACTTTGAGGTAGTCTAGCCCTTTGAAGAATATATGGGCTTCAGTTCACTGGCTGAGAAATCATACCCGTGAAAATAGATACTACATAGTTAGTCTCTTGTCTATGTACAGTCTACTCAGAAACTTCACCAATGTGGTAATTCCAGGATAGATAAACATTTTCAATAGACCTCTGCTTTTTAAAGTGTGTGCCCTCATCTCCATCTCCTCCAAGGATGTTACAACATGGTGTAATTAGAAAAAGTCACTTGTTTGTGATTGCCTCCGGGTCACTTAAGCTAACCCTATTAGATAATTGTTTCTTTTGAAGTTTGATATGGTGGTTTTTTTTTCTCAATTACACATGTTAGGGTTTGAGATGTTTGTTCTACAAAACATTTGTCTCTTCCAACAGTTTACAACCCAGGTTGGATCGGTGCACAAAATTGGTTCTCTGTTTTTGTTGAGTTCCCCACATTGCTGTCTGATTAGGTTTCCAAACTTGATTATGCTTACAAAGTGGATATGGTGGGGCATCAAATAGTCATTCAAAAGGAAATTGGTGTTGACTTTTGTCGATATATTGAGCATGGTTAGCTTCATTATGTATGAAGGATTGGGATATGTAATGAAATGCTCAAAGGTTAACGTTCCACACATGGCGTGTCAGCGTTCATGGGTGTGATCTAGTTGGACTTGATAGTTACGTTTTCTTTAACTGGGAACTATGATGGGAGGTTTATCTACTTCATAAGCTTGATTGAAGATCCTCGCTGAAGGATCTGGCAAAAATTTCTAGGAATGTTATGAGTTAGGTTGCTTTGATAAACTCCTAAACATTTCCTAGTTATCCTGGAATTGGTGCTGCATTTCATGTTATGGAGTTCAACGTTAGCAGTTTAGGCAACTTTTACATGTTTCGATGAGATACAATTTATGAATTTATGAACATGAAGATAAGGCACTTAATCATACTCCACAAAATGTGCTTTCTTAATCAATGATGTGCTACAATTATCAGACTCTTGCTTTACAAAGTTATATTCTTGATGCAGACCTGATTGTCAACGTGAATATTGATTTGTTCATATATGCCTTTGTATATCTCCACTTGTTAAGCTTTGTCCATATTTATGCTAGGTATTTGCAACCATGCCTTCCACTTCCACTGCATCAGTCGATGGCTTAAAACCCGTCAAGTATGCCCTCTGGGTATGTAGTATTGTAATCTAACAGCTTATGCTGTGGCTTAATCTTTATGTTCTGCTCGCTTTAAATGTAGTAATTTCTCGGTTGCCTGTTCATGCACTTGCAGACAATAGCGAGTGGGAGTTCCAGAAGTACGGCCACTAGAATCATGGATTGCAAGAAGTGGAGCGTTCCTTGTTTTCTTTTGGCTTTTCTGTTTCTTTTGGACCAAAACGTTTCCCTCTGTATAACTTGAAATTTAGGACTCTTTAGTCCTTCAATGTATATTTGTTCGACAGTATGACCTTTCTGAATGATGTTTTATTTGATTTTGTGAAATTGCATTTTGGAACCAAGTTAACGATGGGCCTATTCTCCATGTGATCCGCTGTTGGAGTTAATACCTGAAACTTGGAATGGTGGTTGTTTGTCTTTCGATTAATAATTCCTAAGTTTCCTTGGGTATTTGGAACACGGAGCTAGTTGATTGTTTTTGTGTCTTTAGGCTCCCGTCCCAATTGCGCTGGGTCTCTACTGATGAACTCCCACATTGAGCCAAAGACGTGTGTATAATAACCACCATAAAAGTGACCATGACGTGTATGGCGAGGATCGAGTGGAGGGAAGTATCAAGATAACTTACGGACGGATCTGATTCAATCCTCCAATTGTTTCCAAAATGTAAACCAACCAGAGCAGGGCCAGGACACTAGAACTGTCAACACCTTCCAGTCCAAAAATCACACGTCGCCTGAGAGATTCGAACTCTCGCGGGGAAACCCCATGTACTTAGCAGGCACACGCCTTAACCACTCGGCCAAAGCGACTCTTAGTTGCAGGGAAGGGTAGCGATTTATATGTATAAGTAAATCTAGGTTACTCTCACATTTTTTTCTTAGAAAATCATGAAATTCCCTGATTATCTATATAATAATTACTTTAATCTCATTGCGCATTTTCCTCTACTGCTGATAGATTGATCTTAAAATTTGAAAAAGAGCTCCATTATGGCTGTTTTCATCTTCTCGAAGCAGCCACTGGCAAAATCTTTACCTAAATTACCTGCTTCCTGTGTGCAACCCCAGCTTCAGTTCTAGTTACCAACCACTTGTTAAGATATCAAACAATCCAGAAGACATACAATTTGGGATTGTTCAAGCATCCTTGCGTAATTCCTCGATTTGGGATTCATCATTCCAGAGCAGAGACTTTATGCAATAATATTTTTAAAACCACTGCTTTCTTAGTTCATCATTACAAAGCACTGACTTCGTGCCATAATACAGCTAAATTGCTCATATTCAACCACTTCATTAGCTTTAAGTAGAAAAACAAACCAAGAATCTTCCATTTTTGTACAAAGAGGCTGATAACTTACAATCATATAAGAAATGGTTGTCAGGAATTATGCTAAACAAGCGCCCACACACATTTAGTTCATCATCTCTTGGTGGGTATAACCAAACATCCCAAAATACGAACTCACATGGAAGCCATGAATCCACTGCTCCACCTAACCGCAATCGGGCTCCTCACACTGTGAGTACCGTCACTCCACTCAATTGACCCGTATCCAGCAGAATGACTGTACCCAGCACCCCTAGCAAATGTAATCTCAAATGTTTGGGTCTGAGACTCTGCGTTGAATACAAGCCTGCTTGGGGAAACAGTAACTTCAACATCTGCAGGAGCATTCACTCTTACCTCATAAACTGCATCAACCGAACTTCCAACGTTTGTCACGGCTCTCCTATATGTAACATAATCTTGGTCTGAATCGAAAACCACTGAGACTGATGGATAATTCAAATCGCCTGGACTTGCAAATTCCACCGAAGTAGCTGATTTTCTTGCACATATATCTGAACCAGTAGGCTCTCTCACGAAAACAGCAATGCGCTTAGCATCATATCCAATGGCACAAAGGAAAGCAACATAGTCGTCAACATTCATATCATAGACCAACCCAGGATTTAGAGCCCTGTTCGGATCAACATGTCCGGCCCCGTGAATGAACGGCGTTGATTCATCTCCAGTTGCAAGATCTTTTATATTATTCCCAGAATTGTCCACATTATAAGCTGTGGTCACTAGTGCTGATTTAATGGCAGCAGGCGACCAATTGGGATAAGCCTTGCGAAGCAAAGCCGCTATACCACTAACATGAGGGCAAGACATAGAAGTACCCGAAATTATGTTGAACTCCACACGCCTGGGATCAATGTCCAAGTCCGTTGGACCAGTGAACCCAGTCCAGCCAGCCAAAATGTTGACACCAGGAGCTATAACGTCCGGCTTGAGAATCTCCGCTGTTAGATGGTTTGGACCGCGGCTCGAAAAAGCGGCAACTTTTGGAGCCGGTGGTGAAGTCCCTACCACCGTCCCACGGAACACAATTGTGGCAGTTGGGAATTGGCCCAATCTTATGTAATCCTTTATCTGATCACCAGCAATCTGACCCACCATAGTTGCTGGTAAAAGATGCGAATCGGCTATGAGCTCTTCGCCGCTGTCAGCAGTATTAGCAAGGATCATTCCTAAACCACCGGCGAGCTTCACCGCGCTTCCTTTCTCAACTCTAGCATTCCCCCCGCGATCGCAGACAACGATTTTCCCAGCGACTTTCGAAGGTTGAAGGCTCCCCGCATAGCAATACCTACTTCCACAGTCACCAGCATAGACCAACCGAAGCTTAAAATCGACAAGAGGGTCACCTGAGTAGAGCGATACGCCCCCGAAAATCCTGTCATTGCCGAGAACGACATCGGCCGGAAACTCTCTGTCAATGGTTGAAGCACCCACGGTGAGAATCCAAGGAGCAATATTTACAGCAGTAAATGGGCCGGGGCCAGAGTTTCCCGCAGAGCATGAAACAAGAACGCCGTGCTGGGCCGCGCCAAATGCTCCGATTGCAATTGAGTCGTGATCGAAAGGAGGTGCGTAACCTTTGGCTCCCACGGAAAGAGAGATTACATGAACACCATCGGCGATAGCTTGGTCCATGGCGGCAAGTATATCGGAGTCGAAACAGCCGAATTTCCAGCAAATCTTGTACACGGCTATTCGGGCTTTGGTCGCCATGCCTCTGGCCTCACCGTTAGCATATACTTGGCAGAAGCTAGCATTGGAGACCACAGATCCCGCGGCTGTTGAGGCGGTGTGAGTGCCATGGCCTTCCGTATCTCTTGGAGATTTCGATTCCACGGATTCATCTATGCGTCCTCCCAAGTAGGATTCGTATCCCTTGAAGAAAGCTCTGGCACCGATAATCTTTCGATTACAAGCTGAAGCTGGAAAATCAGGTCCTGCCTCGCATACGCCTTTCCAGGAGGTCGGAACAGGGGAGAAGCCCGAGTCCGAGAAACTCGGTCGTTCTGGCCATATTCCGGTATCAAGAACCCCAATCACGACATCTTCAGCATAATCAGAGTTAGGCCATATACCGGAATCATCGGCTAGTCCCAAGAACTGAGGTGTGCGAGTGGTGTGGAGCTGACGCGCTTGATCGGGCATAACGGAGAGAACGCCAGAGACGTGACCGAGGTGGGAGGCCTGAGCGGCCGTAAGGCGTACGGAGAAGCCATTGACGGCGTGTTCGTACGAGTAGAGGATCTTCTTGTTGGAGGGGTGAGTGGAAGGAGGGAGGGATTGAACGATTGAGGCGTACCAGTGGTGCTGAGAGGTGTAAAGAGAGGGCTTGTGTAATTTGGACACGTGGACGATGAATGTTTGTGGATGGTCAGATGAGGTCGAGAGCGTGAGAGGGATGATGAGGCTGAGACAGAGGAGAAGGAAGACTGAAGAAGAGGAGGAAACGGCCATGAAGGCCAAGGAGTTCCGAGTTATATTCTCTGGGTGTTGTCTTCTGTTTCCAGAGAAACTGGAGAGGCGGAAATGGTCTGAACTCTGAATCTAGTAAATCTTAGCGAGGGTAAAAGGGTAGTGGGTATCTAGTTGTAGGAGACTAAAAGGATCCTGTGGGTCCACGCCATCAGTAGCTTATTATCTGGTGCATCTTTAAAATAATAAATAAATCTTTATTTCCTTTGTATAATACCATGGCCAACGACTGTCCATGCAGCTAAGGACTAAGGTGTTGTGGGCCTCCGTATATAGTGGAAGTGCTGCTTTTGGTACAGAAAAGGTTAAGTGGATCAGTTGCTCCATATGCCAAGATAAAAGACTGGTGGGGACAATTATAATGACTTATTGACTACACGACAACGCGAAGAAACAAAAGGTATTTACTAAACGACAACACCTTCGATATTTATGTGCCTTTTCTTGGGTAAGTAAGCAATATCTTCCTTGTAATATTGGTTTTCCGACAAAAGCTCTTCTCGACCTGTAAATTCACCAATATGGAAATTTGGTGCGATTGTCAACCGGTTGTGCCCATTACTTGCATTAGATCGGCCTCGGTCACCAATCCCTTCAAAGCAATCACAAATGGAGTTGGGTGTTGGTAGAAACAAGTATCAGGACGTACTAGCCTGTCTAGTAGTTCACCCAGGTTCAAATTCACGTTCCTGTTAGGTGGCATTCCGATCAATTACAAAACAGAAGCCTACGATATAAAAACTATATATAATCTTCTTTTGGTAACGAAAGAAATCTTGGGAGCGTTACTATACCTTAACTACTCTACGGAAAATCCCTAGAGAATTAGGGCAGGCCCATTGTCCTCACTACTCCTACTTAAATAAGTTTCATACTAAAAATATGAAGAACCGAACTTGAGATCATGCGTCTTATTCACACGTTCTTAAGTTCATCCTAACCGCAACCCAACGATGGATATAGATGCCTAAATCATCTAAAACTTAAAGAACAAATATTTTGACTATTGGAAGCCTTTCCTTCAGAGTCCACATACCTTCGATAAGACACTGTTTCTTAAGGGGTAAGAAAGCATCTGAGAATTACACAGCGTGCACTCTCTCTATTCTGCTACATGCCAATTTAGGCTGCAGTACTACCACTGAAACGTCGACGCAATTCAAGGGACTAAAGCACGAAGGCCTCTCCAGCGATTCCTTTCAGAAGACAATCTGACACAATTTGAGACATCTACTTCTGTAGCAAGAAGAGTACACTCTGCCAACCAAAATTTTCGAGGATATTTTATAATCCTTAGAGTTTCATCTGCAATGAAATCTCAGGTAGAGATGACCTGGACAAAGGTTCGACTTGAAGCCTTGAACCATATTAATGTTTCATAATCAACATTGAACATGCTTGGCAAACCCGAATTTGTGTTTTAGAGTATTTACAGGATCTGCTGGGCAAGGTGCAAATGGAATGACAATATAATCCTGTGGATAGCATGGATTACAGTAGGTCTTAGCACAACTAGGGCAGATAACTTACATTTGTAGATTTAGAGGGACATTTTGAAACAGCAGCAGGAGAAAGACAGGCATGAAAAACCTAGACAATTGCAATGATTGTGACAACTTATCTTCTTTAAGCAGCGGCAGCCTGGCTGTTGGAAATTAGCTGACCTACAGCTGGTACAGCAGTTTGGCATTTCTAGATGACTTGAGCAGCCTCTAATACAGCGAATCCAGCGACGCTTGCAACAAAATTTGTACCTGCTCGACAGTAGTGTATAATATAAGCTGTGTATATAGTTAATTTCTCCCTCCCATATCTCAATGCATTGGACTGACACTTTCACCAACCTCTGCTCTATATTTAGCCTCATGAAGAAAACAGAACACTAAAAATTTGTACCATTAGTTCAGACAATAACGAGTAAGTTAGATAGTCATCGAGCAGGTGGTTTGAAAGATTTCTTTTGCAATGTGCATGCAGTTCTTTAAAATTAATACAACTTATGCCGGCAAAGTATTGGTGAACTACACTGACGCAATTTGTTGGAGTGAGTCAGCTCACAAAGAACATTGCGCAAATGTACAAGGTTATGACAATGATCATAAAAGGCTACTCTGAGAACCACAAATTAGATTGTCTCCATTTGAACCTTCCTCGTTTTACAATTAGTTGAAAAACTTTGATCTTTTTCAAGATTAATTTCCTTTCAAACAAAGTCTTTTTATCTGTAGATGCAAATATAACCATAATTACCAAAGATATTCGTGAACTAGAATGAAGAAAAGGCCACAAAAAGTTACCAGATTCTCTTCCAGGCATGATGGGACTGAAGGGTCTCCTTATTCCTGTTTAGTAGCGAGAGATCCTAGAATTAGAGAAAAGTTGAATTATATTGAAGTAAAAAAGCGCCATACCTTGCTATGAAAGGTTCTGTTTTAGCCCCCATATATGTGTCTAGCCTGTCAATAAATTGTTGGAAGTCAAATGTGATCATAGCATGACATGAACTGAGTGGCTAATAAGCCTATTATGTTGACAAACCCAACAAATTCTGTGTTAAGTCAATAAAGAAAGCACACATACTCTTTGCAGCATCCAGAGGCAGGTTCAAGGTCTTCAAGTAATTTTAACTCCTCCTGCTTGCATAATTTGGATAGCTGTTTAGCATATCAAACTAAACAGAACATAGAAAATAGAATTGGGTAGCCAATTTCCCACTTTATCAATCACCACACCCCAAACAAAAGGATGATTAATCATAAACAGACAAAAAAAAAAAAGAAGAGGAAATTTCCCTGTATTACACTAAATTTTCACTATCATGATGCAATAAGGACTTTTATAGGATCCGCATGCGGCATTGCTATAATTTACATAAAAGTAGCAAATTGAACTGCGGAATAGAAATAACTGAACCTAATCCTAACAAGAAGGTGCCCTCTGTGTCTATGCACCCAAAATGATGTTGAAGAAATTAAGGAGACATTATCTTGTCATTGGAAGCAACATGGGTGAAATACGTTACGGTGGAAATAAAATAGGCTGGAGGTGGCATAGAGTTCCGGATTCTGCCGCTCGGATTCAATCCAGAACTCCACACCCGACGTCTTAACATCGTATCCAAAGACCAAAAAACTAAGAAAGCCTATCCCTCGAAGTCGCAATTTGCTTCAAATCAACCATTTCGTAGGCCACCCCACGTAGTATAATTATGCAAATAAGTGAAAAACCAAGCTTGAAGAACATACAAAATAATATGACAACATTACAAGTAACAATAATGCCGACCTGAAGTAAACCAATCTCTCTTTCCAAGACCTGAACCTTGAGCGTCTGCCTTCGCTTCCCATATAAATCCAAAGCCCCCGGTGGCGGTGACTTTGGACACTTCGGCCGCAACTCTGGAGAATTACCCAAGGAGGACCCCGACGAAGAAGAAGAAGAATGGCTCCGGCCCTCCATAACAACCTACTCACAGTGCTCTTTAAAACCCGGCCACAGTTCTACAAGACCATGCAATGTGGGTCCATGGAAGATGATGATTGTAAAACGATGTTATAGTTGGAAAACTTGAAGAGACCGTCAGTGTACCTGAGAACAAGATCGAGACCGTTTAAGACTTGGGAGACTAAAGCCTTGGGTACCGGAATTGGTGCCTGTAAGTTTGCAGAGAGTGAGGGAGGGAGAGACGTACGGCACTGGAGCTTGAAGAACCTCCACACGTGACTGTCACGCAGGACACGCTAGAGCGACCTTTACAAGCGATGGAAAGATTATTAACTTCGTCAATAAATTTTGCGTACAAAAACAACAAAAGCGAATTAACTACAAAAGCTAATTGCGTACAAAAAGAACTAAACAAGACTACAAAAGCGAATTAACTTCACGCTCTTTTAAAATATTAAATATTAATGAACAGAAGAAGCGAGGACGAGAGAAGGCTCAGTTTCCTCGAGGTTGCCAAAAGACAAGTGACAAGACGTTACAAGCGATGAATGCGCTTGGTCCGATGTCTTTGCTGAAATGTGAACCGCTGGAGGAGCATGTTAGCAGTTCTAGGCGCTGACAAGTATCTGTGCGCCTCTGACGTCATGGAGAGAGAGAGAGAGAGAGAGAGAGAGACGAGTATTGTCACTGTCGCCATGAAGATCTTAGATCACAGCTGCTTCTTTTATCGTCTGATTACGCTTAGAATCACTCTTTACGTGATGGTCTGCCAGTAAAGTGTAGAGAAGTCGCCGAAAGAGCGACGGCAACTATCTGACGTAACGGCGTGTCGTTCCGAGACGAAGGGTATATCGGGTCCGCGTCCCTTAGCAGTCACAAACAACGAAGGGTTGGGCAGGGAACGGTATTATATCTTTGTTTGGTTTTGGCTTTTGCTTGCACTTGTTTAACAATTCGTGCACAAAACAAAATACAGTAGTATGAAGCTCAACAACAACATTAAGGTACCGTTTGTTTCTCCAACATTTTGGGACATGAAAATTTCCAGCAAAATAAACACACTTCAAAATTTTTAACTTTTACACATACACACTTTACCTTTCACAAACTCCAATAAATCTCAATAAAGCAAAGATTCCTAAAATTTCAGGAATATTCTCCAACATTTTGGCAAACAAACACGAATTCCTCATACAAGAAGAAAATCGAAGGAAAGTAGTATTTTCTCTTTCTTTTGTGACTCCGACATCAATCTCTGCTAATGATCAATTGATTAATGTTGTGTGGTTGAGTAGCCGTGGCTTATTTACCTTTTCTTTCGCCAGGATCTTCCCACCCCTTTTCTCACAGGCTCATGATCCTATCTAATTTGCCTTCCATCAATCATCCAATAGAAAGAGAGAGAGAGATAATCTGGCCCTTCATGATCTGTTTCTGGCAAGGAAGATTGCTTGTCTAAATTCAAACTATTAGATTGCGCATACAAATGCATACAATAACTAAAGAGTTGATAATATCAAACAAAAGAAACGCATCTCTTTTTTCTTGTGATTCAAATAATGCAATATCTGTTACAATAGAGTTAAACTGGGATTCAAATCATAAGTGTGACGAATATGAGCAAACAATCGAAGGGTTAGATCCGTCTACAGTTATGGATATGGACAGTTGAAGAACCTACGGAGCAAGACCCCAATAGAAACACACACAAAATACAAAGAGCCAGCAACATGTATTTAGTAAGGTAGCATTCCATGATCTATGTAGACGTACATAATGTCTAAATGATACAACATTGGCTTTCTCTGCCAGTACAATTAACTCCCACCCAAAAGGTTTCGGATCAATTGGTCTATTCAATTACCCAAACTCAAACGTTAGGTTGCACCAGACAACGATACAAGTCCCACAGCAATGCTCAACCTCAAAGAAAGAAATATCAAATAGAGGGTGATGAGGCCCACTCCTAATGTCCTGCTAAGGCGCATGTCATTCCGGCGCAAAACAACAAGTGCCCAGATTAGTCCTGATATGAGAAATCCCATTGTGTAAAACAAGCTACTATCTTGAGGAATTATGTATGACCCAGGACTCTTTGCCCATGCTCCAAGCAGCATGGAGATCCCCAAACCAATAAGTGTGTTGAACATGGGACCTGCATAGCATCCAGATAGCGCAATTTGCACGCCATCCTCACCACTCATTGTCAATGCAATATTTGATACTAAGTCACCCATAGAATTGCCCCAGGCTAAAACAGTCAATCCCAGAATGGACGGATTAATACCTAAGATCACACCAAATGCCACCAACAGAGCAACAAGCTCATTTGCAATTATGTAGAACCATACTATACTCATAACAAATCCACCCAAGACCCAGGGAAGTAAAAACCTCTGAGGGGGGTGATCAGATTCGGTATACAAATATGCAAGAATAGAAAGCGTGCCACCCACTGCAATACCAATACAATATGAAATAATTCTACTTCCAGAACTTACATTGTCCTGGGAATTCCACAGAAAGGCCAGTAGAATGGGAGCCAATGCAGCACTAGAAACAGCATATACCTTCGTCCATGTTTCATCCTTGACTAATGGAATTGTTAACCTTCTTGGCAGTGTCAATGGCATCTCCATTAGTAGAAATAGCTTGCAACATGAGAATGACCAATTTTTTTCCATGCTCTCATCACTCCACCCCCACGCAGGCATTTCACCATCCAATGCCATATTCTTCATCGTCTGGTTGGAATATATCGCCACATTTGACCACATCCATTGTGGCAAGGAACCATGGAGATGGTGAAGATCACTATCACGGTCAATGTCAAGCAAAGAGTGATATAGTGACATATCCTCTTCACTTCCTTGGGAACACATATTTACTCCAACAGGAAGCAATGGTCTAACAACATCCAGCTTCAACCTCTGTCCATGTTTCCTAAAAATCTCATTTGCAGCAACAGACAATGCATAAACCACATAAATCAAGATGAAAGCAATGGCTCCCACAACACTGACCCTACCAATGATCAAAATCAACAAGAGCGACAAAAGAGTGACTACAAAGAAACTGATATCCCTTATGAAGCATCCCCGATCAATCTGAATCCCCTTCTCTGCAACACATAAAGAAACTATCCCCACAACTATACAAGTAACAAAAACCGCACCACCTAACACACTGTTAAGACCCACGGCACCGGCATCTGAAGCTGCAAAAGCAGCAATACTGGAAAACACATCTGGTGCTCCATTCCCAAGTGGAAGAAGCACAACCCCAGTAACAGTAGGAGGCAGCTTCAACAGGCTTGAGAGCTGCTCAAGAGAACAACAAAAGTAATCGGCTGCAGTGTTGCCTAATAGATAGAACAACGTGGCAAGCCACATGACCATCACTGCGTAACCCAACACACTGAAATTTCGACAGTCACAATATAAGAACTTTAAGTAATCAAAGAACCCGCCCGCAGAACATTCCTGGTGCGCTTTCAAGTACTCGCACTGGTTGATATAGCCCTCACCTTTACGTAATCCGTCACATTGAGCAGAATCGCTCACACCCAGATTAATTTCACTAGACTCGTCACTTAAACCTGATGCGTTAAAACCAACTTCACCAATACGACGATGAATCACTGTAATATGACTCGACCCATCATCAACAACTGCTGGAGGAGTCAAATATGAATTGGAAAACAAGGAAGATCGCCCGATAAGAGGGGTCGTAAAGATATCTCCCCGGTTGTAAAATAAGAAAAATAATACTGCAGCACCAAACCCATTGAAAATCGCACGGAATTTTGGGCTTGTTGCCCCGCGGAAGCCATTCAAGACCTTCATTTCTAGTCACCCTTACCAAAATTCTCAAATTTCATCCACTAGAGCCAACAAACCTTACGGAAACCCAAATCCAGATGGAAAATCACTAACGGGCTTCGGTTGTTGAGGAGAAAAACAAAAACCCTGTCTCCTGAATTCGATCAAATTGAGGCAAAGTTCAATGCAATGTGCAGACCTAATTCTGGACCCAGAAAGCATAAGAATAGGAACACGAAAGTGAACGAAAATCGGAGAGGGCTTACCTACGATTTCGTCAAAGCACGAATTCCTTTGACCAAAGGAAGATTAGGGTTTTCAGAAATGTACTAGAGAAGGCAGAACAGCTTCGACTGCTCTGTTCTTTTTCCTTGTTTTCTGAGATAAGTAACCCGGACTTCTCCGTTCTCTTTGAGAAGTTTATATAGATTCGGCCTGGGCCAGACTCGGTATATGTTCGGATCCTTCACCTACCCGAACGTACCCCCAAAACGAAAAATTAATACCCAACTGTTTAACGTCCTCATGATTAGAATCAGGAACCTTATTCGTTCTCGAACTTGTTCTGGAAAGACAAAAGATACTTTATGATTTTGTTTTACGGTCTAAGATAAGGCTAATGGATAAATGGTTTGTTGTGATATTTAGTTAGAAAACTTCATTGACTGATTGGCTGGATGGTTAATTTTGGTAAAACACACAAATATTTGGTTTGATAGGTAATTATGATAAGGTAAAACAGATTACAACAGAGCAAAAAAAAAAAAGGAATTAAAAACGGACTCAAGAAAACTATTTCTTTCGAGTCTCAAGGCATGTTCGTTTAGATGAAAATTTTAGAATTTGAATTCAACTTTATAAAATTATAATCTCAACACTGCTTCTACACACATATAAATACAACTCAACATTATTTTTTTTACAAACATCAATATAACACAATAACTTTTACATGCATGCTAATAAAACTCTAACATCACTTAAACATTCACATCATACTTAGAATTCTTAAAATTTTATTAAAACGAACATGTCCTTATTCAATAAATCAACCAAAATGTGAGAAAATACGTATTTAGAGTAATTGTTGTTGTTGACTCGGGTTGTTAAGTTAGGTAATTTACAAATGGTTTTATTTATGATTAGCAAATGTCCAACATTAATCTGATCGACATATGACTAACGTTGGGTTCAATTGTTCATTTGAAACGATCTGCTTTTTGTTTCTAATTTGTAATGTTGTTTCCTGAGACTTTAAGCGAAAGACAGATTTTTATGGAAAATATTTTCCCAAAACGCGTTCCCATCTAAAAACGTATTTTTAAAAACGTTGAAATCGCAACAAATACGTATTTTAACTTTCCCCCGACGAATAAAATTGAAATTTTCCACTTTATAAAAGGGTTTGCAGAACGTGTGAGCGAACTGCGAAGGATATAGGGAATCAAATTGGTTTTGGAGCCGAGTGAAGTGTGAACGCTCTCTATCTGACTGAGAAAAAGGGTTATCCGGAAGCTTCCTGAGTTCCTCTCTCCCAGCTAGCAAGACAATAACACAACTTCGCGGAAACTCCCCAGTAGCCTCTGTTCCGCGCCGTGTCATGATTCTATAAAACAAGTAAACAACACGACATGATCGATGGAGATAACACAACTGATGCTGTCTGTGCGTGCTTCCAAGTTCCGCGACCCACATTTCACGCCCATGTCGGAGACCTATAAATGGGCTTTCCTCCCAGTCGGCCCGTGTGATTATCCAACCATGAAAGCAAAGAATCATTAATTTCAGTACTATCGGATCTCAAAAAGGCGTTTTTGATACAGGGTCCACTAGGATTTGATACATGTCTCGGGATGGTTGGTTTATGAGGATTATTTGGAATAAAGGCACTTTCGCCTTTTCGCAAATTCTTCTTGCACAATATGAACAAAAACCTCTTTCACCAGAAAGTGAATCTTCGGATAATTATGGTAAGCGTTTGTTTCCTCAATATTTTGGGTATAGAAATTTTCAGTAAAATAAATATATTTTAAAATTTTTAATTTTTACACATACACATTTCATCTTTCATAAATTTTATTAAATCTCAATAAAGTAAAGATTCTTAAAATTTTGAGAATATTCTCTAAAATTTTGACAAATAAACACTCCCTAAGTTAGTTCCGTATTGTCTTTCTTAGAATCAGAAATTGTTATGTTATGAATTGCGTACCTCTATTCTCTTTTATCTTTTTTTTTATATTTAATTTCATACATTTCCCTTATTGCCTCTTTCTTGGGTTCCATCTTCCAACCACTCCATATCGTAGTCTTTTGGGCGATTTCCTTTTTATCGTGTGCATCTGGTCATGGAAACTTTATCTTCGTGTGTTGTACCTTTGGTTGACGAATTATGTAGGGCTTAAAGTTTAAGATTTTTTTGATTCTGACCTTTTTGGGTTGAGCTAATAAATCCAGACCTTTGTGGACCGGTTATCTTCAGATTTGGTATCTTCAGTTGACATATTAAATAGCCAATTGTCTCAAAAACTAATGGTGCCCAAAGCATGAGCTGAGAGGATGGCATAATCTAATAACTGAAATTTTATTTCCAACAAGACTGGATTTAGTTGAAACAGGGACAAATCTAGGAGGTGCATACAGAAATAAAAAGGTTAAAGTGAAGAGGAGAGAGAAATAATAACAACAGACAAGAAATTTTAAGTGGTTCGGTCTAAAAAATTAAATCCACTGTGAAAATCCTCTATGACTTTATTTTGTATTATAAGTCCATACATATTACAATTGAAGATCTCTATTTATAGAGACAATACAAATCATAATAAAAAAATATTTCTATATTTAAATTTGAATCTCTATATTTAAAATTTGCATCTTCGTAACAATATCAAATATTTGATATTGTTGTAACTATAATATTATATCAAATCTTTAAGATTTGATTATGATATTATCTCTAACACATACCCCTAAACATCTACAATTCTTAGTCTCAACAATTATTATCTTTTTTTAAAGAAAATATTGGCAAATGTCGAGGAACAATGAAAGCAGGGACTGAGAAGTAGCAGAACGTAAATTCTCCATCTGTTCTCTGTAATCTTTTGAAGATTTTTGTTCTTTGTATTGCTAATTTCTGGAGATCTAGGTACTGGTAACCTGTCAAAATTTTACCGTTTTGGCTTTTTCTCTCTCTGTCTCACTTCCATCTAACAATTTTACTGCCAGTTTTCCACGCAATATTGCACTCACCTTCCCCCCTGATCCCTGGCTGCTGAAAGGCAGTATTTTCCCCTAATGTTCACACGACCCGCTGAAAGACTTATAACCTTAAAAGGGTTAGTTATCACTTTCAAGCTTTATCCTTTCTAGAGCTTACTGGCGGGCCAATATATTGGGGTTCAATTCTTTGAGCCCTGGATTAACATAAAGAAGTTCCAACCTCTAATTGCTTATCCAACTTGGCTTTGGTTAATCAAAAAGGGCGACGATACCGAAATAAGACAATAAAGGAGGAATCATGGGGTTTGTTTTGTCTGTATAACCTTCCAAGAAGTGCATGATTGACTATAAATGTGAAAGATACATGTTTATCTTATTCGGGGATTAGGTGAACTGCTTTGCAGTGAAGGTCTGGCAGATTTTGAAGCCACACAATTGGTAGAAGAGTGTGTTTAGTTGAGGGGGAGACTTTTCCAGGATACTAATCGCCATTGTCAGATACCAAGACAGCTAAATTTCCTGATATTGTAATTTCTATCCGCCTAGCCAGCTGGTGAGAATATCCACTTGATTGCATCCTTCTTGTTCAGTCAGATCAATATGCACGGAACTTTTGTTTACCATCGGATTAAGAACTTTCATTTCGGAGTTTGGAGAAGTCCTTAACTGAAACTGGGTGGATGCAAATGAAATATTACTGAAGTAGTAACATTCTGTTCTATAAGCTCCTGGGGGGATGCTATAGAATATTGGCTGCAGGCTGCAGGCTCATGCATGATCATGCACTCAAACTAAAAGCTTTCCACCAATATACCTAAAATGTAGGTTGCTTTACGCCTGACCAAGTTTCGGTTCAAGCTTTCGATTGTGCAATAGGTTTGTTTCCACTCAAATGTATATTTAATCACATAGAAATGACTCTGCGAGTGTCTGAGAAGCCTGAGCTCAAAGCCTCAGACATGTCAGAGTCTTGGAAATCCAAGTAGGCTAGGCTTAGCAATGGACCACAAATGGAGTTTTTTGCTGGGTAATCAACAATTACACAATTATTAAGCATGAAGGACAATTATGAAACTGGGTGGGTCCGGCTCCAAATCCCGATTGAAATTGTCCAATACCTCACTGACAGTGGTGGAGGGAGGGGGCCAAAGCTCAAATAAAAGTTGAAATACTCAATTTTTATCTTGATATTTAACAGTAATCTATAATTTTTATTTTAATAAAGAGATCTGAAAACAGGCTTTTTGTTAAAAAAAAAATCAAGACTCAATATTTTAGACATGCATGCACAAGATCCCATTCCAGAACTTTCTGCACTGGCAGAGTCACAAAACAGCAGTACTACGAGTTGTCGGGCACTGATTCAGACAGCAAGATCTTGTAAGAGCTTTTATGGCAAAGCTCACACACACTCTGACTCTGTTGGGACGCCCATGATTGTGACGAATAAAATTAGATCTAGGAACCTAGACACGGACTGGTGAGCCAGACTGTTTTTCCAGCAGCAGGCACAACCTCTCAGGTTGTCTTCACCCAAAAGTCACAACACTCCATCCAGCCAACTTGGCCAAGCGCTTCTCACCTGCCCTTGATGATACGAAATCTAAGCTCGTACAAGCAACAAGCCTTGCACATTGAAAACTTAGAATTCATCATGAGAAAAACATGTTTGCATAGTCGTACAGAAGAGACGAGTAGTTTTATTTAGCAAATTTAGACCACAAAACTTGTACTTCAATGAGAGTTACTTGGCCACTCAATCGATAGATTATACATTTAACAAGGTAATATTTGTCGCATACTATAGGGTAATGATAAATAAATAGGATTTTTTCTATCACTAACGCAGTAGCATCTAGGAATTAAACCTGACTAAATAATTAGCAAAATTAAAATGTATCCCACCATCCACGATTTAGAAATTTTCATATAAATTTCGAGTAACAACCCATGGAGTGAACAACCATTTGTCAAATATAAATGGATTGAGAGGGGACATAAGATTAACAACACATGCATGATATGTACTGCAAAATAATATTCTTATCTTCATCCCTGCCAAATTGAACAAAAAGATAAACCCAAGTGGAGATCAATGAGAATTAAAGACAACTTTTGTTTATTTGGGTAAATCATAAAAGATAATTAAGAATCCTATACTTTGAAAAGTTATATGTGGGCATGCGTGTATCCCTCTGTACATATGTGTGAGTATATATATTATGAAATTTGGGGAAGCAAAAAAGTATTTTGAATGGTATTTTGAGATTCCATATTCGAGATGCTTCCACAATACATCCTACGATGTCCTTGGATTCATGAACCTTTAGATACTCTCAAATAGTTTGAAACTTTTTACACATGATTCTACGTACCTATCATCCGATACGGTACAGTACGGTACGCTCAGATAAACCAACTACGGCACACCCTCGCACATTAACCTGTTTTGTCACTCGTACCATTTTTGGTCACCAATTAGGTGGTTACTTCTCCAAGTGGCTCCAATTACAGACACTTGGGTACAATCAGATGCTGATGGTGTATCTTGTCAAATTTAAGTCGCCAAAAGAAGCCAAAGTTGAACCGTCTCACTCATTTTTTTATCTCTTCTGCAACATTGGTAATTTTCAGCTTGTTTTCGCATGTACTGCAAGCTCCATCATTTGTTGTCCCATTTCTTGGTCTTTTACAGTGGAAATGTGGAAACTTAAAACGAAGTTTGCCCCTTGGGTTGATAACTCGCGAGCTGCACTTGCTAGGAGCATTGAAGAATCAAGTGCACTGTACACTATTTTGACAGCTCAATCAATTTGTCATATTTGGCGATGAAATAGTTTATGAAACCGTAGTGCACCCGTGACATGTTTCTATGGCTGCAGAATCTCATTAAAGATAGTGCGACTTCAGTACAGAGAGAATGAAGTTAATTTTCCAGCATCACAACAGAAGGCACTTCATAGAATGATACTCAAAATCACTGCAGATCCGACAAGCGTGCAAGCTCATCGCTAGCATTCATAAACAGGACAGAGTCTGACCAGAGAGACTCAAATTCTGCAACTTCTCCTTATTGGGTTAAAATTTCACCAAATTCCAACACTTTTTTGAGCTTTGTTTACGCAATATTTCACCAACTTAATTAGATTTCAGAGTATTTAGAAGTACTTGGAGAATTCGATTGTTTAGAACACTCAACACAGAAAGATGGCAAATTTCCAAACCACGGTTTAAGGCACTCGGAATTAGTCAGACAACCTGCGTCCTATATCGTACAGCTCAGTTTCTCCACTTTTCCCAATCAGAGAATAGTACATGACTAAAAGCAATTAGTTCGGATTCAGAGAAGACGAAGTGACATGTATGATTGGAACGAAAATTTTGAGGATGAGATATGACAACAGAAGAAAGTTATTATATACTTGATAACTAGAAAACTACAATAATCATGTTAACCCTCTTTTGTTCTTTTTTGGGATTTTCATTTTTGGCTGAGCAAGCAACCTATAGACCCCATGATTATCTCTATGTCGTAGCCATTCCATTCCATGTATGATGAACCTTCATGGACCAGCCAGACTAGAAATGCAACTGCCAGACCTAGTAAAGCCCGGACCACGAATTTCCGGTTCCTTTTTCATCGGACTGCTTGGCGCAGACCTCAATGCCCTTGGAGAATCTAAACTGCGCCTAAGAATCTGTCTCATGGCCGCTATCAGATGCACTGTAGGGTCCGGAGGCGGCTCTGAGGACTTGAATTTCTTACAGAAGTTGAAGTGCTTGTTCATTGCTTCCTCAGTGCTCAGTAGCCTTTCAGACCTTATAATTTCATCTTTTACGGCCTCCGAGCACAGGCCGCATATCCATTTGCCATGGTAGCGCTCCCGGACGCGCGCTATGTATGCCGGTGTGCACTCTTCGGTTAGTCCACAGCAGTCGCATATGGCGAATTCTACTTCGATTTGGGCAATGAGTTTGGTAGCTGCTGCTGGTTGTGTTTCCGGCGCCGATATTACCATTGGGTCGCTAATTATAGTTGCAGACATGGCTAACAACCCTGCAACCAATATACAGTCAGTCTTTCAAATACAAAACTAGTTGTTTTTCTTTTCTCTCTGCTAGATGTTAGACAGGTGAGAAAACAGAGGAAAAAAGAAGACGAAGCGAAAGACAGTACTTTCTTAATATTTGCGTTGATTTCACAAAAGTAACACCTCGATGATGCATTAAGGTTGTGTATAAATTGCTCTTTCGAGGAAAAAGTAGTTTGTTTTGGGAAAGAAAGAAGCAAGAAAGGAAGGAATGAAAAGACTTGGAAAGCGCATTTAGAAGCAAGCTGTCTTTTGTAAAATCGTTTGTAGAGACAGCCTGTTCTCTGAAATTACGTTTCCTGATTTCGCTATCAATGAATGACAAAGAAACAACTCAGGTCTAAAAGAAACTTCCACCGTGTTTTCTCGAACAGAAAACATGTAGTTGGAAACGAAACCAAAAATAAATAAATAAAACTTTTCCTTTCTGGAAAACACACTCAAAAAAGGGTGAACCATCAATCTACAGGAGAATATCATTCACCGATCGACAAATTCATCAACTTTTTTTTTCTCGGAGACATTCATCAACTTGATTAAAAAAAAAAAACCAATACTCAGGTGCAAGCGCAGATAAAGAGGTTTGATAAGAATTACCAGCAGAAGCAGACAAAGAAATTAAATCCCAGTACTATTTTCTTCCTTTTTCTCTCTCTACTTCTGCCACTTCGGGCCTGGTTCGTGTTATCTCTCTTTCTCCCACTCTCCTTCTTCAACCTTTTCTTCCTCGGCTAAGCAAATCTCAAACATCAAGACCATTGCAAACGAATCCCTCGGCGATCAAAACAAGCCCTTGGCTTTTCTTCAATGATCTCCCCGCTGTGGAATCAAGCTGCTATCTTTCTCTCTGTTTTTTTTTTTTTTTGGCAACTTGCAAAGAAACCAAATCCCGAATGAAGGAAAAAAAAAGTGATTGCTTTTTGTTTCTCTTCCACAAAATCCTCAACTCAGCTATATACGAAGGAAATGAATAGTGGAGGCTTTTAAGGAGGAGCAGAACTTCCTAAAGAGAGAGAAAAAAAATTCTGGGGAGAGAGAAACCCAATGATTGAAGTTTTAAGGGGTGGGCTGCGGTATAATCCACATCAGCAACATTTGCTGTCGGTGAATTCTGGCCGTTGATTGTTGATTGCCAGCTAAGCATTATCATTTTGAGAGTCCGTTCCTAGCCAATATGTGCTGTTTGGAGGTTTTCATCCCCCTCATTTTTTTAGGCTATTTATCGAAGAATATTTGCTTGCCACGTGTACCCTTAAAACGTGTAAGGCACAGCTTAGAAGATGGATTAGAGGTTCCATAATTTGAAATTTTTAATAATTTTTTTTTTTTTCTTGGCGAAATTTTAAATAATTCTTGTTGCCCACAAAAAATTTATAGTCACTCTTGTTCTGTAAGTGCCTTGAGAACCTAATCAGCACTAATTATGGTTAAGAGTTTTTCAATTCCGTTAATTCCAGTTCTTAAACAACCATGGAGGTAGATTGAGTTTTAATGCATTGGTTGCCCACAAAGAACGGTGTG
The DNA here is from genome assembly GCA_003952965.2 of Morella rubra. Taxonomy (NCBI): domain Eukaryota; kingdom Viridiplantae; phylum Streptophyta; class Magnoliopsida; order Fagales; family Myricaceae; genus Morella; species Morella rubra. The sequence continues at coordinate 5,491,075 of CM025851.1, read as the reverse complement.
TGAAACTCGATAGAGCTATAAAATTATTGTTAGAACTGATGCACATGTTAAAAAATTTAGCAAACTTGTTCTTGTTTTTTTCGTTAAATTGTTTTTAAACATTGTGGTGCTGAAGCATCAGAATCCCACAAATTGTGGTTGGATTGGTTCAAAAGGATTCACAATATGGAATGGTGGGAAATTAGTATTATATCCAAGAAAAACCACAAGTTTGAAGTTCCTCACCCCATATGAATAGCTGAATTTTTGGACAAATTACTAAGATATGCGGTTCAAGATTAGCTTATATGATCTGAAACAGAGATAATTCAAGTATAGTAAGCTCGGTTTTTATGTTTGGAGTCTAAATATTTTTTTATTTTTTTTTAATAATCAGGTGTTCGAGCCACTTACATACACTTCCACTTATCATGGGGTTTGTGCAATTCCTACGTGCCACACAATGCGGATAATTACTTGATTAATGTTCCTGAGAATGACCTCAAAAGATTAGTAGTACTTAAATTTAAATACATTAAATAAAAAAAATTATCAAGTATTCAATCTTAATCACTAGACTAACTCCTCGAGGTTGTGCCTAGCTATGTTGGTGGAGGAGATTTGTGCAAATTTGCGCCAAATTGTTGAAGCTACTGCAATCCCAACAAGGAAGGCTGTGGTGCACAATTGACGCATTGACGGCCGCACTGAGATACAGACCGCTCTCAATTTTCATGCTAAATGTGCAATTAGGAAAAGGAGGACCAATTGGGTCTATCACACCTTTCATAATTGAGGTTGATGTAGGAAAGCAGTGAGATCTACGCAACCCCTCTCCCCCACCAGCCCCTCCATTATTTTGCTTTTGTTTTTGGAGCACGAGGATATATCCTTTGTGGGCTATTCCTGATGGATCCGATTTGGTGATCAAACGCGGACCAGTCACAGTCAAATACATATTAACTCTGTTGAATATATATAAAGAATGGTCCAAGAGTTCCCATGCCCAAATAAAAGAGAGCGAAATTATTACCACATATCGATTACGAAAGGGACCTGCACTTACCATTCGTTTCCGGAGCAGATAAGAGGACAACCCACCGATGAATTGATCTTCTCATCTTCTTAATCCACCTAAAGGGTCTTTTCCTTCCCTTCTTTTATAACAAAGAATACTATCCAAAATCCTGATAACCCTTTAAATATTTGACTTGTCCACCATAGTTATCACATAAATCAGTAGGTTTATCTGTTGAGGTTAATCTCACATTATTGTAAAAGAAGTTATTCGTCAATATATAAGTGTGAAGGAAAATCTCGTTTCTTGAATTAGCTTTTAACTTTGAAAAGACACAAAACCACTCAACAATAATATCAAAGTTCAAGATACTAATAAGTCTCGACCAATAATCCACATGAAAAACGGGTTGTTAATGTGTGAAGAAAAGTCTCACCTTTTTAACTAGCTTTTGGAATTAAGAAAATCCAAGACCACTTGACATTATCTAACATAGAGAATATATCTACTAATTATTTGAGATGATTTTAGACACACAAATCTTATTATTTCTTAAAGTTAGTCGACTCAAGGAAACATGTGCACTATTTTCACATGGCAACCATCCAAATTCCACACTAATTCATGTGGAACCATCAACCATGCATGTGTGGTGGGTTGTGCTGTCACTATTTTGGTTTGGGTACGTGGGACATACAAATGGTACTAGAGATTGAGACCAGGAAAAATTTGTCCTCTAGTAAATAGTTGGAACGTTGTGGGGCTTGAATGATGATATTCCTAACATTTGAAGACAATTCACCCCCTTAACATATAACTCCCTATTTCCTCTTTAAAATGTTTTAGAATGTGAACACGCATGTCCAATGTGTAATTGTGACAATTTTTCAGAAGATGACGTACGCTTAAGTCAGGTCAACCAAGCCCAATTTGCATTCCTACATGTTCAGTCACGAGAAGTGAAGATGCCCACGAAACGAAAGTCTAGAGGGGATGACTTCGGCGATTAATTAAAAAACAAAACGCGACATGGCATCATTATTGCTGCTTGCGTGTCAGACATTATTAAACTGTTAATAATTAACCAACTGGGCCCTAATATATTAAATATATATTGCTGAATTTGGTACGTGCTTTCCTATGTCAAAGGGCGTGTACGTCGTGTTTTCATTGTTTCCAAAGGGATTTCTTCATTTTCTTGTTCAGATGGTTTGGCCTGGGAGTTTTCTTTAAAGGAATATTGTCCGTCCCCAGTTTTGGGAATTTTTTTTTTTTTTTTGTCTTTGAAATTTGAGAATTGCTCTGGGGGATAGAAAGGGCCCAATTGGCCAAAAGCAAACAAATAAGGGATTGTTGGAAAGTGAATATAAAAATATAAGACAGAATGGCACTTTGTCTCATGCCCAGTTGTTCTCGAGAAACTTCTTGAAGCCACTGATAGACACGGTTGTCCTTTTACGTTGGTCTGTCAATCCATGTGTGGAATTTTCTCTTCTTTTTTTTTTTTGACAGTTGTTCATTTGGTGGAATAGTCCAAGTCTAGAACATGACGATTACTTGTGCTTTGTCTTTATATATAAATTTAAAATGCCAAGTTTTTTCTTCTTTTATCGGTAAGGTTTAAAGGAGTATTAAGTCGTTCACACGAAACCAATTATTAATATCAAATTTATAATAGTTTCCCATACCTAGCGGTAGAAAAAAGGGATTCCACTTCTGGTTATGCATAACATAAATCAATATATATGATTTGGTGGTTAAATTTTAGCGACGTTCAAAACATGTTCGTTTGATTGATATATATATATATATATATATATATAATTATTTTCAGGCGTTTACTTGTTTATTTGTTCAGACGCACAGAGAGGTATAGAACTAAAAGCAAAGATGGACCTGGGGCTGGCACCAGTTGTCAGCTGATTTGAAGATATTGTGTTCGGTTTTATTTGGATATTGAAAAGAAGGAAAATAAAATCTCCCATTTGTCATGATTTAATACCGTTTGACGAAGACTATAGTTTTATGTATTGCGATTTCCTTTGAAGTTGCTTGGACAAATGGTGCTATAATTACAAGACAAATGTCTCTCCTTCCCAACTCTCTGCTATCTAATATCTATGATCCGTAGAGCTTAAGCTCATGACCTTGTCCAATGGACTTTTGCTCTCTCTCTCTCTCAATTTAACAAACATTTATTGATCTATTTTCACACCATCAAACGAATACAGTCCACATGCTTCGATGTAAATATTTTCCTTTTAACTTGCTCCCTAAATACAATATCCACTAGCTTAGGAGTAATAAATGATAAGTATAAATATACTTTACACCTTAATCTATTACTTTTATCATATTGTACTTATAAACTATTGATTTCATACATTTTTTAGTATTCGTTAAAATTTTCTATCAATTTTGAGGAAAATTTATTATTTTTTCCTCATAAAAATGGTCGCAATCAAAAAAATTATAAGAATGGAATTGTCATTGTACTCACTAAGAAAATAATTTTTCATTCAAATTAATGAAACATTTGAACAAAAGGTGTAAAATGTCTGAAATCTATAATTTGTTAGTACTTTTTAATTTATTGAAATACCTCATCATATTAAAAGGAACAAAAGCAATACAAAGTTCGAATCACAAAAAACAATAAATAACAGAAGGATCAACAAAACCAGAGATCCTAGATTGAGCAACCCATTGAGCTAATAATTTGTGAGTACAATAATTTTGATGTAAAGTGTAACAACTCTCTTTTGCTATCGTCTTAGGCACGTCTATTAGAGAAAAGGAGGCATGATATGTAAATTACAACGTGAATACTAAGATAGTGGCACCATCATAAATATTGTACAAGACTGCTGGTGACCACACAATAATAGACTTCCATTTCGTTAGTCTTAAGTTTGCAATTAATGACGAAAATATCTTCATGATAAGTCTTGAAAAGTTTTGTACAGATGAACGTCAGTGTGCTCGAGACATGGATTGGTCCGAAAATAAGAGAGGCAAAAAGAAAAAGAAAAAAAGTGTAAATTTGTGTACATGTTGGTAACTATCGTTTTCGCATACCTTTGGACGTAATTTGCACTTTTGGTAATATTTGATATTTGCCGGAAACATCTATCAAGGTACGAAAAGTTAAAGAGTCAGCTAATCCCAATCAAGGCTGCGTATTAGAAGAGAAAGCTTTTACCAAGAAAAACAGCTCGTACAGAGAAGCTTTGTGACGAAAGTCGACACCCATGACCCACCTCTTGCAGACCTGCCCCAGTAATAAAAACGAATTTACGTGTGAGTGAGTTGGTGCACAGATTATATGTTCGATTTTCCGTGGAGTATATATTGTAACGAACCTAAATAAAAGTTATAATGGTATGAATAAGTCTGCACTATTTCTTCGAAATTTACTTATGTGTTAAATGGGCTCGCTCCGGTGACCGGTAAAAAATTTCTCATCTGTACCCAAAAAAAAAAAAAAAGGGGTCTACACCCAGTTTTGTGCGAACAGCGGCGATCATGCCCACAGGAAAATCACTTACGTTAGAGTCTGCATTTATTGGTTTCTTTGGCAGGACCAATTAATGCCATCGAAAGAGCATCAGCAAAAGATCTCCTTTTGTGAAACTACTTCCGCAATTTTTTTTCTTATGAATAAAACTACTACCGCAATTGAACCAATTAATGCATTTAGACCGACATTACGAGTGAGATTACCATTAAGCCACGTGAGCACAAATAGGTTTGTGGTTTAGAAACTTCATTAGTAAAGGAGTATCAAGGGATCATTGGTTAAGATATCAATCTTTTTTTTGGGTAAGTATTAAGATATCAATCACTCTCTCAGTCTCTCTTATCTTGTAGGAAAATCGCAGTGGAGAACCTAAAATAGGGAATATTGTAATATTCCTTACAAAGAATCGATCAACCAGTTGATGGGTGCGCTAGCCTTGTGTCTTAGCGCATTGGTGCCTTTTTCTACGCATAAAAAAAGAAATAACAATTCCAAATCATGCATAGTAGATTACAACTGATCTTTCCTCCTTTAGGAGGGGGAAAACTTACCACAACTACAAGACCCTCACCCACTACTTAGTTTGAAGAACTCTGTCGAATAATTCAAGGGCAGCATAATGTCCAAGTCTCTGTGGGCAAAATATAACCAAGTTATATCCCCTCCGAAGCAATCAGAACCCGTTCAAAGGCTGTATTCATGTTATAGAACTAATTTTGACTAGACCCAGAATGATAATAAAGCAACCTAGAAACTCTCCTCATTGGAAAAATAACCTGCAGACTATCTACCTCGCATGTGATGCCCTATGTCAGTCCTGAATTGCCCAAGTCCAACAAGCCACAAATACAAGCAATCATCAAAAAGAAAGTCGCATAGGTAGTTAACTTCACAACAGAACCGAAGCAACAATGACAGAAACATCACATTAAATCACTTATTTGAGATGGAAAGAATGGACTTCAACTCAAAAAACTAATTTACAGAAGACTGCGATTTTAGTTACTGTACACACAAGTGAGAGGACCTGCCAATATATTTGCTTGACAAACATCATTTCTAGAGCAGTAAAAATGAGTTTGATCAATTTGTTCCTTTGTTTACTAGTCAGGGAATTAACTTTGGTAGCTTCCATCACCATGCTTCCCCATTGCAGCAAAGCAATGGACCGGCTTCAAGAACAATCAAGTAGAAAACTGTGGTTCCTTTAGTATTGTGCTTATTAACAATGATTTGCCGAAAGAATCCCTATAAAACCACATCCCCTGTCTTATCCTCATCAACACCTTCTTCTGTCTCAAAATCTTTTATTAGTCTTTCAATCCGCCTTCTATAAACTGGCATGAAATGATCACTAATCATGGTGTGGGACAACCGCAGTTTACTATAGAGTGATCTTGGAGTGAGGAATATCTGAACCTTAGTCTCTTCAACCTGGCCATTGTCAGAGCCACTGGTGGTGGGGACATCACTTTCACACTCTGCACCATCGGAGGAAAGACTAACAATATGCATTATCCTCCCAGCAGGGTAAAATCTATGAACTTCGTTTATTTCTCTTGTAGAGCTCTCTGGCTGGTCCTCACCTACCTCTGCAATGGCTGCTGCTTCTTCTTCCCTTATTCCCTTTACTACATCAGCTTCCTCACCTCCAGCCCAATCATAAAGCTCATGCTCAAGTTGTTCCCACAATTCAACCTCAGTCATGCAGTCTTCCTGACTATTATGGTTGGTGAGTGTGCGACCCTCACCGTCACTGATATCAGCATCCTCATCAGCATGTGGACCTATCTCATCAGAATAGGAACACTCAATCTCTGACATCCACTTCGTTCCTACAGATGAAGTTACAGGAAGTTCAAGGGTTTCAATGGCAGTTGTGGTTACAGTCCTCTCCAAGGAGGAAATAAGAGGGTCAGAAGCTTCAGTATTGGAAGTGGAAGATTCAGGAGAACTTCCCTCCGCTTTTGAGTTTATATCAGCAGCTGTGGCCCGACGACGGGGACCCATACATGACCAAGAAGACAAGTGAAGGGCAGGACGTGTCCATGCAGCCTGAGCCATGCTCTGAGCTCTCTTCATCACAACCTGTAGACATCACAAATGCAATCATATGGTCGTAGGCAACAGCAGAATCTAAGCTAATCAACAAAATCAAGTAAATCCAGGTCCTCTTGGCTGCTTTATGAACATGCAGTAACAAAACCAAACACCCATTCTAGGAGACAAATGATAAGGTCAAGAATTATTCAACCAAGCTAAAACTAGGTCAAAATACAACAGAGTCCCACTGCTTACAAAAGGGTGGCATAGCTGATACAACGCCCAAGAATTTTTAGCCACGAACAAGGGAAAGGAGGTCAACCAAGCATAATTAACTAGGTTATAAACATACAAGCACTGAGTCTCCACTCGATTACACAGTACTAGGGTGGATCATAGCTGATACAACGCCCAAGCATAGCCACGAACAAGGGAAAAGGAATGTCAAACAACTCCATCCATAGGATTACGGTGAGCACAAGTTAAGACATTGAACCAATGGACAGAATTTATGTGTCTAAATGGGCGCAAAATATCAGCATCAAGGCGACCGTTGCATCATACAGATAAAGACAGAATTTCAAGAAAGGATAACTAGAGACCAAGTCGTAGCCAAGATTGAGCTGACCTGATAGTGATGATTTCAACAGTAATTGGAAACTATTGAGGGACAGATATGTATGAAGTATCAAGACAGTTTAGCAGATTTTATGCAGAGTCAGAGAAAGCAATTTTTTTTTTTTGGGTAAGTAGAAAAAGCAAATTTCATCATGAATGATATGGATGAGACTTGGTAGAGTTCATGCAATGCATCATGAGAACAGCTAGAGTTCATGTGATGCATCATGACATGTGAATAGACAACTAGTGAGGCCCGGAAAAGAGTTGCAGGATTGATTGACTTTCAGTTTTCGGATCTAGCTTCACTATTACATTTTGACCATAATAAGGCAGGAAGTGCAGACCAAAGCAAGATTGGAGATTTCTACATACTCAACAAACAAATTCCATAAGTCACAAGCACTACTACATCACTAAAGTACTAATTTATCTTCTTCAATAAGATATCAAAGTAATATCACCCCAGACCCAGACTATATATGATATGACCAATGCCACGACCAATAAAGTCATCCAAATGAGATATGAGGGCAGTCCAACAACAAATCTCCAAATCTAATCCTCTACACATACAAGACAAGAATTTGAACTAATTATAGAGCTCAAGACTAGAACCTCAGCACGCAAGTCGTCCACCGAAGCAGCTGAGAATGTAGGCACCAAGTCAGCTCCATTTACAACGGAAGTAATAAACTCATTGCCAGATTCTGCCAATTCCCATGTCATACAAGCAGCTGCATGCAATATATGTGGTCAGTGTCATATAACATCCACGTTTAGCAAAATCTAACATGAGCAATATTGGAGCAAAAATAAGAAACACCATGGACAATACTAAGAATCTGAAGCTGTTGAAGCAAGACAACATCAGAATATGGTCCATAACAAATACAAACCTGGAGCAAAAGCAACACAGGTGGTCGTTGAGAATTCTTTCTTCTCTCGCAGTATATATGTCAGAAGTGCTGCAGTGCCTCCACCTAAAGAGTGCCCTACAATCTGTCAGAACCCAGAAGCAAACCCTTAGTAAATATCTGAACACACTGCCATCATTACTGGCAAAGGCCCCAGACCAGGGTAACTATATAAACTTGAATGAAATGCTTCCAAGATCATTGCAGATTCCATCAAGACCACTCAAAAAATTTCAAATTTTAGGAGCATAGACACCGAGCTGACATAGTTAGCAGGTGCAGAATATAGGCAATGAAAAACCTAATAATTCAACAACCAATTTATGGAGCCTCATTGGCACTTGTTGTGGGGAACCAACTAGAGAAAGTACGACGAAAGATGAAAAAAATAATGCTTAAACAGGAGTGCTTGGTTTCTTCCCAGAAGCTACAGCATCACATGACAACATTATCTCCTTTGATAGATACAGACTGTTTCAGAAACCAATAAATAAATCTCAACCTTCTAGTCCATCTATGGAGCAATGCCCACCAGATGATTCAATAGATGAACAGAGATATATAGCAATTTCAAAGTATAACTCTACCTTCAACTTATAACCAGGATATTCACCAAGTGCTTTAATAAGACAAGGAGATGCAAGCTTCGCAATCCACCTAGCAGCTGCAACCATCCCACAATGCGCATAGCCTAAAACCAAATTGCTCACTCCTCCCTCATGCACAACGCTGTGATGGAATGGCACGACAGCCCCAGTTGCAGCCGTCAGAGTATCCTTAATGCTATGGGTTCCACGGATCAATAAGAGAAAACATTTCATGCTGTGGTCCACTAGAATTGTGAAAGCTGGCTTTAAAATCTGCAGAACAAAGACAAACAACAATTCAGAGCAGCACATGTGATCACTGAAATCATGCTTAAAAATTAAAGAAAGTGAACTTGTTGAGTGGAGCCACTGATCTGGCATATAAGAGAGTTCAAGGTTCAAAGATGACTTACTCCTGCTTTGGGTTCCTGAAGTAGGACACTCTCTGTGGAATAGCCAGTCTCCTCCAAAAACACAGGAAAGGGCTTTTTCGAAAAATGCCAACATAGTGTCAACAAGGTTACGAGGTATCTGAGTTCAGCAGCTATTTCTGGTCCTTTGAGCAGTACACTGTCACTACCACCAAATACACTGTCAACATGTAAGTTTCCCTGCAAAGTACAATGAACAGTCAGAAGCATCATTTACAATATTCTAGTCAAAGCCCTGCCATGCATGAACTCATGGTATTTCGTAGCCCCAAAAAAGGTGAGTCTTAATAATACAACAAGGCAAAATCTTTTGTGTCATGCATTCAGAGCACGATATCAACAAATATCTTCGCCTGTATATACAAACAGATCAAATAACAGCAATCTGAGTTGGACTCAAACGTTTGGACTCATATAATTAAAGCCAGATATTTTAAGGTTATATACTTTTTTTTCTAAGTTTATCTTAAGGTTAATAATTGGCTCTAATATTTTCTGTACAGATTCAAAACCAAACCGCAGCTGCTCAAAAATTGAGTAATTTTGGGAAGCACACTATTCCTTCACCGATGCACTGAAATATGCCATGTGTTAACAGCAGTTAAAGGTGTCAAGCCATCTGGGATCTTACCTGCCTCTTCAGAAGAAAGCTGATCCCAAATGCCAAATCCCCAATGGGCCACTTCCCCAGAGTCTCAGAGTAAGTAAATCTAAGAGTCTCAGACAATGTCGAAATTGCCTCCAACCATGTCGCAGGAGCTTGAATCAGCCTATGCGAAACACGCTCGATACCCAAAGGAGCCTCACTAGCCGCATCACCACCATTCTCCTCATCATCATCTCCATTAGACCTATTCGTCTGTAATTTACGATTCATTGTGTAGTACAAAAGAGCAGCAGCACCGGCTGCTGTCGCCATAGTTGCCGTTGCCATGATAATAGGATTCCTAAAACAATTAAATAAAAAGATATATAACGCCTGATAATCAACTTATAATATAAAATAAAAATTTGCCCAAAGTCTACTCAAAGTGGTATTTCCAAATCAAAACCATTGAGTAGTGATTCAAAATGCAATGACTTACAACCAGAAAAATTTACACTTGATTTGATGTATTTCAATGCAATATTCCATCCATAGAACACAAATAATTAAGTCTATAGACTACTTTTATGCTTGGTTGCCGAGAAAAATCAGGAAGGAAGAAAGGAAAAGTACAGAAAAATTGGACCTTTATACCATAATTCCAGTAAAGCTCAGATTTCATGGAGAAGAAAAAACAATAAAATGGTGAAATCACGCACATTTCAGTGGCGGCTTATCTTTCCCAACATTTTCTCAGCAGCCAAACACAGAAGCAAAAACACATTCACTCGAACTCCAACGAGGAACAAAACATTAACCTCCTAGTCCCCCGACACAAGTCGGCCTAAAAATGGAAATGGAGTAAAGAAAATTTCCAAAGAAAATTACGAACATGAAGACGAAGAAAGGGAGAAAACTGGAAGTAACCTGAAAAACATAACCAATGCCCGAAAAATGAAAAACCCTAGAATCTGAGAGAGGATTAGTGAGACGAACCAGAAGAGCTAGAGAATTCGAACTATATCTTCGCTTCCAAGGCACCAAAAAGAGATTATACTAGAGCATCTATCTCTGTCGCGTGCGAGTTATTAGACGCTTTCGGTTTTTTTTTTTCCTTTTAAAATCTGTGTTTTTCGGGTGGAGTTATAGCTTGGCGCAGTTTATTTCGATCTTGGTCGGAGCAAAACGCAAACTCGTTACCTCTTTCCCTTTTTATAAATATTTTCCGGTTTTGAACACGTGGCGACCGTAGACGAACGCGCTATTGGAACCGCCCTGAAACGAAGCCGGTTCCCGATCTAGAGGGAGATCGTCCAACGCTGGGTGGTTCTTTAATGCGTGAAACTGGTCGTTCCGTCGTCGATAGGCAGGAGAGGGTTGAACATTCGAGATCACAGGTCTTTCAGCGACAGAGGAAGGATAATTTTGTTGCCGAGGTACGAGTACGACAGGGGAGAGTAGAAGATTTTGGGAAAACGGTTTAAAATTGAAAAATGGAAATACCGTGTTTTCAAACATAATCTAACCCGTCTACTATTGACCTGCCCCGGTTATGTCGTTTAGGACCCTTTCTTCCTGATTTTTAACGTAATTAAGTTTTTGGATTAGATTCTATGTTAGCACTTGGGTATAGAAGTTCACTATCTGGAAAGATCAATGTCTTGCAAAGCTATAATTGGCCCGTCCAGATACCCCCCGAACTAACAATTTTTTATTCCAATTAAAATCTCCTTTCTTAGTCAATATATACTTTCTTTTGCCAAGCATGAGGAACCCCAATTCCTTTTTTATTTTTTTACTTTTTTGGTTTGCTCTTTCCTTTTCGGGGTGACTATTGGGTGTCCGATATGATCAGCTGCTCAGGCATCTTGGCTCCACATAAGCAACCCAAGTGTGGCCCGTAACCTTCTTTTCCTCTTTGGACTTGACCTCAGAAGGATAACACTAGAAGCTATCAAGAGTGTAAGGAAGAATATTAAGGTCACTTGCCCCCCAAGAAGAAATAACAATTAAACTACACGCAACTCCAACCCATCAGCTGCCAATCTCGATCCTAGTACTTTCCTTCTGTGTTGTCATGGTCAAATTCAAGTCTCTAATTAGATGGGCAATCGGGTCCACTCAATTCGGTCCCCTCAGGACCAGACCAATTTGATTGGGCTTTTTGATGCAAAGAAAAGATATGAAAGACTTTTCCAGCTTCTAAATGAATTATTTTTTTTTAAAAAAAAAAAGCATTGATTTAATCCTACTGTAATCATATCAACTGAAAAAAGTTACACAATAGAATGAAGTTACAAGCTCTAACAGAAGTCTGTAATAACACGTTTCATAATTCAAAGTAGCATGAAGGATGTAAAACGAGAAAATTAAGAAGCATCCAGCAATGCATTCAAGCATTCAGGGGTATCGAGTATTCCTCCAAATGATTTCAGCCATGTTCAATCTCAGTCGCGCTCACTTATGGCAGTCAAGTGCTCATCAATTTCCTCCGTCGACAACACTCTGAAGATTGGGTTATCCTTCCTCACCACTCCGACCTTTCACAATTTTAAAATCTCATCAAAAGTTTAAAAAAACCATGTTAAACTAGAAGGGAGAACAATCATGAGGATATTCAGTACCTCAATCTCATTGGCCTTGAAATCCTCTTGTAGAACTGATTGCAGGGCTGAAATTGCAGTCTATAAAAGACGACAAATATAGATTTTAGACAGACAATAATCGTCAACTGTACCAAAAGGAACTTATTACCATTAGGACCCATGAAAAATGTCTTAAGACAGAATTGCATTTACATAAATAAAGAATTACATATTGCTCAAAATTTTAGTAGCACAAAGACAGTTAATACGCCTATTTTTCACAAGTAGAATATGTATGACAAGTATTAAAAATAGAGAATTGAAAATTTTCAAATGTGTGCAGGAGAATTTCTCCTTAGAGAATATAGATTGAAATCCAAATCAATTTGTGCTTGCACCAACCACTAACTCATGTCCTTACTGACCTCAATCAAACAATTGACCATTTAATGGATTCAAAAAGGGATCTATGAAATGGAACCATTTCTTGTACCCAATTTGACTCCGAAATGGCGAAATGGGAGGAAGACCGAACAGAAAAATAGAAGGAAATTGCTCTGAAATCATCTTATGCCTAGAAGTCCTGACACGGAAAATAGAATAAAAAAAAACTACATAACATTTACCTGTACTGTCTCCTCATAGGTAAATGCAGGATCATTCTTCATTTTCTTCTCCAAGAAATTAATTGCCTCCTGCTCTTTCAATCCAGCACTTGTGGCCTAAGAAAAGTATATCAGCGTTGACACTCAATTAGTTACTAAGGAACAAAGAAACATGAATTGAAAGTCCATTTGACATAATTATGAACTGGCAATATGCATCAATCCTCCCATAAGGACATAAATAACAATGTGCAAGGAAGAGCAAGAAAAGACATCAGCAAAAGTAATTAAAATACTATAACAGTGAACAGCATAAGATCAACACTCAAGAAATAGTTATCACTTCAAGTTGAATATAATGTGATCTTCATATTCAACAGCAAATAACATAACTCCCTTGACTAGACAGGCTATATATTATGCCATCTGATAAGAGTCCTGCTTACTGGAAACTGATAATCTTTTCTGGATCGACCCTTATATAAGCCATCGCCAACAAAAACGATAGTTTCCTAAATATATTGTGTAACTTGGCTGTATCCCATTGAAATGAAGATTGAAGGAAATCAAAGTTGATGAACCTGGCAGGAAGAAAAAAAGGCAGGATATCTATCCCCAACAATATAGTCACCATAACTAGTATACAGCTATAAACTATTAGTACATCTTTGATCCTTCATCCTATGTCAATGGCTACCTATAATACCACACTAGTCAGGTTACACATAGTTCCAGGATTATCATAATTTGTATCAGTACACCAGGAATATTATGCAAAAATTACTTACGTGTGAAAGATTTTAGACCTGATATAGAATGTTGTAAACAATGACTCAAGACGATTGCCAGTATAAACTATCGGTGGACAAAGATTGGAAAGTTAGTAATCTTTGGTATACATTGTTCATATGTTGGGGTAATGCAAGAACAAATAATCAAGAAAAGTGTTTTTTTTTTTTTTGGGGGGGGGGGATGAGAGAGAGAATGTCTAGGATAAGACAATACCTTGTGACCAAAGAAATGGCCTGCTGGGTCACATTTGTAGAGTCGAGGTCCGTATTCATCATCAATACCTAAAACCATAGCAACTTCCAAATGCAAAGACAGGAAATCACAGAAGGCAAAAGAAGAAAATCAGTAATAAAGCTGGCATATATATAACAAAGCCATAAAGAAAAAGGATTTCTTACTTAATTAACAACTAACAGCAAGAAAGGAGAATCTTCGACGACAACAGAAGAAGTCAGAAACCAACCTACTCCAAGTGGCCTCATATAAGCATGTTGAGTATAGACTTGTGATTTGTCAGCAATCCTGACATGCAAACAATATTGACATTAATGGAACTCATTTTTCACCTCAAAAAAAATGGTTTTTGTGTCCTAAACAATACTACTTTATTCAAAATATTAAATTGGAAATTTCATGGGTTTATGACTTGAGGTTTGCGGATATACACTCAGAAAAGGATGCAATCAAAGCATATTAGATTCCTATAATGATTAGGAATTTTTTTGTGTTACCTAAATCAAAAAGAAGACTAACCCTGGCTACCAAGTTACTACCTACCCCTGGCAAAAAGACTCACAAACTCGGTAAGAACCCCAAAACAGAACAGCACGCATCCCTTCTTGTGAGCTCCAATTCATCATCCTCCTCTTTTGCTTTTTATATATTATTTAACTTAACTATATGCACCAACATGGTCCGTGCAACGCTAAACCCTTCATAGCAAAACGTAGAGCTCTTTTGAGTAAAAAAATGAGCAATTCCTCTTCACGAGTCAGATGAACCATTTTGTGTTCATTATACTGCAGATCTATCTCGAGAAAAATCAACTCTTTTGAGTTCTCTCCCTTGAGAAATGCAATTTGTAGTGGAGATGCCTGAACCAATGTTTCGAACTCAAGAACATATAGAGTTAAGCAAGTGATTAACCAAAACCTGTTGCAAGCTACAAATTTGAAGAGCAACAAAAATTTAGTAGCAAATAAAGGTTGTACCATTTAGCCAATACATCCACAGGCATCTCATATCCATATCTGAAGCGAAACTCAGCTGCTTCATTTCTAGCTTGCTGGACCAAGGTTCTAGCATCAGCTGGAACATAGTACGCCAAAATTATTAAGGAATACACATTGGGGAAAGCAAACTTCGAAGAACAAGACATCTGGATTTTCTAATAAACGAGTATGAAGCATACGGTTTTGGACCAACAGAAATAGGGAAGATTTACATCAAACATAGATCATCAAGTGAAAGATATAAATAAATTTCAGTCAACTTTTGCCTCGCAACAACTGTTACCAAATTAACAAACAGCTAGAGGGAACAACTTTCAATATTATCGCCTCATCATCCTTAAATCAATAAGGATAATTAAATGCTAATTTTCTAATGCATAACTAGAGTAATGGGGACATAGAATTTATAATAGGAGAAAAAGAGGAGGGGGGGGGGGGGGAAAAGTTCACACCTGTGACAATATCGAACTCTTTTAATGGCAAGATTTGCAAAGTCGATACAAACATGCTCTTTGGAATACTATCAAACTCTCATTAAACTAAAATTAAAAGTCTTAGATTGAAATTTGCTGCCTCACCTGTCATGCCAGTTGCCAACAACCCAAGATACTTGGTGATAGAGAAAAGATGTGAGACACTTGTCTGATCCAAAAGCTTGTCCTGTATCAAATTGCACAATATATATATGACCCACATCACTTAAAACATGAGGTAACCATATATTCAGCATAATGAACATTTGATACGTACCGGGACCTTCTTCTGGGTCACTACACAGATGGAATCCTTTCCTCGTACACCAATCGAGGTAATTCCAGAAGCCTTCACAGCCTTAAAAGCATACTCTACTCATACATCCAACCCAAAAACATTAGAAAACAAAAACAGACTGAAAAAGCAAATTTGCACGTCCAATCGTACTCATTTCAAGGCCTGTAGTTTCAAAAGTGATCTCACACCAATAAGGTGCCAATAAAATGTACCAAAATGAAACTCTTAAAGTCAAGAAAACAAATACATTCAAACCTCAAAGATCAATCCTACGTGGGTAACCAAGATGAGACTCACGAATCTGTTCTCTTCCTATTTATTGAAGATCTTCCTGACTAAACAAAGGGTCAAGTTCGACTGAATAGCCAAAGGCTCGGGAACGATCTTGAGTTTTTTAACTACCAAACATTCTGAAACTAAGGTCAATTGAATTATCAGTGTATGGTATTAAACACCTTACTGGGACTGAATAAAAGACCTTAAATGAATTGCTGAGGTTATGTGTCCAATATGCAAACCTAACTGAGACGAAATAGCAAGACTTAAAATCACCGAAGTTATGCGTCCAATATCCGAGTAATAAATAAGGTACGAGATCGCAATTTCTCGTTCTTGTTCTTCGTAATCCTCATCAACCAGACAAAGGCCAAATAAACCACCAAAAACTATAATGGGGTTTCTACTCAATGGCCCAGAAAACCTTGCGTTCAGTTGACATATCCATGGGCATATATATTACATACCTAAATGGTACAAATATCAGTATTCCACTCTATAATAACACCTAAAAAGGCAAACAGAATTTCAAAAAGGATCTTTCTAAAATATCTATAGCGGTGCTGCGTGAGATTGAAATGCATCCATGGAGGTAAAAGATCTATGTTATTGCGCAGCACATACCGACTTGAAAGAGACGACCCTCGGGTGAGAAAATGGTGATGTGACGGTCGTAGCCACCTCCACTTCCACGACTCATTGCTTCGTACTAGTCTGGATTTGCTTTGATTTGGGTTTCGAAGGTTACTTTCGGGAATGGGACTGTGAAAAGACTGGTTGAGAGGGGAAAGACGAGAAGAATAATAAAACCCAAGGCTTTCTTTCTTCCCAAGAACACCGAAAGTAACTGTTCTAAACATGTCAAAAACGATGTCGTCTCCTGCTTCCTATTTCAGTTGGGCCTCGAGAACCCAGACCTCAGTGGAAGCTTGATGAGGCCCACAGAGTCATTCTTCTTTCTTTCGCGTTCTCCTTTGGGCCCGATCAATTATTGGATTCACGAGATGCGGTCTTGTTCTTTCTGTGCTTTGTGTGCGGGGGCCTCTCCCAACAAAAGGCAGGAGTCCATGAAATTGAGAAAATGTCAGTTTTGTTGAATCCTAATATCCTATGTCGTATAGGAGCCTAGTAGATCCTTGAGAGAAGAATAGCAGACTATACTAAAGTGGGCCAGTCAGAAGTCATGCATTTGTCTTTGGCCCGTAACGCTTGTGCGGGGTATACGCATGCATGATGATGATGGTATGAATGTGTCCATGTTTGCAAATTAAAATTTTGTGGATGTTATAAAAATTGAAATGGATTAGAGTTTTATTTATTTTTTAAGAGAAAGTAGTGAAAAAATATAATTTTATGGGAAAAAAAGAAGAAAAGAGAAATAATTTGAATGATTTTTTATGTTTATAGTACTGAAAAAAGATAATTTGATTGGAAAATAAATTATTTTGAAGATATTTTATTTGGTCGAAACTTTGGATTAGTTATATTGACAAACCAAAATTTTAGAATAAAGATAAATTTTAGCAAAAAATATTTTCATTCCAAAATTTTCATTTGCAAACATAATTAACTCAATATCTTGATTAAAGAAAATAATAATAAACCTTAAAATCATCTCTCTCTATTAAATAATTATTTTTTCATTACAATAAACATTAAAAAATCATTCAAATCATCTTTCTTCACTACAAAATTTTATAAAAATCTAATTTTTATTACTTTATTTTAAAATCCATCAAAAGATTCTCAAACAAAAAAAATTGATTTACAGACATAACAGATCATTGCCAAAGAGGAGAAAATATGATTTGTACTAACTTTGAGTAGAATATTATATGTTTTCTTTTACCTCACTTATTTCGTATCACTTTCACGTTGCACTAAACAAGGCGATGTTTTGATGGTGTGTTTCAATCATGGCGAACAATTCAATGTTGCTACAGATCCAAAAGTAACAAAGACAAACACAATGAATTAATTATAAAAGTGTTTATGGGCTTAAAGCGCAGCCATTATAAAAAAAAAAATAAGAGCTACTATCGCCAAAGTATGGACAATGCAGTCGCTTTTTGGAGTGAAAGCACAGCACACTAATTCTCTTATAAGTCCCGTAATTGGTGTCAATCTGAATGCAATGAATTTGTTGAATTTAAGGGATGTCGTCGGTTGTTGTTTGATGTGACATATGTGTGATATGTCTATGTCACAATTCTGTTCCACTACCTAATCTATCAATTTCCTCGAGGGCCCAGTTGAACTCATCTGGTTTTAGAGCAACAGGCGATTTTTAATTTGATGTCAGGTTTCACCAATCAATAATTGCATCTTTCACGTTACGATTCTCCATCAATTGACCGAGGGAAAAAAAAAAAAACTGAAACCTTTGTAGTGGACCCAATTGCCAGACATTTCACCGACCATCAGGTCATTGAGTCCACGAAAGGGAACTCTTTGGACGCTAATATTGTGTGGTTTTACACGTTCGCCAAAAGGGACCAGTAACCACGGACACCGATGGTCAAATCTGGGAGCAAGACAGGCTAGTTGAACAAGACAGGCTAGTGGGGCGTTCGTTTGCTAAAGTTTCGGAAAATATTTTCTAAATTCTGAGGATTTTTATTTTATTAAAATTTATAAAATATAAAGTGTACAGGTATAAAAGTTAAAAATTTAAAAATATATTTATTTTGTTAAAAATTTTTATATTTCGAAATTTTAGAAAAATGAACCCCATCTTATCGTGAGGACTGAGGACCGTTCATAAAATAACAAAAAGAGTTAATCATGTGCGATAATTCATATCGTTGTGAACGTGGCACTATGACATCTCTCCTCTTTAGCAGTCCTCAAAGAGTGGTGCGTAAATTTTGAGCCTGGACCGCTGCGGGGACCTGGCTAGGGAGTAGGGACCACCGTGGTCATGATCGTACCCGATTAATAGAAATTGGTCCTTTTCCTTCTAGTTTTGCTCTTTACAAAAATGGGAGGAAAATTATTATTTTCTCGAGCAGAGATGGAAGGCTAAGGTCACGTTAATTTTGATAAAATTTTGAGTATAGTATGAACATTTAGGTGATGTTAGAGTTTTATTGATATTTAGTAAAAATTATTGAATTGTATTGATTTTATAAAAAAAAATAATGTTGAGTTGTATTGGTATTTATGTAGAAATAATATTAAAATTGTAATTTTAGAACGTTGAATTTAAATTTTAAAAATTTCACCAAAACTAATGTGCCCTTACTTTAATGAATGTGGTAACTTTTGCCTATTATGTATATTCGGATTGTGTTACCACCACTGAACGTGATGAGAACGAGTCCTTAACTGAGTCTCATTTTCTCCTTAAACTCAGATCTCATTTTCAAAAATCAAATTGCCAAGAAAAAAAAAATAATACTATCGCCACAACTCCATAGATTGAAGGTAGAAAAGTTACATCCATTGCATTAAAGGTTTGGTGGACGGATACAATATCGGGTCCTCGTAGTCCACTGACTGATAATTCCATCTAAACCCGTATCTGCGCACTAAACTGTCAGCGTAGTGGCTGCCGTGAATAATCAATTGAGGTCGCACCTTTCGGCAATACTCGCGATTTCATTGGGAATGGAAAATTGATAGAGTCTTGTATAGTTAATCCCAACAACTTTAACTCCTATTCCAATAAAATATCTCACGGGGATTTTTACGCAAAAATAGAAAAAAAATGATAATATTCTTAAACTCGTATATATTTTTTTTTTCTTCTAAATGCTCAGTGTACTGTAATTCTAGCTTGTGACAATTTAGTTACTATTATACTAAACTTAACGATTTGGTCCATAAAATTAACAAAACGTGACATAGAGGTTTTTCTATCTATCTAACTATTTCCTAACAGAAAACGCTGACTTGTCATTATTAAACACATCCAACTTGCTTAACAAGTGACACACATTCACTCTGCTAAATGACATGCCCGGTTAGCTTGGTGACTATACAACTCATCTAAGGGGGAGTTTGTTTACCGAAATTTTGAAGAATATTTCTAAAATTTTAAAAATCTTTTGAATGTTAAAGTTTATTGGAATTTGTGAAATGTATTTGGTGTAGTGAAAATTTTGAGCCCTAAAAAATTAGGCAAACAAATGCTCTCTAAAGTCTCATGATTTTTTTTTTTAGCTGACGCGGTGATGACGTGGATGAATAGTGCAGTCATTAGACTGATAAGACATGTGCACTCAACATAATGAACACGTGTCACAAAGACTAAATCTTTTAATATAGTACCACAATAATTAAATTGTCACAAGATGAAACCACATGAATTGTTTGAATATTTAGGCTTTTTTATTTTTGTGGGAGCGGATAATGTCTTTAATGTGCTAGATATAATATTTGGTCAGCCATTTATAATAAGAAAGAAAGAGGACCAATTCTCCACAGGAAAATAAACAAATAAAACAAAACAAGAAAACCTCCTTACTCCTCAATATGCCATGCCGTATATATGTATGATAATTTTTCTCCCTTCATGGCAACAATGCGATATATATTAGACAATAAGACAAATAAACAAATGCAGGTTAGCAGTGCCTAGCATATGCAGAACGTAGCGGGGATGAGCTCATTCAAATAGTATGCTTTTAGTTTTTCTTTATAATATTTTAAGGTAATCCATTGAAAAAGCAAGTAAGAGCATTCTTAGTAGGTTTTCTATTTTAATATTTTGATTAGAATAAAAAATTAATTTAATAAAAAATCAAAAATATCATGTAGCAACTTATCTATTATAATAAATTTTAACAAATACTCTATTTTTAAAAAACAATTATTCACTTCACTATCTTAAAATATTATATCTATCTTTTTCTTTATTTTTATTTTTATTTTATTTTCTCTCTATTTTTTTTTTTATTTTTTTCTTTTTCTTCTCTCTTTTCTCTTTTTTTTTCTTTTCTTCTTTTAGATTCCGTTCTCTCTTTTTTTTTTTTTTTCCTCTATACCCTTCTTTATTTAGAAAAAGAATTAAAAAATAATTGAAAAATAATATTTAAATAGAATAATAAAAATTAAATAATTAAATAAGAAGTGAAATATATTTTAAAAAATTAATAGTTAAAATAAAAAATATATTTTCTATTAAAATAGAGAATCAAATTTAAAGAAGCTCCTGATAATACTCTAAAAGATTCACTAAAAAGTCGTTGTCCGACGCGACCAACAGTAATTTGTATTACCACGTGCTTCCCATTTGAGTCCTGATCACCACTGGACCACAATTTGGGACGACAATGGTCCAGAGCGCACCCGATGATTCCGCATTGATTTATCATCTGTTTAAAGTTCCTGCATTGATAACAAGTCCACCTAATCCCCATCCGAGCTGTCACCAGAGGTACCATTTTTTTCCCACCCAAAAAAAACCTTTAACAAGACGGGAATCCAACATTCCAACTTGGAGCAAAATCAGACGCGGTTGTCCCCATTATCTTACAATAAGACACCGTTCGGTGGCGGTTGACAAGGAGATCATACTCGATCAACAGTCCCTCGTATGAAAGGCCACCATTTTGTTCTTCACAAACCGTATAGATGAAAAGAAAAATCCACAAAGGAACCTTATCATACCTTACAATGCGAGCATTCTTATTCTTGGCCCATGCTTTAACTTCTTTTAGTTAGAAAACTAAAAGAATGTGTAAATATATAATTTATCTTTACAAAAGAAGTACGGCGGGGCTGCCACTTGATCATTTTGACTACATTTTATTAAAGTGTCATAATCAAGATTAGGTGACTTAATGATACTTTATTCTCGTGCTAAAATATCATCCAAAAGCTTCCACGTGAATCTCATGGTGGGAAAGGGAAATATATCTATATGCGTCCCATAAAAAATTGAGGGAATAAAAAAAAAACGAAAAGGTATGCTGCTGCCATTTTTTGGACCATCTTGAATATCAAACTGTAAGACTTTATTAAATTAGGGTAATTTTTAAGGGTTTTGTGGAAATTTCAAAAAAATAAAAATAGAAAAGAGTGAGAAAGAGTAGATTATTTTATTATTTTCATTTCCATCAATCAGACATTTTAAGGTGAACGAAGGCCAGGATTAGAAGAACACCCTGTACTTGATCGCAGATAATTGTAACTCCAAAAGTACATTACTTGTCGCCTAGTCATTCGCTTGTCTAGCTGTGACAAGAGCTCAAGAATACCCACACCATGCCAAGCACACGTGCAAATTTCCCATCGGCTACTTTTTTCCATTTAAAATAGTAGTGTTTTAACGTGCCAATTAATAATTTCCCTCCACAGAGTCCAGCCCCTTCGTCGTCACTCTTCAACTGCATTTCGAAGAAGCAGAACCTTGCAAGTTGCAATAAGAAAAAACAAAAACGAAGAAGCTGAAGTCTCCTCACATCTCTCTAATCTCTATCTCTCTTCTCTCTCTCTCTCTCTCCGCCCCACTTACCTCATCGTCTTCAAAGCCTCTGAAGTCTCAAACTATGGAACTCTAGTGCTGATTCTCTATGTTACCAATCCGTCCTGGGAGAATAAACTGTTTTCCGATTGATTCACTTGATTTGTGAGGGATTGCACTCATAATTTGTTAGTAGTTTGAAAGATATTAACAGCATAAATAGCGACGTCGCCGGGAAGTTTCTCAGGACAAAAGGAATGGCGACTGAGTTCTCAAACGGCGTCGAGTACGGCCTGAAGCTGTCAAAGCGAATTTACTACGGGAAGGAATCGGCTTATTCTTCGGCTCCGGAGGTGATTCCGGAGATGTCGCGGTCGTCGTCGACCGCGGAGAGGTACCTACCTTCAGCTCCGATGGTGTACGCGGTGGTGTTGGAGCCGACAGTGGTGGACAACCCGGACGTTCCGAGCTACCAGCCTTATGTGCACGGCCGGTGCGAGCCGCCGGCTTTGATACCGCTGCAAATGCATGGGGTGGCGATGGAGATCGAAAGCTATTTGGACACTGCGTTCGTCGCGGTGAGCGGGACGTGGCGCGTGCATTGCGTGATGGCCGGTCAGAAGTGCGATTGTTGCATTGCGGTACCGATGGGAGAGCAGGTACTAATTAACGACGGTTGAAAGTAAATAATTAAACTTCCTTCCGTCTGGTTTTGCTGAATTAAATTTTTTTCGTTCTTTAATTACCATAAATATGTTTTTATTGTTATCGCAGTTTTATCTGCAGAATGCTATTTAACTGTCTGATACGTTAAAACATGCCCTTTCCCAGCTTGTTCGGTTCCGCTAAATTGCACGTGTTAACATTCGCTTCGAAAGAGGGCAAAAGAAACAAAAATAAAAATATGCGTTTAAAATAAAAATCGAGATAAGGCCTGGGAAATAAGAGAAACGGATCTTTTATTTGACGTTTCATAAGTCATATATGAACTTAAAGAATGTCGGACTAATTGGCACTAGTGGTTTCAGTACGAGAACTGCAAAGTTGCGTTTTGTAGTAATAATTAGGCTCTCTGAGCTGAAAAGGAACTGGTTTTTGTCGGTACAGCCTACATATACCAATTGACTCAGACTGCATGTGTCATGGGTCAGATACTCTGTCCAATTCGAACAGAGATAAATAAAAAAAGGTATAGATCCGCTATGGGATCCATATGGACAGAGGATTTCTCTTCCTAATGGATCATTTCGCTCTTTTCGCATTGCAGTAGTTTAGTGTCAGCTATCTTAGGCCTGTGTAGTCCAGCAATATATTCCCGATATACTAGAAAGCGTACAGCCCAGCATTTGCAGAATGTCTATCTTAATCCAAGATACATATCCGAGGAACACGAGCATCAATCCTCTGAGTTTGTCGTCTATTCCAGCGTTCTCATCTCTAGGGCGAACCATATCAGATGATTCAGAGAACTGGAGCCTTCCAGTCAAAGCAAACACCCTTGCCTCTCCGGACAATACAAATGAAATCACTAACAGTGTAACAGTACTTATATGGTAAAATCTGGCAATAACAATAATGAATGGCAGATATAACAATAAGCTGATTTTTTTTTTCATAGCTATCCTTGTCTTTTTTCTTGTTGTTTCTCATCTTGAATTTGAGAAGTGTGAAGCGGCTAATTCTTTGTTCTCTGGAGGGTTTGCATGGTTAACTAACATTAGAGCTCCACATTTTGTCGTTCACGATGCATAGCTTCTCTATATTTAGACGATCATATTTTGATGGCATGCTATAACATATTTGAGATACTTGCAGACCAGTCTCTTCTTTTAATGTTTGAAATAAGTACTCAAGAAGAAAACATGATGTGGCTAACAGGGTTCACTTCTAGGTGTCGAGGTTGACGTTAGCGGAAGATCTTATCGCACCCAGTTGATTGCAATGGAAGATATAGAAGCCCTGGAGAGAGTAGCCAAATCTGACGGACGCTTTATCAAATACAATATATACACTTTAAAAGTTCCACAGGTGATATAGGGCATGCGTACTTCAGATTTTTAATCAATGACTATTACTCATTATGTTTATTTTCTAGGTTAATGGAGGCTCCGTTCTCTCAATTAAGATCAGTTGGTCGCAGAAATTAATATTTAAAGGTGGCCTGTTTTGCCTCAACATACCTTTTAATTTTCCAGCATATGTCAATCCTGTTGGGAGGAAAATTTCTAAAAGAGAAAAGATTTTGCTGAAAGTGAACTCTGGCACTGGAACAGAAGTTCTATGCAAAAGTACCAGTCACCCTCTAAAGGTACCTTCTTGCTGTAAATTCTGTTCAGCCTCTATACTCACATCAGTAACTTGCTTGTTATGACTTTCCAGGAACTAACACGTCATGTTAGTAAAGTAAGCTTCTTATATGAAGCTGAAGTGCTGGCGTGGTCAGGTGCAGACTTCACTTTCTCTTATACTGTAAGCCCCAGGACTATTGTTGTTTTATGACAATATTTCCTAATATGCATCATCCCAGGAAGGTTTTGAGTTCAAAGTTGTGATGGTCAGAAATCGATACGTACGCAAGGATATGAGAATGATTCATCTTTCATCCTACTGTTTTTCCAGGTTCCTTCAGTTGACATCTCTGGTGGGGTGCTCCTGCAATCTCCATTTCTCCGTGATTTTGATCAAAGAGAAATGTTTTGCTTCTATCTATTCCCTGGAAACATCCAGAGTAGAAAGGTTTGTGAGTATAACCTGCTACCTTCTTTTTCTAAGGTATCAAATCCATAGATTGTTATAATTGCATTAACTATGGCAGAGTAAGACAAGATGTCCTTCGAAGGTGAAATTGAAGGGAAACAAGTCACCTAGAAAAAATGAAGGGTAGAAATTAGTCTGAGAAGGTCAACAATTTTTTGCATGAGGAACACTGGTTAATGGCCTAATTGAACACTGGGCACCATTTTTTTTCCAGCAAGCAGGTGGCCTCAAGACAGTGCACATCTTGTTGTAGCGTAATAAAAAACACGTCTAGACATCTTTCACTGTATAATGATAACTCTCATTAATTCTTATGAATTTGACAGGTTTTCAGAAAGGAAGTGGTATTTCTTATTGACATAAGTGGTAGCATGGAGGGAGATCCTCTTGAGAACACAAAGAATGCGCTAGTGGCGTCACTCTTCAAGCTCAATCCCGAAGATACTTTTAACATACTTGCTTTTAATGAAGAGGTACATTTATTTTCGTCAACAATGAAGGTGGCAACCGAAGAAGCAATCTCAACTGCTGCAAAGTGGATTGACATTAATTTTGTAGCAAATGGTGGTACAAACATTTTGCTTCCCCTGAAGCAGGTAAGTTTAGCTTTGAATATGTTCCCAGTTACATATCAAATGTACTCCAGTTGTTACGCTTGTTAAGTTCTTACTTCTTATTGAATTGAGATTTCGCCCATTTTCATGCTGAAATAGAGCAAAAAGCTAAAAAGGAAACTCAAAGAAACTACCAATTTTCTTCTATGTGTACCCTGTTTACCTCAAAGAGCGGTCCTGTACAAAAAACATGTGTTATGGAGCAAGTAGAAGTCACCCCTTTGTTGCCTGCCTGATTGTATAGATGCATATGTAAGATGTGCTTTTCTACAGCCATGGTGCAATGCAGTTTATGGCTACTACCTTTAAAAAGTTTGTTCTTAAAGCAAGATGTTGTTTAGGTCTTTGATAGGTTGGATGATTGGAACACCATTATTTAGATGTCTTCTGAATCACCTCATCTCTCCTTCTAACGATAAGATATTACAACTCAGTTAATGGCTGCTCTACATAAAAGTTATAATTGATCACCATTCCTTTTCTCTGTTCATGTTCATATCTGATACAGAATTTTCCCTATGATCTGTTGTATGTAGGCCCTGAAATTGTTGGCAGACGCTACTGATGCAATTCCTCTTATTTTCCTTATTACTGACGGTGCTGTCAAAGATGAAAAGGAGATTTGCAATACTATAGAAGGCTGTCTTAAAAGTAGGGGCTCAATTTGTCCTCGTATATGCACATTTGGCATAGGTAAAAATCCACAATCCACAAATTTCTCCAATCTGGTTAGTGTGGTTTCTGTTTGATGCCCCCAAACTTCTATCAATCCACAAATTGCATTTTATTATTGCTCATCCATGTTTATTTATGTGATGCACCTCGTAGTTTTCTTATTCCTTTTGAAATCTATTGAGTAGAATATTTTTCCAGGTTCATACTGTAACCATTACTTCCTGCAAATGCTTGCACACATTGGGAGGGGTTACTATGGTGCTGCTTATGATGCTGGTCAGTTTTTCCATTATTAATGCTGTTATTGGCATTTTTTATAATCGTGAATTTTGAAACTATCCCTCCAGATTTTTTTTGATAAAAGTGGACTTCAGCATCATTGATGCACCCGGCATTGTGATCGTTGATTATCTACAGACTGCACCTTCTATTCACAAGCAACCGTATTGTTAAACCTAAAGCTACCCCAAGTCATTTAGGTTTCCATCAATTCTATCAATAGGATATGAGGGGGGAAAAGAACTGGAGGAGTAATAGTGAATAAATGTGTTTATTTTTCCTCTCCAGAAACATCTCTGACTGTAATTTAATGATATAGTTGACAATCTTACATTACTTTTTGTTGGACCAGATGAGATTGACTTCTTCATTCAAAGACTAGTTGCCGGTGTTTCGTCAGTCATTATTGCCAATATTGAGATGGAAACTCCAGAACATCTTGATTCACTTGAGGTACACTGGTCTGAGTTGGAAATCTTTGTTCCTGATCATCCTGGACTTAGCATTCTGCTTATGGTTGAGGCTCTGAAATATTATGTGGCTATTTTACCCAGAGATCATGTCTAGTATACTTTTATACATGGAGGGACCCTTCATTTACACGGTGCCTAGGATATCTTTGGCTGCTGAGTGACGTGTTGTAATCCTTATTCCTTGTTGCAGTTGTTTCCACCTCATATTCCAGACCTCTCATCTGGAAGTCCATTGATTGTGTCAGGGAGATATGATGGGAGCTTTCCGGAGTCTGTTAAAATTAGAGGTACCTTGGCAGATATGAGCAATTGTGTACTGGACTTGAAAGTACAGAGAGCTAAGGATCTGCCACTTGATAGGGTAATGTTACCACCCTGGTAATATTTCTTAATTTCTACGTTGTGGTTGTAGTTGCGAGGGAATCTGCTATGGTGCCAGAAACGAACAACAATATCTTCCCAAATTCTCTCCATTGCCAATGAATTTGCATATTGTAACTTCTTTCATCTTAATCATCTGCTCTCAAAATCAGCAAAAAATCCCCTCGCTTGTTTGCTTCCCTGAACACGCTTTTTATTTTATTTTATATGATTCCTCAAGCCATACAACCGCGTTCTCTTTTACACTTAGAGCGGCTTAGATATCCAATAAGATGATGTCCTTCACCTGGGTTCTAAAGTAACTCAGAGGTATGGACCTGTGCTCCTGAAATGTCTGCTCTTAAATTTGATCCTGTAACTCATATCCTCTAAATGAAGGCCTATGTTAAGTTCATAACAGTACATTGCCACCATTAAAATGCTCAAAAATGATGCGTTAGGCTGCTTCTGTACTTTTTCTTCTAATTCTTGTTCTTTTCAGCAGGTACTTGCAAGGAGACATATTGATATACTCACAGCTCGGGCATGGCTGTCAGGAACGAGAGAACTGGAGGATAAGGTTTGGGGTGGATACAGTTTGGTTTTGGTTCTCAATATGACTGTAATCTAAAAAAAGACCAATAAAAATAAAGGAATTGTTGTTGCTAGGTAGGCAGGGTACTGTTTGGAAGAGGAGATGGTTTGTTTAAGACAGAATTCCGGTGGCTAGAAGGTGTGATTAGGTACTTGGCTGAACTCAAAGTCCACTTATATCACTTAGGGCATGATGATTAGAACATAGGGCATGATGATTAGAACATAGGACATGTTTTGACCTAGAGTCTCCCATAACTTTCTGAAATGACTGGTTAACATTGGATGATGAGGTTATGGCCTTATCTTAGTATGTACAAGTGCTGCTGATCTAAAAAAGGATAATTGTTCTTCTTTCTGACTTTCATCTGACTCGTGTGTTTATCTTAAGCCATGGATTTCCCTATTCTTTTAGGTTGCCAAAATGAGCCTACAAGCTCGGGTTCCATGCGACTATACTCGAATGGTTTTGGCTCAGACTGATACGGGGAAGAAAGCACCTGAACAAGGTTTGATACAAGAGGTATGCTTTCCCTGAGGATCTCCAAGTATTATTAGCTACCACTAAAACCCAATTCATTAAAGTTTTCTGTGAATGGAGTAACTAATATTCATCATCCAATTTTCTATTTCAAAAACGTGATAACACAAGAGACTGATTTCGTTAAATCAATGAAAACAGATACATAACAAACTTAAGCTGCAGAAGAAGGTGGAGTTGGAGGGCCAGAAGCTCATATTCCTGGGAAAACTTGGCGTTGGCTTTGGTAACTTGACCGCAACGGCAGAGAATATTCCACCATTTGCTGAAGAAGCCAAGCCATCTGATCCTGCAGAACTATTGGTCAAGGCTGCTGCCAACTGTTGCAGTCGACTACTTGATCGTTGTTGTTGCATGTGCTTCATCAAGACATGTTCACATATGAATAACCAATGTGCAATTGCTTTTTCGCAGCTCTGCGCTGCCCTTGCTTGTTTTGAGTGTCTCAACTGCTGTTATGACCTCTGTTCCTGCCTCTAATCAATAATGTAAATGTTGTCATAAACCATAACACAATAACATAATGTGTGGCTCATTACAGAGACACAGGCGAGAGAGAGGAAGGGGAATGTTTTATATGTACATGGGCTGTGTTATATGAAGCTAACTACGACATTGCCGTTTAATGATTATTTGTTTTATTTGTACTTCTCGTTTTGTTCTTATTGGACCTGCATACTGCATTTCGTCAACCCAATACTTTAAGCAAATTTTACTTGAAGGAATGGAATGCCTTAAGTTTATGGTAAGCCTAAATGCTGTACGACAAGTGTGGATGTACTTTTTGAAGTCTGGGGATGTCGTTTTTGCATGCGGGGTTAGGCCGGTCGGCCCAATAATTCAAACTATAATAAGTACGCGTCGTAGCCCCCAAGGCCCAACTATTTATTTCGGTCTAATTGGGTGGTCTGACCCATTATCAAAATTCAAATATTAACAAATACCATGAGAGGATTTCAAGAGATATTAAAAAGGGAAAAATACACTTTTCACCCATGAACTACCATATATTTTACACTTTGCACCCTAAACTACCAATTTTGACACATTGCACCCTCTAACTACCAATTTTTAACACTTTGCACCCTTTATCAAATTTTTAAACTAAAATGACGATAATGCCCTTAGATATTGTTGTCAATTCATTAATTTCTCAAGGGTATTATTGTCAAATGGAGGGTGCAAAGTGTTTAATATTAGTAGTTGGAGGGTGTAATGTGTCAAAGTGGGTAGTTTAGGGTGCAAAATGTATAACATTGGTAGTTTAAGGGTGCAATGTCTTAAAGATGGTAGTTTGGGGTGCAATGTGTCACTACTCCGGTAGTTTGTGGGTGAAAAGTGTATTTTCCCCTATTAAAAATTGAAATTAAAAACAAATAAATTGAAAAAAATTCCGTATAAATTTCACCGACGTAAGAAGAATAATTATAAAAGATATTTATTGTTGCCTACCTTAAAACCATGTAAAATCCACGTCAGCCGATTTGTTAAGCGCTGGGTTTCTTTACTCTCACCTACTTCTCCCTATATAAGCCAAATCCTTTGCCTGAAGATCTCGCGGTTTTCCATTTTCCCGCCCACCTCTCATTCATGGCAAGAGCTCTTGTTCTCTTCCTTGTGGTTTCTCTTCCCCACAATTACAGGTAATTCCTGCTTGGTTCCCAAGAAACTGCAGGAAAATCGAACTTCACAACGTTTACTATTTGAATCTACTGGCCTAAATAGTCAAAACCAGTCGTAATAAATCTATATCTGCCTAACTGATCCAGATAGCTAAAAAATAGCACTCAAGCAAGTTGAAACTATTTTCTTTTGATTTCATCCATTTGAAAGGCACCGAACAGGGCGTTAAGAATAGGATGGTCGTTATCTGTTAACTACTACGTGTCAGTTCTGTGCATCTAAAGGCTTTATTTTTCTCTTCAATGTCACTAGCGAATATCATCATCATCATCATCTAATACTCTTATTATTTTGTAGTTTGCCCTTTCAAATGACGCTTCGCATTGTTCCGTTTCTCGCGAAATTTCTGTTCTTCTTCCTTCTGGTCTCTGTCCCTTTCCCTTGCAGGTAAACAAAACTAGGGTTTCGGGTGTTTCTTAACACATAGTTACTGGTTTGGTTGCTGGGGGGGTAGAGGGGTGGAGGAACCTCATTTCACTGCCTAGTATTGTTATTTACCTACTTGCCTGCTGTGGTAAATGCTCCAAGAAGAACAGGTCTTCAAGCAATGGAAATACTCAAGAGACCTTAGCTATGATAAAACCCGACGGAGTGTTGGGCAATTACACTTACAGGATAAAGAATGCCATTCTGGAGTCTGGTTTCCACATCTTCAAAGAAAGGATGGTTCAACTTGACGAGGACAGTGCAGCAAGCTTTTATGCTGAGCATTCTACAAAGAGCTTCTTTTCTAGCCTTGTCAAATATATAACGAGGTAATCTGTAGTACTTTTAGGACTATGAATGTTGTTGTAAATAGTTCTTTTCCCCATATATTGCAGTTAAGCTCATGAGTAATTTTTCTCGACTGGATGGCCTTACTTTTTAACTGCTGTTGGTATCTATTCCATGAATATTGCAGTTAAGCTCCATATTAGTTGTTTGCACTTGTGCTTGTTAATAAAGTGCTGGATTGAAGCCAGTTTGATTTTCAGTCTGTAGTTTTTCTCTTGACTTCTCCTAGTCTATAATATGACATAAGCAAGCAAAACATCCTGCTCATAATGAAAAGTACAGGTAGCATTACCCCATATAACCACCAAATGTGTGAAACAATCAATTTTGTAAGAGGTTCTCTGAAGCTTATAGGAGCCTAGGTGCTGGTGGTGTCGACGTTTTTTGAAGCCATCATGCAGAAGGTCTCTATGATGAGCCCTGCTCCTACTTTTCTATTGTCCTTATATCTAAAGTACCTAAATTTCTAGCTATTTTTGTTATCAAAAGAATGACAAATGACAGATTTGAGGGCATTGTTGGCTGGATTTTGATTTATCCCTCATCACAGCTTGGTTGGCTTTCTATACAGTTGCAATCCTTGAGTCTTGAATGATCTTAAAATTACTCTGCGTAAAAGGTTGCTTCTGCAGTGGGATTAATCTAGTTTATGGTATTCACTTTGGCGCCCCCCCCCTGTGGGGCTCACTCTTCCTCTCTTTATGATTCTATGATTATCAGTGGTCCAGTGTTGGTTATGGTTTTGAAGAAGGAAAATGCTGTTGTTGATTGGCGCGCACTAATTGGACCAACTGATGCACGCGAGGCTAAGATTACTCATCCTCACAGGTATGTCCTCATTTCAGTCCTCTTTGTTCTTGTACATGTTTTTCAATGTCTTTCTCAGTCTTTTCCCAGAATTATATGGTTAACTCTCACTCTTTCTGTAATCTTAGGATTTTGAATTTGATTAGTAAAATAGTAAATAGTCATGTTTTCATCTGACATGTACTTCCTCGATGAAATTCTTAATTACTAGTTCTGCTTTTATTTCCAGCATTAGAGCAATGTGTGGGCTAGATTCAGAAAAAAATTGTGTTCATGGATCAGATTCTACTCAATCAGCTCAAAGAGAGATCTCATTTTTCTTCAAAGAGGTGTCTGCAGGTCAATTCCTATCCTCTTTCTTCCCGTCAATGTGGAAAGATATATTAATTCTCCTTTGCTCAAGCCTGTGGTTTCCTTGGTACAAATTACAATCACACTTTGCGGGCACTATGAAAATTTACCCTCTGAAATTTGTCTGGTTTCAGTGTCTCAAACTATACTCTTGAAAGTGAAACTTTCCAGACAAAAAAATTAAAAAACCAATGACTTAGGGCTTCTTCCCCTTGTAAGAACAAGGTGGAGGATAAGGTTGTGTTTTAACATTCGCTGGGTGCATGTGCAACTTACTAATCAGAAAAAAGATGACAGGAAAGGGATAAGAAAAAGGCAAGAAAAAAGATGATGGGTGCACTTTGATGGTTCCTCCATACTGGGGAACCAGGGTTTTTCGAAGGATTAATTAACCAATGGGGGAGTAGAGATGGGATCT
Organism: Morella rubra; assembly: GCA_003952965.2. NCBI lineage: Eukaryota > Viridiplantae > Streptophyta > Magnoliopsida > Fagales > Myricaceae > Morella > Morella rubra. The sequence continues at coordinate 5,458,380 of CM025851.1, read as the reverse complement.
TTACTTACAAGGTCTAAATATAGGTACACTGTGCAGTATGTATCGACAACAGGGTATTGCTTGTTGGTTTTGCTCTTCTTTGTAAGATACATAAATTTATTCTTTGTGTGCTCTCTTTACTGGAATGACAACCCATGTTTGTGCGTTATCTTATGAATCTTTAGTAGCCATATCAATTGAATAGCATGAGAGATGAGATGTGATGAGCTTGCGCTTCGTACTTGTATATGCATTCTGTAAGCTAGTATTTTTGTTCAGCTCTGAACCCAAATATCTGTATGCATATTTTGTGACAATAATAAGAGTAATTTTGATCCTCATTTTTCTCTGGTAACTCATTTATTTCCCCGACATCTGACACTCTGTTTGTGGAACATAAAGGATAGCAAAATTGAAATCTGAAATCTTAGACCTGTCATTATGACTCAAACACGATGCAAGAAATCGAATAATGACATCTAAATCTGCAGTCTAAACAATGGAATGAATGATTTGTCCTGGGTTTAAGAGTAGGGTGGGGGGGGGGAGAGAGAGAGAGAGAAGAAGGTGTGATGTGGATCTGATCATCTATTTGTGGTTTCAGTCTCCTTTTGTTAACAATAAAAATTTAGGACAGGATCACCTCCCTGATTTTTCTTGTGGGTTTTCTAGTTTCATATATCCCAAGACAAGTTTAAAAATCGTATATTCTGCAAAAGGTTATCAATTGAGGAAAAAGTTCAGAACCTCCAATTGCAGAATCAGTAAATATGAGATCCACTTGGTAAATGAGACAGTGAACTGAAACAAGAAACTTGGAACTTGACATCCACAAGAACAAAAAGGATATTTTTTTATGGTAAAAAATGCCTAGTACTTGATAGTTCTGAAATGCATCTTGCTTGCAAATAAAAATTGCGTACTCACTTCTGTTGCTGTATTTTGTTTTGACAGGTGGAGTAGCTGCTGAACATGACGAACTTTAATAGGTACAAATCTCTTTAGTTTTACTTGACTCATATCATTTCCAAAAACTGAATGGCTGCGCTGCCATTTCCTGTATGGTGGCTAGGCCATCAGTTGCTAAAAGTATTAATCTTTTTAGCAAGTCCTGTTCTATTAAACTTCATAGGTTCTTGTGTTATAGACACTGGTATGGACTTGTCAGTAAGTTTTATTGGTGATTTTAAGAATCTTGAAATGGCATATGATACATAAATTCCATTGTCATGGTGATTCAAGCATGATTTTCAGGAAGATTCTACTTTCAGTTAGGTAATGTGTTCTCAGAGTCAGTGCAAGTCGATGCTAGTTGCTAAGCAACTAGGTTTGGGTTAGATCGCATTAGTTATTGCCACTGTGGCTATGGCAAAATGAAACATAGTTGAGATTTCTAAAGGAAAAGAAATAAAAAAGAGATTGGCAGTTAATCTCTAGTAGGGAGGGTGATTTTTGGCAGAATATGATCATGCTTTTATTACTGGAGGTGATGCTGAGTTTTCATGGGTGAATATGATGCTGACAGTCTACTCATCAAAACCTAATCTGAAATTATGGACGGTGTAGATGAGTTAATTTTCGAAGGTCATAAGCCTTGTCATGGAAATGCAGGAGTCAGTGAATCTGCATTTCTTGGAACTTAAACAGAGTGAAATTCACTAGACTCTGACTTTATGGCATGGTTACCTAGTGCCAGCAGTAATGTGGACCTTAGAAACCAGGATGAATGTTACTTATTTTGTCTCTCTGATTGTACATGCATGTGGTGACGCATCTACTTTCCGTCATACACACGTTGGTGGTCTTGGCAATCTCTATCTACAGCTTTCCATATAATAGAGTTGAGAATGATCTTGTTGAAGTACTTTGTGTATCGCTCAGAAGTCATCAATGCGGTAAAATATTGTAGGCTTAATTATATTAACCATGTGCAAGGGGGCTACAGCCCATAACAGTCCCCATTCTTCTGAAAAATAGTTATTGAAGGTCAACGCTATCTGTTTGTCATTAGCTCTTCACGGCTTCATTGTTTAACTGCAACCTCAAGTTTTCAGGCTACATAACCACACAATTTATACCAACAATGTGAATCTTAATCATTTTCATTTTCCTTTGGTACACTATGCCATGTGAGTTGTTCCATTTATCAGTCTTCTTTCTGGCATGCTCACCAACTTGGGTTTCTTAAGCTTTTTCTTTCTCCCTTGAACCAGATGTTTATTATATTGGTGGTCCATTGTTTCTCAAAATTAAACAACTGTCTCAAACATGAGGGTTAATTTTGTTTCTCAAATTAAAGTGGTACCTGCTTTGGGAAATCACTTTGGCTGACAGATTGCTTGAAATAGGGAGTGGACCTAGATAGAGGAAGTTGAAACTTGTAACCTGTAAGCCTGTAAGGCATGATGTGGTACCATGTTTAGTGCCAATATGCAGTCTAAGAAAAGTAACTTGAATTTTAAAACCTGATGTTGGTCCTGCATTTTCATTTATTCTCTCTTGGTTCAAAGCCAACAGAATGTAGTCGTAGTCTTCAAAGTCGCATGCATCATAGCTCTGCAACATTGCTAAAAATACAGCATAGTTACTGACCTATTGCCCCCTCAAGGAAGAAAGGATATCAACAAGGTCCTAAATTAGCGGCCAAGAATGGTGGCTCTCTCTTGAGTTTAAGAGAGAGTGGCCACAATTTATCATTTTCATGTTGGTAAGATTATGAGGGACCTTCTTGCAAGATGAAACATTTGCTTAATCGCAATGCAAGACACTTTCTTTATTCAGATACTGTGGATCCAACGAACGGCGAGCTAGTCAAACCATGATGGCCACCACTTTGTGGAAGATAGAGGTCCACATCACACAAGGCCTTAGTTTATCTTGGGCAAAGTATATGCTGTTCCAGAATTAGCAAGTCCATTCCATTGTTGCTTGGATTCCTAAGCCCTAGACATCTAGTAGATGCGAGAACCCACATGGCTTCTACTGTTCCTCGTTAAAAGTTGTATCTTGGTGGGAGTGATTCTTTTGGACTCCTTTCCCTTGCCCCTCACCTGCATCTCGAGGAGTTTTCAACGCTGAAAACTTTTTAGACCAATTGAAATGACGAGTGTAGTGACGATAGATACTCGGGGATATTTTCGGCTTGTATTTCGCAGGATATTTCTATAAGTTCGGTCATAAAGAGTTCTGAAACGTCGCATTGTTGTTACTTCCGTGGAACATCTTTACACGTAGCGCATTGAATTCTTAAATATCCTCAAATTTCCTGTGAAAATCATAGGTGTGGACACATTTCCGTGGTGCACCTTGCTTGGAGGCAGCACGTACATGTCCGTTCTTGAAGTGGTCCAGGTGCGCATAGAAGAGTCGTGACTCGTGCCCACCAATCGGACGCTAAACATGCTTTGCTTTTCTGGACGAAAATGTCTTTTTAACTTTTATGGTATTCTGCGATGTGAGTGACGAAGCAGAACACTTAGCCAAGTAAATTGTGCTTATCCCCATTTTAATTATCATAGTTAGTCTTAGATACTATTGATAATGGCAATGCCCAATCATGTTTCAGCCATTGAGTGAGGATCTTGAAAGCAGCGATTTGAAATGGTGGCACTTTTAGGCTGAGGTGAAAAAGTTTTCTGCAGAAATCTAAGAGATTGCTGTTCTGGCTTTGTCTGTGGCATCATCGACCAATTGGGTTTTCGGGACTAGAGATTTATATTGATCAGGCTAGATAGTCAACCCGACCCCTTTGGTACACGTGTAGGTCCGACATAACAAGATGGGAGTTACTTTGTCGTGACACGTATCCAACTGCCGTAACCTAACCCTCTTTCACCATTTGATGCCCCAGGGACTAGAGCTCGATTTGAACCCGTTGCATTCAACAAGAGTGCACAACGAAGAACCGCTAGATCTAGTGAACATTGCTTGTAAGTCCTTTGACAATGAAATTTCTTAGAAGACCCCTTTGGTACAACGTGTACGAGGTGCCGACATGAAACTTGTGAAGAGAGATCTGTACTGTTCACTTCTGCCTATGTTTCAACCAGATAACGTGAAGAAGTCGACTTGGTTTTCCAGGATGTTGTGGGACGATGTGGACCATGAATACAATGCACGCGACAATCTCTCGGGATTTTTCCGTATCAGATTCAGGGGCCAATGCTAAACTGCCATCTGTTTACCTAACCCTCTTTCACCATTTGATGCCCCAGGGTCCCACATGATTAGCTGGTGCTCGAGCTCGCCAATAGCTCTGTAACTTGAACCCGTTGCATTGGTTTTCAACAAGTTACTCTAATAACAGTGCACAACGAATGAACCGTAACTCTTGAAGAGAGGGCATTATCTAGTGAACATTGCTTGTATCTAGTCCTTTGACAATGAAATTTCTTAGAAGCCCAAATACTAAAGTTGGGTGCACTTTTTGTTTGTTCTGAGCTAAATTAAGTACACATGGCATCTTTACAACATGGTTGCTAACCCATAAAGCTACGAGCGGACAAATCCAAAATAATGCTTCTATTGAAGTGTCCCTTAACAAGGGGATTTGTAGTTCGTGAAACTTCCTCTGTTTCTCTTGTGAAGAGAGATCTGTACTGTTCACTTCTGCCTATGTTTCAACCAGATAACGTGAAGAAGTCGACTTGGTTTTCCAGGATGTTGTGGGACGATGTGGACCATGAATACAATGCACGCGACAATCTCTCGGGATTTTTCCGTATCAGATTCAGGGGCCAATGCTAAACTGCCATCTGTTTACATTGTTGTTATTCTTGCCGAAACAAATTTTTCCTACAATAAAATAACATTCGGTTTTGGAAGGGGTGCAAGCGGATCACTCTCCCCCCAATAATTTCTTGAAATAGAAATGTGACTTGCTGTTCTCATTCAACTTCATAGGATTTTATAATTTACAATTGCCAATTGAGACGATACGCATGTTCATCCCCTAGTGAAAAACTTGGGAAAAATGAAAAGGGTAATCTACTTGAAGAGGAAAATATTCATTTCTTGCCCGTCCATCCTGGAAGCAGAAAATCCCTTCCCCATATCCCAACTGCAATCCTTTAGATTTGGCGTAAAATGAAGGAGGAAAACTTCCAAAGAATTAGACGAACAAAATTGGTTGTAAGAATTCATTTGAATCCAAAGGAATTGAAAGATTTATTTTTACACCCCGCCAACCCCTTAGTTGTTATAAGGTGCTGGTGCACGTGCACGAGTAAATAGGAGATACTTGGGGAGAAAATTTTCACTTCTAGTAGGAATGGAAAGTGTCCTACAACTGGGGGCAGGTGGGATTTGGCAGTCGGTCCGGTGAGCGAGGGACATTGGGTTCCTTTGTTCAGTGTTCGTCCTGTTAGGCGTTTACATGACCCATACTTTTCCTTCTCTTGACTTGGAATTATTCCCTTCATTTCTAATTAGTTCCTGTTCAACTTTTGTGTCGGGAGTTCTTATTTATTCTGGTTCTGAGTTGTTACCCCGTGCTGCCCATTCCTCCAATATCAAACAGTTCAGGTCATTTGTCTGCCACAGGTCCTAATCTGTTCCCTTCTAAGTTCTAGCCAAACTAACAAGAAAGTGTACGGTCCTTTGCATCTTCTTTTATACTAATCTGAGATGCTTGGCAGGCAACAATAGACTGCCTCAACGTAGCTAATTGCAGTAAATTAAGAGGTGAAACTCATAGTTTATTTCAAGTGACCAACTTCTGGTCGAGTTTTCTTGTACTTCTTTGCATCCGAGCACCAACATGTGCTAAATTGAATGCGCAATTGTAGCATCGAAGATCAAAGCGACTGCTGGTAGGGCCCAAGTTATGCGTTAACAAGATGGAGGAAGTAGTCGTGGAACTTAGTGTAAAAACAGTACTGAAAAAGCATGTCCAGAATAGTATTAAAACTAGTGGTCATTAGAGCACTTTTGTTACCACATTTACAAGCAGAGCTCGTGTCACCCCGATTGCCGTTGGATACCAAATGTATGGAGATTGACTCCCAAGTTCCTTACTCGAAAAATGTCTTAGATCTGTTCTTTATGCGTTAATGGGATGGGATGCAAGCGGTGAGATAAGAGCTCCGAACCCATGCACCCACGGTATTCTCGTCCATTTGTTACATATTTTATAGAGATAATTACGTGCATTACAAATTGGAGGAGAATGAATGTCTTTATTCTTCATGCTAGTGGGACCATGCGCTTTATGTAATTAGCTATTTAAGTTGAGGGATTATAGAAGAAGGTCTGAATCCAATTAGACAGGGGAGCTGGGAGGGGGTAGGGAGTGGAAAAAGGTACCTCTTTGGGAACTTGAACCAATAGAAAGCCACTCTCAACTTGGGCATGAAATTCAGCAAGACCCCGTCTCCGGGTTTAGTTTCCCGAAGCTAAAAATTCTCATTGGCTTTTAAGATCGGCTTCCAGCACCTCAGTTTTGCAAAGACCTCCTCATTCCCGGCCCCCACCACCAGCCTAACTTCCCACCTTTCCAAACCTTTCAAAGAGCTTTCGGTTCTCCTGTGAAAATGAAGGTACGATCGTGTGTGAGAAAGAGAGACGAAAGACAGTATGTGTGCCTGCTTCTTGTGTGTTTGTGTGTGTGTGAAGAAGAGACCACGTTGGTTGCTTTGTACATTTGAAGTGAAATGATGAAGAGTTTTGGTTCTTAAACGATACTTCTCATTTGTTTGATTGCAGCTTTTCGGTTGGATGCAAAACAAGCTTAATGGGAAACAAGGGAACAAAAAACCAGAGACGGCTCCAACGACTTGTAAGCATTCTTTCACCTTCTACGTAGTTCTTTCCTCGTCAATGGTTTTGTTTGCATTCTTAATTCACTTTCTCCTTACTGAGGATTTTGTCATTAAAACGTCCGTACGTTATGTCTTCCAACCATTAATGTTGGTCGTGTTGGAGATAAGAGAGAAAGAGAGGTTGGATTTGGATCCCAATCCATTTTGTATGTGATTTCATCAACACTCAGCCAATTCATAATGAAGAATTTGTTTGTTCTTGTGGAGTGAGTGAGTGTGTGTGTGAGTTGACGGGTCCGATCTAGATCCGCATCTATGTTTGAAACGGATGTATATATACCAGATGATAGTCCCAACGAGGAAAGATCTTTATTGGACCCTGTGTTCAAAAACCATATCTGAAACTGTTAACAATTGATCATGAATATGAAATTTTCATTCCATGATATTGGTGTAAAGTATGCATCCTATATCTTTCATTTCACTCAAACAGAAATGCCACTAGGTGTCATATTTCTTGTCCAGGCAGCCAACTTCTTATGTTGGAGAAAAAAGATCTTCAAAATCCTTTAAAACAAGTTGCCACTGGCCGGTGAGCCGTACAATCAGATCCCAATGGCTTTTGATTTTTGGTCAGTCCATTTTCCCAGAGCCTAGCAGTTGTGAAGTGCTGCAGATCCTATCTCTGGACATATTGTTTGATTTGGAATATTACTTACTTTGTTAAACGAAATTGACAAAAATTCTGTCTTTCTGTCGTGTAGATTATGTGAAACAAGAGCCCCGAGAAGAATTCAATGACTGGCCTCATGGCTTGCTAGCAATTGGAACTTTTGGTAACAATGACTTGAAAGAAAATCCTGAAATCCAAAATACCCAAGAGAATCCATCTTCATCAGAAGAAGAAGAAGAAGTACTGGCTTTTACTCCAGAAGAAGTTGGAAAGTTACAAAAGGAGTTGACAAAGCTCCTATCTCGTAAATCAAATAAGGAGAAGGAAACTGCAGATCTTCCACTGGACAGATTTCTTAATTGCCCATCAAGTTTGGAAGTCGATCGAAGAATAAGCAATGCACTTTGCACTGATTCGTTTAGATCAGATGAAGATATCGACCGGACAATTAGTGTCATACTTGGTAGATGTAAAGAAATGTGCGCGGAAAATAAGAAGGCGATTGGGAAAAAATCAATTTCCTTCCTTCTCAAGAAGATGTTCGTTTGCGGAAGTGGGTTTGCACCAGCACCCAGTCTAAGAGACACGTTTCAAGAATCAAGAATGGAGAAGGTATGCAGATGAACAGATTAATGAGTAGGGAGTATCTCGCCTGACATGCTTCTGAAAAACTATTCGCAAGTCGGCCTTGTTATACGCCGCATGCATTGCAAAAGTAAACGTACACTCCCCCTTGAGCTTGATTTGAAACGAAAGCCCACGATCACATCATCTAATTGGATCTGAAATTTTTTAATATCCTTTTCTGCATATGCCAATTAGCTGTCGTTTCATTATTACCATCTTGTCCCCAGGTTCCATTTTTAAAGAATCTCTCTTTCGTCTTCCTTTTGGCTTGCAGCTTTTGAGAGTAATGCTTCACAAGAAGATCAATCCTCAAAAATCTTATCGGGCATCATCAGCGACGAGATATCTAGACGACAAACAGATGCCAAAGAAGGGAAAGGATGATGAAACACAGGAGAAGACCCACGAAGGATGCAAATGGGTGAAGACAGATTCTGAATGTAAGGATGCTTCTAGTTTCCAAGGACTAGAAAAATTATTGAAAATCACTATAACACAACAGAACAGGCATAGATAGCCTCGGACAAAAAGCTTAAAGAAAGAAAAACGAAGGAAAAATGTAAAATTTTGCATTAATTTGACGTGATCTCTAATTCCTTGATTGCAGATATTGTTCTGGAGATATAAATGGGCCTCTTATCTTTACGATCGTCTCGATTACCAGGTAAGAAGACCCTGTAATTAAAAAGAATTCATCTTTCTTTAGAGACTAACTTGGGTCTCAGTTTGTCATGTCTTTTGCAATATTACACAACCGTCTCTAACTTCATGCCATAACAATGACTTTACAGATTCAAAAAGTTCATGCTTTCGGGTTTTAAGGAACTCAGACAGATGGGTTAACCAACCACAAGGAAGTTTGGTGGCTTATGAGAGGACCACAAAATGTATGATGCAGACAACGTCTCTCTTTTGTGGACGGTGCTGCCCCCACTTTTTTTGTTTTGGGTCTTTTTTTCATGGTTGTATCTGTGCCAACAGAGCAACGCATGTTAAAAGTTATCGTGAAGAGGATTTTCTGTGGTTCGTACTGGCAAAGCTAGACATTATCTACATTTTTCATCCTATTTTACTATACGATCTCTTTTTCCTTGCTAAGTTAGATCTCCTTGTAAGATATTTCATGGTCAATAATATTGGATAGACATTGTACACGAAGTAGCACGCATGTCTTCTGGTCGGTCATATATATATATATATATATACACCCAGAAGTTTAATCGTATTTTCCCAACTAGTCACAGAATGCTCTCATTCTCTTCTGAGGTCCCACCTAGACGGAGCACAAGACTAGTGTATTCTTCTTATAAAATTTGCTTTCGAGTATTGAGCACTTTCGTATTGCCGTTGGATCAAGACCATACCAGCTTATGTTGTGGACCTATACGAAGAGGACTGCATTTCGTTTTACACTGAAAGCCTTAATTAAAGTACTATTCTATAGAGCCCCTTTGAAGATAGTGTCCTCCTAAGCCTCCAGAAGGTAAAGAGTTTGGGTCATGGGTCATACAATTATTTAATATTATCCTTATTAAGAAGTGAAGGACCAATATATGTTGTGTCTTTCTTTTTTTAAAATTAATTATTTAATTCGAGTAAAAAATTAAAGATAATCTTGATCCATAAAGTGTTAAAACATAATTTTATCCATTAAATTCAAAATATTAAGTGAGGCCTCCACACCTTTTATGAGTGAAGTGCAGTTTTTATAGAAAGAGAGAAAATCCAATCATGTTTTCTTCTTGATTTGGTACGTTTTTCTCGAGCAAAATGATATCAATAGTTATTTATCCACATACATAATGCTCACTTTTAATTATATGGTATAGAATATTAGTGCAAGCTCTTAAGTCTTAATATGGGAAGATACTCCGTAGATAATCACACTTTCAGTTTCAGCACAGGACGAGTGAGATCCATGCTACGAGTCGTTTAGTTGTAAAAGTGTGCTAAAAAGAAATCCTACTAGTCGTTTAGTTTGAATAAGTGTGCTACGAGTCGTTCTGCTCCAAAATTGAACCAAGTTACCATTTTTATCTACTCTCAAAAATCAATCCCACCTACAAAAGACCGGCCCATGGTGGTGCCACCTTCAGCTTCAACTAAAACTTCAACTGCGGCTCCTCTGTCTCCAACTTCTTCCCCCGCCATCTTGAACTGCTCCAAACCCTAATCAGGCCCAACCCAACCAGATAACAGGAAAAGAGGAGGAGAAGAAGAAGAATAAACTCCCCCGCTTTATCTTGATTCTTCCCCTCCGATATTCTCTCAATTCCCTCCTGAATCTCTTCCGGTGCGATTGGATCTGCGCGCTTTTTTTACAACCCCGCCTGGATCCATCAATCCGGAAGAGGAGAGTCAATCCCCCCACCTTTGGTCTCTTACTTTCCAGGGTTTTGGATCTGACAATTTTAGGGTTCTTTTCTGAATATTTGTGGGAAGTAGGGTTATTGTTGTTCTTCGAGAAGTTTTTAAGGGTTTTGGTGAGTGGCGTATCAGAGAGATATTTGAGCTGTCAATGCCATTATTGGTTTGGTGCAGAAAGAACTTTTGGGTGGTTTTTGGGATACCGAAAAAAATTGAAGTTTGAACTCATCGATGTCTTGGGCAGGCCCGGAAGATGTCTACCTCTCTACCTCTCTTGCCAGCTATCTTGACAGTACATTCTCCCTCTCCCTCTCCCTCTCTCTCGCTGGATGTTTGTGGTTTACTTATCCAGATACACTGCTCTGAATTGTGGATGTGTTTGTATTGATGTGACAAGTTTCAATTTTGATTTTTTTTCCTGAGTTATGACTTTGAGATGCTGCAATAATCTATGATGTAACTGAGAAAGAGATGTAGTAATAATCGTTTTCTAGATCGTGTTCCGATATGTCAATGCGAATGGTTTTTTGTAATCTTGGTTTTGTATGCAAAGAATGGTCTGGGTTTTAGCTGATTTGATCGTGTTTAGCAAAAGTATTGTGTCCGCTGTTGCTGGCTATTGCTTTCCATTCCATGCACGGATGTTTCTTTCCCCTTCTTCTATCATCTTCCGGCTTCATTACATATTGCAACATGAAGGATTCCCTCTCTTTTCTGTGTCTCTTAACTAGCCGGAAAACTTTACTATTACGCTTACTTGATGCGCTGAATTGAATTTATAATCTTTATATCTGAGATTGCTTCCTTGGATAGTTCATCTTTTCGAAGCTGTGAATGATTGTGAAAAAGGGGAATATGTTCCCTGTTTTAATGAAAGATTGGTTGAATGGATCTATTGGAACCAATAGAGTTTCTTTTCCTACGATCCCACCTTATTTCATCACCAATGCATAACATATATAAGAGCGTTGTCAAAATACAAAACTCTATGAAGCACGTAATTGCTTGGTTCTGGATTCATATAGGCTTACAACTTCTGGAACATTTTTCTCCTTCTTGCTGGCTACATCTTTGGGTCTTACAGTCTTATTATTGCCACAGAGAAACTTCTTGTACTGCTGCGAGATGGCCGAAAGCTCTTGGGGATACTCCGTTCTTTTGATCAATTCGGTACCCCTGTTACCAATTATCTTGTTAAGGGTTACACATGCCATCAATTTTTTAATGACTGAAAATGTCATATTCGCTTATGCAGCCAACGCCGTGATTGAGGAAGCATGTGAAAGGGTTATTGTGGGCGATCTCTATTGCGACATTCCTTTGGGCCTCTACATAATTCGTGGAGAAAACGTTGTTTTAATTGGCGAGCTGGTACAACGGGTTCTTAACTTTCATATCTGTAGATATTTTCTTTGTGATAAGCACCCTTGTATTTCTTACGATCTAAACTTCATTTTGTAGGACTTGGAGAGAGAGGAACTTCCCCCTCATATGACTCGTGTTTCAGAAGCAGAAATTAGAAGAGTAAGCCTTACCTTTGTGATATTTGTTTTGTACATGAATGAAGGTTTAATGCCATGGAATTTGACTTCAACATTAATGTTCTTTAATTTATTTCTTTGTGCTGTCTAAGTGGTGATGGTTCTGTTCTTTCCTTAGTAATCAAAGGGGTCAACTTCTAGTTAATAATTTTAGCAAGATGGAGAGGTAGGAAATGATGAGGGAGATTCACAATTAATTAAGAGAGCCGGTAGTTAGTTATTTGTAATCCCCCGAGGAAGCTATTGGCTCTTCAATCGCATGGAGAAGACCCCGTTATTCTCTTGCTATATCTCACATGGCCGTGCAATGATTTCTATTAGTTTGTAAGGGCATCAATTTGCTGAATGGTTGATCTTGTGAACGAACAATCTCTGTGCCACATTTAGTCACCAGTGCAAATGTGAATCGCAGGAAGAGCAATAATGATTTTGATTGTATCGCCCCTGGGTGGGCTTTGCCAGTCCCCTGGTGGGCTTCATTTTGTTGGGGCTGCCAGCGCTTTTTGTACTGTTACTAGTACTTTGGTTTTGGTAGTGCCATCTATTGTGTCCTGCCACACTGCTTTCTTTGCCTGGCATGTAGCATTTGGTAGTCTTTCAACCCTTTTTGGATCCCGCTAGTCTTGTTTAGCAGCCTGGTCTGCTTAGAACCATAGTTGATTTTATTGTTTATTTTGTACTATGGTGTTCTAATGCAATGACAGCCTATCGGCATTATTCATGGTTCCTGTATACAAAAGATAACTTTGCATATCTCAGCTGCATGATAGATGTGAACTTTTGGAACATTGATGAATAAAAGCTGCAACGTGGTGCAATTTCTGTGTCTGCTTCCTTTACATTTTGCAATTGTAATGCTTCCCACTTTCTGGGGCAAGTTTTCACGGGACAGTTATATCTTTGTGGTACATATATCCTAGCTATTCTAGGTGACACAATTATGTTCATAATGTAAGTAGGATATGTGCGGTCAAGATAAGTACAGTTTGCTCTTGTATAGAGCATGTGTTAGAATAATACAGATAGAGAGAGGGAGAGATAATTAGCTCAATGATTTTTCTAAAAGGAGGTCCTTTATTTACGTGGAATTGTGGAGAATACTTTTAGCATCATATCCATATCTACTATGTGATCTAATTCGCCAAATTTCCATGTTTACACCCATTTGTCTAGTACGAATTTATCATCTTCGGTGATAAAGATTGTTGAGAATATGGGGTGTGCTTTTGCTTCGTTATTTTACTTCAAATTTCCTCATTTTTTTTGAACTGCATCAAAATTCACAGGCACAGAAAGTAGAAAGGGAAGCTACAGATCTTAAAGGTTCCATGAGGAAAAGAATGGAATTCCTTGACCTGGATTAAGTAGGTTTGCTACTTCATGGAGTTCTTCACGTCGGCCCGCAAATATTATAGCGGCTTCTCTTTTCCTCAGCTCTTTTTTAATCCCCCCTTTTCACCCTGTTCTCCTTCCCAAACTAATTCCTCCGCTTTTGACTTTTGACTTTTGGATAATGATAGATGTTAAAGGGTCAAATCCTGGGGAATTGGAATATGAAGGTTGAACGTTGTTCAAATTCCTTCTGTGTAATATTTTGTTTGAGTGAATACATGTATTTCTTAGAAGATTGATGATTTTGGTAGGGGTTTGAACCTTTCATATGCCAGTACCTTTCTTAGGCTTATGATTTATGAAAATCTTAATTGAGAGGAGGTACTGCTTTCCATTAATGATGTGATGTTGCAATTTCCCCTTGATTTGGTGAAAATCCCACAAAATGGACAAATGCAGCCGAGTATTTTCTTAAGGTGGAAAGTGTCAGAAGTCTCTTGGCCCCGTCAAGAATTTGTAATGAGGCTCGAGTTCTAGTTCGGACTCTTTAACTTTTCTGCTACATGGTTTTTATCTTATATATACATATATGTATAGTAGTCTGTTCTCTCAATAACAATAGCACTGCAATTTTTTGAAATGATCAAAGATCGCCTATGATATATGATAATTTGTTCTCTGAACGAAATATTGGACTGAGTTTACTTGAAATTCAAATGAATGGTGATGAGTTTAATTGGCTCAGAGTAAACAAAATATATATATATATATATATAAACTATTGAGGTTTTAATACTTTACATCCAAAATTATCAATATAATTAACTTAGATGAAATTGAATTTTTTTTTTGAGAAATAAAACAATGTATTTAGTGACAAAAGAAATGTGAGTAAATTTGTTATTTTACAGATCAAAAATATCAATTTTTATCTAAATTAACAAGAAAAGATGCAAAGTATATGTAACGAAATGAATAGTTAGTATTAAAACTTCAATAATTGATTGGTCACAAAGTGTCCTAACATAATTTTTTGAAAAAGGACAAAAGAAATGGGGGCAAATCACCGACATTGACTTTGCTATTCATTATAACAAAGAAGGCTATTGGCCAGTCGCAGCATTAAACTACGCGGAGCGAGAGTGACCTGCATCTGCTTTTATCTGATTTCTCCGAAAAGAGAAGGTTGATCTAACACTCCAACTTCCACTTGTACCTTTCTACTTCTGTATCTCCGGCCCAAAAATCCGGCCATCCAACGGTTCCAAACCCCAAGCTCACAGATCTATTCTTATATCCACTGTATCGTATCCTCTCCCGACCATTTTCTTAATCCCGCAATTAAACCAGCAATTAACCTAAACAGCAAAACAGAAAAGAAAAATAAAGAATTAAGAAAGTAAAAGAGAGAGAGCTTTAGCTGAGCGAGAGTATATAGACTGTCGTTCTGACTCTCTCACTTCAGACAACGCCACTCGGTTTATTTCATTTGATGCACAGATCCAGAAGCTTCGATCCAATGACGCGGCTATCCGGTTCCCCTACGGTTCTAGCTCTGCTGTACCTGTGCTTTGCGTGCATTGGGATCGAAGCTTCGATTCATGAGTACGCCTTCGAGAGATTCACCTCCAAAGGCAACGCCTTCGTAGTCCACGGTGGCAGCGAGGGAATCTACTCTTCTGTCCCTACTCCGGGCGAGACCTCGAACTCCGCCAATGGCGACTCTTACGTACGGTAAATAATGAATTTAGCTGATTTGCTGAGCTTTGGTCGTTCTTTAATCGAATTTTTTTGCTTAATCGTTTGCATACCTGAGAGTTATTCGCAATTATTTTACTCATTTTAGTATAATTTGTTTAGATCTGGCGTGGAATGGGTGACATTCGCCTTAAGACCCTGAAAAATGTCCATATAGGCGTGTGAGTCTGGTGCAAATTGAAAGTCAGGGGAAAAAATCAAAGTTCCATAATCTTGCAAAATACAATACTTCATTTAATCGTTCTACCTGTTACTTCTTGTTTTTGTATGTGTTCGCTTGTCTTTCATATGAAGCCTCGAATGCCCGGAAAATGCTATGATTTATTTTATTTTTTTAATGCAAAAAACTTTCCTGTTCATACATGGGCTTTTCTGGGACAAAATTACACGACCCATTAATGTTTGGATAAAAATTATTTCGAATTTGACCAAGAAAGTTGATTACATACATTTTGACAATGCTTTGATTGTGATGTCAATGAGGGTTGGGAGAGTGAATTTGGTTAATTAGTTTCGTAGCTGAGCAATAAAGAGGGAGGTTAAAAATATGTATGCTGTGATGTCATATGATTATCGCCTTAAACCTCTGGTAAATCATTTATTCTGCACTGGTGAGAGGAGCAGCACCACCCAAAGTACTCAATAAGGAAGGTTTAAAAAATGATTACCCTAATCCAAAAATGTTTGAGGCATTGCGTTTGTTATAGAAAATCCGATCAAGAAAAAGAAAAGCATAAATAAGCTCAATAGTGGTAATTTCCACTTGATAATATTCATTGACAGAACTAGAGTACTTGTTTGAAATTCTGTTGCCTTTCTGTATACTCATTACTCAAAGTGGGTATAATAGTACTGATCACACATTTTTTTTATCTTTCTCTTGCCCTTCTTTTTTTTCCATTGGTTAAATTATTTGGTGCAATTGTTTGACCTTATGTGGTACATGATACCAGTTTTGAGAAGGTTACATTTCGAAGAGCCAAGGAATTTGCTAACTTCAGCTCAGGAATGGTCCACACTCTTGTTTTCGAAGTGGAAGATAGACAAACTATTGGGGGTTCGGCCTATGGGGGTCAAAGAGCAGTCTGTTGCACAGCAGATCTTGCAAAACTAGGTGTATGTTCAGAAGGAGAGATCATCTACCGCCCATCTACAAAAAATCCAGGCTGGCCCAAAGTGTTTGGCATCTCATTTGGTGTAGATGAAATAGCTGCAACGTTGCCATCAAAGTCAATACCAATAACTAAAACTGGGATGTATAACATGTATTTCATTCATTGCGATTCCAAGCTGAAAGATATAGTCGTGGAGGGAAAAACTATATGGAAAAATCCTACTGGTTACTTACCTGGTAGAATGGCACCACTTATGAATTTCTATGCGTTCATGTCCTTGGCTTTTGTGGTAATTGGGATCTTTTGGTTCTCTCAGTATGCAAGATTTTGGAGAGAAGTTCTTCCATTGCAGAACTGTATAACACTAGTCATAACGCTTGGCATGTTTGAGATGGCTCTTTGGTACTTTGAGTATGCTGAATTCAATGAGACTGGGATCAGGCCAACTGGGATAACCATGTGGGCAGTCACCTTCGGGTCTGTGAAACGTACAGTTGCACGTTTGATCATTTTAATGGTTTCAATGGGTTATGGTGTTGTAAGACCTACCCTGGGTGGGCTTACATCAAAGGTGGTCTTGCTTGGCTTGACCTTCTTAGTGGCATCTGAAGTTCTGGAATTGGTAGAAAATGTTGGTACAGTAAGTGACCATACAGGAAAGGCAAGGCTCTTTTTGGTTCTTCCTGTGGCAGTCTTGGATGCTTTCTTCATTCTTTGGATATTTACATCCCTCTCAGCAACGTTAAATAAGCTTCAGGTACTTGGTTTGCATCTGTCTTTTTCATATTTGTATCTCTTGCTGTGGAGATCTCATGGGGCTCTTGTTCTTGAATCCTTAAGTTACTTGCCTATGTAAGTGAGTGGCCTATCTAAGTGAGTCATAAAAAGTACAGTGCAGTGTAGAATTATGGAAGATGGGAAAACATGGCATGGCCTTCCATGGTTGTTGCAAATTGAAAACACAAGCCTGTAAAAAATTTATGCAAGATGGGTGTTGGATTTGTGGTTGTTAGAGCTTTCTACTCTTTCTTTTTCCTTTCTTTTTTATAAAGCTCCTAAAGGAACTGTGACAATTATTGACACTTGAGGAGTTTAATGTTACAGAATATATTAAAATAATAAAATCTACCTCTTCCTATTAGTTCAAGCTTTTGGGATAAGTAGTAAATTCACATAGTATTAGAGCCATGGTCTTGAATTCAAGACCTGACTCCACATTTCAACCCAATTAATTACATATTATGCGTGTTTGGGCCTCCCAATTAAAGGGGAGTCCAGCCCACACGTGAAGGGGAGTATTACAGAATATAATTTAATATAATCTATCATTTCTTATCAGCTTAAGCTTTTGAGATAAATGATAGATTCAAATGTATCAAAGTCAGGTTTAAAATTTACTAATCTCCACAATCCTTCAAATAATTAAGGTAGGGTAAGTTTCTAAATGGAATTTCTGCTTTACTCCTAAGTTTGCTTCAAACCGTGACAATCATGGTCTTAAGTTTTGCTTTCATAGAATCAGCATAATCTTTGCTCAAATTTTGATTTCTACTGGACCGACAGGGGCTAAGCAGGGACCATGGCCCCCTCAAACACCCCAAAAATTAAGGAACATTTTTTAAATTTAGGCTTTATTTTTAAATTTTTCTACATTGGCCCCCTCAAAAATTACCATATTATAATTTGGCCCCCCAAAAGTACATCCTGGTTTCGCCCCTGTGCACGGAGATGAATGTGCTTGGTATTTTTCCAAAATAGGAGAATACTAGACGATTATGATACTGAATGAGAACTATTTCACTTTCTCTGTGTAAATTTCCATACTCCTAGCAATCCACATTAAAATAACTATAAAATAATCTCTCTCTCCTCCATCAAATCTTAATTATAAAATAATTTCTATTTCCCCCATTGAATCATCTCTTTCCATTACAATAAATATAAAAAATTCACTCAAATCATCTCTTTGTCCACTTTGTCACCAACTCCCTGACAATTACACTTCTTTAAACTCTAAGAACTGTTTGCGCCTTGTCTTCTGGAATTTGGTGTTTTTCAGGCCTTAGCTGGATTAATGCTGCATTATGCATTGGCACCTCGTCTTCTTACTTTTGTTGTTACTCAAAGATCTGGTTGATGACTTTATTGGGTTGTGTGATTTAACAGGCCAGACGAATGATGGTTAAACTGGATATATACAGGAAGTTCACGAATGCTTTGGCTGTAGCTGTTATTGTGTCAGTGGGTTGGATATGCTATGAGGTAAGCAACTGCTGGCACTCGTCTACTTAAAAAGATGAATTGCTAGCGTGTTCAAGAAAATGTTCTCTGCCAATGACTTGCCAGTACTGGTTGAATCTGACTTCTATAGAACCTTAGAATGGCGTAAAGATACAGTTTGCCATTGTCATTCGCTTTGTTGTAAATGAATTAGGCTCCCAAATGGATTGAAGCAACTTTTTAAAATGGATTGAAAATGATATGGGTTATTGGAAATTGAGCATATTTCGGTTTGATTGAAAAGACTTTGGGCGGATGGACTGTTACCAGTTTTAATCTTGGATAACTAAGTTTTTTACTTCGTATCCCAAATGGTGGGACATTTTGATCTATTATTTGCTTCTTTCTGATCCTGCGCTCTTTATTCTTCTTTGGATGGAGTCACATGTTACATAATTCTCATCTTTATATTTGCAGCTTCATTTAAGGTCCCTGATAACATGTTTCACGACTTTGAACTTGCAGCTCTATTTCAAATCAACTGATGTTTACAACGAGAAGTGGCAGTCTGCCTGGATCATCCCTGCCTTCTGGCAGGTCCTGTCTTTTTCTCTCCTATGTGTCATCTGTGCTCTTTGGGCACCCTCTCAGAACTCAACACGGTAAAGCCAATGGAAAGGGATTTATTTTCTAATTGTTTTGTTAGAACCAAACTTATTCTTAGTTAAAGAACTCCCTTCACACTTCTTTTTTTGTTTCTGCTCTCCACAGATATGCTTACTCTGACGACACAGGCGAAGAGTTTGATAAAGATGATACAACTCTGACCCTCATAAAACCGGCCCCAATGCCTTCAGATGATCTTCGAACTGCGGAAGCTAAACCAGCGCTTGGTGGAAATGGAGTATCGAATGGTGATCTGGAAGAAGACAAGACTGAGTAAAATTCAACCTAGTTGCAGGTTTGTTATTATGTTTGTAATCCACCAGCTCTCCTTGCATGTATACAAAAGTAACCGTCACGATGCAAATGTTCCCAATTCCATGTTGCGATCCTCAATTAACTTTTCTTTTCATTCCTTTTAGAAAATTTTCCCCTGTCAAATTAGTTAGTGAATTGCTCATTTGTGGCTGTAATAGATAAGAATATGGACCTTTGTTGTGTTCCTCTGTAATTCAAGTACAACGCCGTTCTCGTGCTCTTATTAGTTGGATATATGGAACGTAATTGTCAGCTCTTTTCTATGTTAAGAACAGCGTACCTCCTGTTTAAGATCCGAATGAATTTTGCCGTAGAGCAACAGGCAAGACAACGGGATTTTTGCTGCTTAATATTTATATAGATGTAGTTCGCTACTAATTCTGTCAATGAGCTGATTGGGGTTCAATCAGTTCTGATGCGAGGTTAATTTGGCTACATTTTTTCACAAAATTCAGCTAAAGTATTAAGGCAATGAGGACCGACATGTCAGGTTATCTAAAACTTGAATACTTGATGTCTTGTTAGTCGTATCCTCGAACATTCTCGCAGCCATCTGGTCCAATCTTTTAACTTCTTTCGTTCCTTGCGAAAGAAGAAATATTTGAAAAATAGACCTCTAAGATACCATTATTGATATTTATCCAAAACCAAACAAAATTCGAATATACGTGAGAATAGCACGTGTATCTGACTCTCTGTAAATGAGGGCGTTACCCACCAAAACAAAAAACATCATTACCCCTTGAATCTTGACAGTGACAATAGTCGTATTAAAGTATAGGGGTACAATTCAATATTGTTAAAGATCTTAAAAATTCTAATGTACTATGTTGTATCAACATCTAATTTAGGCAATAAATTAGGGAAACTTTTTATCCTTAAAATCTTGCTATAGTGTTGTAATAGCCCATATTATGTAGGCCATGGTAAAATAGTGCCTAGGGCACTAGATATTGGGATATGTCAAAATCTGCATTGCTTACTCTCTAATTTTGTTCTGATCATTTAGAAATTTCAACGCGACTGCACTTTCTAGGTTTTCCCACAAAAAAGGCAGTCTCTGTTGCCATGAAATTCTGGCCCGACTTGTGGACAAGACTGTACGCGGAATTTGCTCCATCTTCACCATGATCGAAGTGGGTCCAACGGTGCTTCCTCTTCTGCTGAATCACGTGCACGTTCAGCACAAGATCTATTTTTGATCTAAAAGGCTTCTCGTGTTAAGTTCCGATGGTTGATTGTGTGGAAACCAAATGGAAGTAGATCTTTTTCCTCTCAAATTCTCTCCTACCCTAGAGAGTTGCTAATCCTTTTCAATATATCTGCCTCAACATTTCTTTCAATTTTCTTTTAAACGAGCTAGATCGATATATAGGAAAAAGACTAATATCTCTTTTTAAAGTTGACCCAATGCCACCTTCTCAATTCGAACTAAAGTGATGTTTGTTAGCTAAAATTTTGACTTAATATAATAACTATAAAATATCATCTTTTTTTTTATTAAATTATTCATTTGTACTATAATAAAATATAAAAAATTAATTCAAATCATCTATCTCTTCACCTTTTTACTAACTCTAATATCTCAAAATTTTAACCACCCAAAATAAAAAATTAATGTCTAAACTGTCCTGAATATCTTGATGGATGTTTTGGTAATTGGCGCAAAACTCTTGCCATTTTTGTGGTCAAGTGTTCCAAGAGCCAGCAATAATTAGCCACTTCTCTGATGACTTGCTGAAGGTCAAAAATCTTTTGAGCTCAAAGTTTACCGTGAGTTGGGATGAGGCTGCTGGCCAACCGGGGACCACTCCACTTTTGTTCAAAGATGTGTGAAAAAAAAAAAAAAAAAGAGAGAGAAGAGGAGGAAAAACAGCTCCATTTGCTTTTGTTACAGAAGATTCCGCTACGATTAAATTCTCCCAGAACATTCTGTAAATGAGATCAAGAAACCTAATCACCCTGTAAAACCTGTCACCTACTGTGATAAAGAACCAAGTCCGAATTTTAACCGACAGATGCATTGGAATCACAATTACATAAGATGCAAATCTCAGAAGGATGAGAAACCAGGAATTCTTAACTGAAGCGAATTGTGGGAGCTTACGCTGAGATTCCAAACAATAGATTATCTACAAGCACCTCGATACGACGTGGAGAGGATGCAG
Source organism: Morella rubra (assembly GCA_003952965.2). Classification (NCBI taxonomy): domain Eukaryota; kingdom Viridiplantae; phylum Streptophyta; class Magnoliopsida; order Fagales; family Myricaceae; genus Morella; species Morella rubra. Next base: position 5,436,861 of record CM025851.1, on the reverse strand, counting down.
GGTGAAGATTAAGCAACTGTATATAAATAGTTCGCATGATTATTGACAGTATCACAAGGATTTCTTCCAACCACGAACCTACACGCATAGTTCTTAGCTACCGAATATCTTGAGCGATCAAAAAAAAAAATCGAGCAATTTTCCATTAGGTTTCCTATTAAATGGTGGAAGCTTTTATCTAATTCTCCATGTTTGATAGTTAACTCATAAGTCGAGAAAGGATATACTGTCTAGTTCTGTAAAGCCCGGAAACGAAACTGTCCCATTGTCAATGCTTATTTAATTAAGTTTCCGTCTTCCACATTATCAAAGCCAAAAATACACCATGGCAAACAATTCACCTGAAGCTACTAAACTAAACTGCTTGTTGACGATAGAGATTCATGAAATAAAACACACAAGCAACAATTCCAATATGAACAAAAGAGAGACAAAATCGCCAATTTGGTAACAGAAAAAAAATCACATGCTTACAGGGTAGAAGCATTCAGGCAGAAGGGCTTGGCTGTTCCGGAGAGCTACACCTGATCTTCCCCAAGAAGTTGATATCTCCAGCGCAAAGAAATCTTGAAATAGTTAATTTCAAAAGAGTCAGGGAGCTCAGGAATTCCCAGAGTGACCAGCACCACAGCACCCAAACACCCCACAAAAAATTCAAAGAATTTTTGTCCTAGTTTCTAATCACGAAACTCAATTTCACCCCATCACTGAGATCTCCTCCTCAAGTGCAAGGACACAGGGTACCCCTCGAAGAAATCCAAGACAGCAATCTCCAAATCCTCAACCGAGTACTTGATGTAATTCTCTGGGTGCTTTCCGCTCTCTATATGGATCCTGAACCGCCCAAGAAACGACCTATAAGCCGGGATCAACTTTTCAGATATAGATATCCGCAGCTCCTCCCTAAGCTGAGTATCGGGTACCAACCACGTGGCTTGGGTCCTATGAACCTCCTCAAACATGGCATTGAACGACTTAAACCTCTCTCTCAAAGCACTCTTGGAAACCCCTGATGAAAAACTCCCGCTGACATGTAACCCCTCATCCCTCAGACAGTACAACACACTGACCCAAGTCGCCCTCTGATAATTAGTCGCGGCCTGCCTCAACTTCCCCGTTAGCTTCTTCAGATAATCGTCTCCGATCATTTCTCTCAACTCCGATGAACCTTTTACTTTCTGAACAATGTAGTGCACGTTGTTCATCATAAACAAATGAGCTAAAGAAGTATCCTTGTAATGCTTCGACTTGCCCTCCAAATTGAATTGCAAAATCACAATCACCCAAATCAAATGAAGCGCCAAAGGGGTCTTTTCCTCTAGCTCCGCAAACTCCATATCCGGAGTCGTCGGATCACCCGAATACCTTGACCCGGCAGACGGCTTTGACACGATAAGCTCATTCAAAGTCTGCTTATAATCCGAAATCAAGCTTATATAATTCATCACATACCTCGTAAGCGGGTGGATTGTCCCGCCCGGCACCGGAACCTTCGAAGGCTCGCGAAGCACAGCGTTCTCGAACTCCGATAAGGTTCCCCTTGCCGCCTCCGCAAGGCGAGACAATATCTCTGCTGCCTGAATCCTGATCGACTCCGATGATTTCGATTCGAACACGACGTCGATGTCCGGAATCAAATCCATCAAGGCGTCGTGGAGGTCGAGGATTTTGAACAACTTCTCCGGGGATCGCCGGCTTATGCTGATCGCCTCCGCGAAATTGAAAAGCTGAATAGCCGGACCCTTAACGGTCTCCATGAAACACGCATCGTCCACGGCGGTTCCTACTCCTTCGAATATCTGCTCGCAGAGCTTCTTCTCGCTCGCGAACAAAACCCTAACGGAGACCTTTGCGGCGCGTATCCACCGTCGTATTTTCACCTCCAGCTGTTCCCACTCTAACCTCTGAATATCCCCGATACTCAGTTTCTCAACCCCTAGTCTCCGAAAACTCGCGTCGACAGCCGATTTTCGGACGCTGCCGTAGACTTGAATGCACTCACGGAGATAACCGGCAGAGATCATTCGGTCCGCGATGCTTCGGAGGTCCAAGATCGCGTCGAATGGCACTAGATCGACCTCGCGAATGCTACTGGTGGATCGGTAGCTCGATCTGCCGCTGTTGTCCGGGTGATCTTCTTCGCCGAAGTGGTCGTCGACGAGGTCGTCCAGTTCGGTAGAGGGACTGGCAGCAGGGGAGTGAGTGGAGGAGCCCGGTTCGGCGGAGGTGGTTGTGAGGGAGTCGGCCTCGATGGGAGATGTGTGGCTGAGGAGGATGTTGCGGAACTCGTCCTCTAGGCGGGCCATGGCGATCTGGATGGTGGAGTTGACCTTGTTGGCGCTCTGGCTCTCGTCTCCGGAGAGGGTAGTCGACGATAAGGACCGTTGGATTTCATCGACAGCCTGCAAGTACCGATCGACCTCCTGGCGATCGGATTCGAAGATCATTCTCTCTCTCGCTTCTTCAGAGGCCGTTGAGTCCCACCGCAGGATTATCTTCTCCGCCGCATCCAAGGGTAGTCTGCTATCCTCCGGCGGCTCCATCACACAAAAAAAAATAAAAATAAAGAAAATAAATAATAGAAACAAGATAGAATCCTTCCAAAGTAAATAGAAACAATATTTCTTTTTCTGTTCTTCCTTTTCCTCTTGTCTTTTTAAATTTGATAAAAGTGGGAGCTCTGGTGGTGCTTTTTTGGAGATGGAGGTGGAAATCTTGGAGTGAGAAGATGCTAATGGGAAAGAGAGACAGAGACAGAGACAGAGACAGAGAGAGAGGGAGGGAGAGAGAGTTTTGGTGGAAACGGTGGCGATGGTGGAGCAATGGGGTTGGTCGTCTATGTATAGACTGCTTGCTTTGGATATTTTTTGTCTTGACGTGTGAATTTTCAGTGTCCGAATTCTACACGAAAGGCTTAGAAAAAAATAATAATAAAAAATTCTACACGAAAGAAATTGACGGAAAACGCAAGAAAATATGTATGCTTTTGTTTGCTCGTAAAATAAATTTCGTAATTTGTGTTATTTGTTTTACGGTATTTGGTAAATATTTTAAAATGATGTTAAAGTAAAAAAAATTTAAGTCAATTGTAAAAATTTTATTATTTTTAAAAAACAAACTAAGCTCAAATTTTTGTAAATCAAAATTTTTTTGGGTGAACACTATAATACGTCCCATATTTACGGCCAAATTTCAGTAAACTTCCCTCAAGTTCTTAAATATTTTATTCCACTCATATGTTTCAAAAATAATCAATTATTGTATTTTTTTTATTTGGCCGTTAAGTATATGCAAAATGACTGAAATCCCTTCAACACAAAATTATTAATTTTCTATTAAAAAAAAATTTTATATATATAAAAAAAAATATTTTTTAAATAAAAATTAAATTTGAAGGGTGCATTATAGTTTTATATCCTTATCTTTTCAGGCCACATGGATACTTCTCCTTTAGTTGGCTAACGGCAATTGAAATGTGGGAATCAATTTTATCGCAAAAGTGTATCTCTTACCTTCAGGTTGAATCAGTACTTTAAGGACTAAAATATTAAAATTTTGAAAAAAATTTCATGTCACGAGACAACCTACGAATTGCGTTTAGATGACATCTAAAATTTGCATAAGTACATTCTTTCAGTTGGCTAACCACAATAGGAGGAAAAATCAATTTGTCTAAAAAAAACTTTAAAATGAGCCCCAATGGGAAAATATTGATAATGAATGACTAAAATGTAAAAGTAAAATTACAGAGACCTATATGACAATTAAGCTTTTTTTTTTTTTTTTATGTAAATACGTAAATCATTAAACATGTCAAACATAAAAAAATATTTCCCTGAAAATATTTTAAAAGAATAACCAAATACTGAAAAGGAAAATATAAGCACATTCTTTCAGTTGGCTAACCACAATAGGAGGAAAAATCAATTTGTCTAAAAAACTTATTTTAGGAACCCGACGGGTTAAAATTGATATCTGAAGGATTAAAATGTCAAAAGTATAAATTACAGAGACCTATACGACAATTAAGTTTTTTTTTTTTTTTTATGTAAATACGTAAATCATTAAACATGTCAAACATCAAAAAATATTTTCCTGAAAATATTTTAAAAGAATAACCAAACACTGAAAAAGGAAAATGTTTTCTTGCAACGAAAATTTTTTTACGTAAAATAATAGTTTTACAGGCAAACAAACAGATACTAGATAGATACTCGGGGAGAGAGAGAGAGAGAGAGAGAGTATGAACCTGCTGTTGACATAAGCTTGAGTTTCACCCACTCATTTGCCCACCGAAATAACCATAGTACTCGTACTTAATTTTTGCCTTTGTAGTTCCCAGTACATATGAGAGCAAAAATTATTAGGTTATTAAAATTCTGGTCTCAATATAATAAATATACAAAATTTTCAAATTATTATTTTTTATTTTAAATAAATATAAAAAATTCATATAAATTTTTATTTTTTTTATTTTTTTTACTAATTCTATTACAATTTTTACCACACTAAAATTTTAATGAGCAAACATTAGGGACCTAAACTCGGCCCAAATAGGCAACTTACTCCGACAGGATTAAAAGGCCCGTCCAAGCCCACCTAGTGATCGAGCCGAAAATGATTGGTTGAGCATCTTTTCGTACCCTCGCCGGAAGCGCAAAAAAACCCGTCGAGAACCCGAAGTTGGAACCCAATTAGAAGTGTGTGCTCTAAGGCCAGTTGGGCAACTGCCAACTGGCGAGGGCTCGATATGCTGAGCTGGCTCGCCCTTCTTTCTAGGATTAGCGAATAATTAGCAGATATTCCTGTTCACTCTCTCTGCCGCTCAGGCCAGATAAAAATCACTAGCTTCATTAATCATGCATTAAATGACGAGTTTAATGAAGTCAACCAATCCAGTGCCGCCTAGAAAATAAAAAAACCAATCCAGTGCCAACATAGGCCCACATTCACGTGCATGCATGGTTGCACGTACATGCATAATATTACATAAAAGAATAATCAACATATGTATTTTTAAAATCAATTTACGGTGAACGAGACAGCATCGAAAACCAAGAAAAATTATTTCAATTTTAATAAGAAGTAATATCTGCGACTACTGTTAGTAGTTTACAATCTTTTAAGTCATCCTTGTTTATTTTTTTAGAGTCTTGGGTAAGGTGGGGCGCCTATAAGAGTACGATTACTACTCATTAATTACAAAATTAACAACCCATCTCGAGATAGGGAAAGATTTATAAAATCTTATTCGTCAGGGGAAAAATGTATAATAAAAACAGGGTTGCACGAGTGGTGCAGGTGGATTCGACGAGGGGCGAGCATTTCGCTGTCATTGCTGCACAGTGCACACACTGCAAGAGTCCTGTAGAATTGAATGATTCTGGTTTGGTGTCAATGTGGACAGAGTACCGATTACTATTATTATATACAAGTATTTTGTGGGCCTCCAGAGAAATCATGGGCTCTTGTTCTGTGCCAGTTGGGAGCCTATATTTGAAATAATTTTAAATATACACTGATTGATTTCCAGCTGTATTACTCTGTGGAGGACAGAAAAGTTGACCTAGAAATTATAAAATAGCAAAACAAAATGTATCAAAAACGTATAATAGGAATCCAGCCCGGTTGCCTCAATGTTTAAGGGGAATTAGGGGCTGTGCAGACGAGGTGCAAGATCCTAGATTAGATTCTTCTTGAGGTTAAAATTGATGATTTAAGTGGAGGGCAGTAGATTGTGGTTGCCGCGATAGCTTCTTCAAAGTTCATCTTTGTGTTAAGCTGATTTATATATTTAAATTAAATTAAATTAATTTTGTCCGAACTCTGATCCAAAAATGACTACAGCGAATTCTTTTGGTTGCCCAAAAAAAAAAAACAGTTCTGGGAATGAGTTGGGACTTGGGAGTCTCAATGGGCTTCTGAATACCCATCCCAGACTGAGCGGAAGTCCTGGGTTTGGGGTAACTTCAGACCCGCCGTCAACCTAAACATGATTTTGCTCATCTGGGCTGAAATCTTAGAGCCATTGCTGCAGAGAGTGTGAAGTCATATTCCACGCCCAACCCAATGTATCTATTTTATACGCCTAACCCCAAAGCATGGCCAGGGGGTCGTCTGCTGTACTTAGAGAAGAGGAAGTTTCACTATTTGTGACGAAGATTCGCCATTTGTAGGGCTGTGTATAAGCGGTGGTGGTGGTGGTGGTGGTTATGCCCTCCACTGCCATTGCCACTGCTATGGGTGGTTGTCCAAAAATGGACACCACCCCCGCCACTGTAAAGGGAGGAAACCAGCATCAATCGGTGGCGGTGGCAGTAGCGGTTACCACTATCTACATCGGAGATTACAAAAATGAAAAAAAAAAAACAAAACAAATCGAATAATCAAAGAGCAAATCTCGTAAAACTTAACAAATCAATAGCAAAAATATTTCCAATTCTTCACATCTCAACCAAATCCTAAACAACTTAACAAAAATTTCTTAAATTGTAACCCGTATAATCAATACCAAATCCAAATCCAAATTCAAAAAAATTTCCAAATCTATAATCTCAACCAAATCTTAAATAGCCTAAAAAAAATTTCTAAAATTGCAACTCTGTAATCAATAACAAATCTACACATTGACATTCGCTTGAAAAACGTCACAGATTTGAAAAGCTTTCAAAAAAATTTCCAAATATGATATCTCATAAACAGCCGAAAAAAAATCCAAAATTGCAACCCTTCAATACCAAATCGCAAGAAAATCTCCACATTCACAAGAAAATCTCCATATATTTGAAAAGCTTTACAAATCTAAATAAAAAATTTCCACAAACCTAGTAAATCGCACCCAAATTGCAAATATAATATCAAATCGCAAGGAAACTGGGGGAGAGAGAGAGAGAGAGAGAGAGAGCGATAGAGTTGTTGGCGCTGGAGAAGGGAAGAGAGAGAGCTAAAGGGAGTTGTAGCCGTTGCTTGCTCGTGCAGAGGGGGAGATAGGCGCCGATCGGGGAGGGGGAAAGGAGAACGGAGAAAATTTTTTGGGGAGGGGGCTGCACTCTACCGTTTGCGAAAATGGGAATGAGGGAGTCTGAGGGGCCTTGAAATCTTTAGGGTTTCGTGGCCCCTCAAACGATGACGTTTCTTTTAAAATAAATGAAAAAAATAAAATAAAATAAAATGGTTTTAGCGATGGAGACCGTACCAGTTTTCACCGCTACCGCCTAAATCCCCGCCCCACGGCAAAATCTGGCACCGTTACCGGTGTCACCGTGAGACGGAGAGCGGTTTACGGCACCAATAAATTGGCACACCGCCGGTACCCGCGCACAGCCCTAGCCATTTGTTGCTTTTGCTATGGCTTCCAACAAGCAGTTAGTCCCACAAAATTGTTTAGATGTCAGTGGACTGGGTCCCAATTAGACCTTTGTTATGCACAAATTCTGCAGTATTTAAGATTCTAGTAGCTCCAATCCTTTTTATTTATTTATTTTTTGGCGCTTTTGGTTGAGTAATACTGTTCAAAACATGATTTAGGAAAGGATGAACAGGTAAGTTATAAGCTCAGAGAAATGATGTGCTTAAACTTACGTACTACACAGTATAAGGTCTATCTGTTTGAATTTTCATCTTCTTCTTCTATTTTTTCTCTCGCACAAAGACTTCTTCTTCAGTGGTGTCCCAAAGAGAGGCCACCGCAAATCATTTTTCCCCTTCAGAGTTGAACACGGAGATTTCCGTACCTAACCAAAAAGAAAAGGAAGTTTCTTTTACACAGATTATGAGATGGCAAAGGCAAAACTATCATCACCCAGACGCCCTGATCGGCTTGCGAGGCTGTCTGATCCAAGTATCCTCCCAGAGTGGCTGCCAAGGCTTTCCTGTGAATTTTTTGGTACGTGAGCCAGCGGCAAGGAATCTGCGTAGCCGTCTCGAAGTGAAGGTAAGACGTGCATTCTTCTAGCAGCCTCCTGGCTTCCCTCCTCTTGTACCTCCTCTATCCTTTTAATGGCTTCCATCATGTCCAACCGTTGCTCCGGATAACGTTCAGTGCAAGCTGCGCCAATGTGGAAAAGCTTTTCCATCTCACTGAAATTTTTTGCAGAGCTTGCAATCTCCGGATCTAACAATTCGAATTCTCTCCCATCCGCGATAGCCGATGCCACATATTGGACCACATCAGTGCCACCCTTGTTATTGCCTAGATATTGAGAAGGATACTTGCCGGTGAGGATTTCGAGAATGACAATTCCTAGACAGTAGACGTCGCATTTAGGAGACAGTTTGCCGGACAGTGCTACCTCGGGTGCCTTAGATGCAAACAATTCCTGTGCTACGCTTGCAGGGTTGATCAGTGGGCTAAATCCATAGTCGGAGAGCAATGGTTCGTAGCCAGGGCCGACAAGAATATTGCTGGATTTTAGATTTCCGTGTGGAATATTAGAGGAAGCAAGTTCAGTGTGAAGGTAACCCATCCCTTTGGCCGTTCCTTTGACAATCTTTAGACGGGCAGCCCAATCGAAATCAGCATTCGACGGACCACGATCAGCTGAAACAGCACGAGGACCTTATTAGAAGACATTAATATAGCAGGTAGCAAATTTAATCTTGAGATTCACCATTATACAATATGAACTTTTTTTTCTTTTATCGGCAAAAATAATACAATATGAACTTAAAATAAGAAAAAGGGAGAATGCACAGATCTTGGTAGTACGTGCCTTCAAGATCTCGAGTTCAAAAATTGCATAGGTGCTACCAATTATTTGGGCTCACCCTCAAAGTTTTTGGCATGATAATTGCTCGATTTGTGTAAAACACTAAGAATGTATAAATTCCGAAATTAGTAAAGACACACATACGCTGATCCAGACACTCAATTAGAAAATAAAAATAAAAATATTAATACCACGACATTAGATCAATGGTAAGAGAAAGAACATGTCGGATTGATAAATAAATTAGTTTAAATAATGCATGCTTGAACAATTCCTCTTACATTTCACCTTTTGATGTTATCTCTCTAAGCACAAGGACAAGGTATGAAGTGCAGAGTTTGTAGGAGTTCTAAGTCATACCATGCAACAGATAAAGTAAGCTCCCTCTGGGTATGAACTCATAGACCAATAGCTTCTCGTCTTTCCGGTGATGGTAAGCCAAAGGCGTCAAGATATTCCCATGTCGCAAGTTCGCGAGCCGCCTCAGCTCTGCACCAAATGCATCTCTTCCCAAGGCATTCATCTCTTTCATTCTCTTCACCACCACTGCCATCCGATTAGCCATCACGACCTTGTATGAAGAACCCAATGCCCCATTTCCAAGCACTTCTGCGGACGACTTCATTAAATCCGGTAACCCGAAGACGCCCTTTTCATTATTCAACACCACCAGTTCTCCCATCCCGCCGCCCTTGCCATTGTTGGAAGCCTTACGGCCTGAGCTACCACTCCCCTTTCGCGTGGAATCGGTTTCTTTTTTAGTCGGCCCCGACGGAGACACATGCACCGCAACCGCTTCTTCTTCAGCGATTCTATTTTCGTCTCCAGGAGCACCCAAATCCTCTCTCTTTCGCCTAAATCTCACAACGCCCACAGCAATAATTGAAAGAATCACCGCTGTGGCTGTTAGGACTACAACAATTATGGTCTTTGAACTGTCCTCATTGCCAGTGCTGGGCTGAGCATTTTTAATACCTGAAGCGGTGGTCTGCTCAGCTGCCTTTGGACACCTCTTGCCCAGCTTTTCACCGCAAAGGCCAGCATTCCCCGCGAACGAACTTGCACTGAATTTCGATAAACTGGCCGGAATTTCCCCTTCCAATTGATTGTTTGATACATTGAGTGCCATCAAGGTTGGTTGAACAATAGAAGGAACGCTTCCACTAAATTGATTGTTTTGGAGATGTAATTCCAGAAGATTGGGAAGCTGAACCAATGACGAGGGGATTTTTCCCATAAATTTGTTATCAGACATAAAAACCTTCTTCAATGACTCCATTTTTGCAAAATAATCCGATGGAATTTCACCCGAAAACTGATTTCCCGACAAGTAAATAGCTTTCAAAGCACCTAATCGGTTGAGTTCCGGAATCGCACCCGAAAAAGCATTGTCCATAATGCTAATGCTTCGAATGCCAGGAATTTCAAGCAGCGCATCAACATCTATTTCCCCGGATAAACCCATTCCTTCGAGGCGAAGACCCGTTACAATGCCATTGTAACAAATTACTCCATTCCAGTGGACCTCTCCGTTACATGGCGACGAGCCAGACACCCAGGAGCTTAGAGCATCGGCCTTCGTTAAAGATTTCTTGAGCTGGAGCAATGCTTCTGACTCGGTTATTGAATATGCCATCGGAGAAAGGACCAAAAAAAAGGAGAAGAATAGGGTCGACCGGAGGAGGAGCCAAGCAGCGGCCATCACTCAGCTGGTAGGTTGACGCCGAATGAAGGTCTCGGCCGCTGCAAAATTTACTGCAATTTTTGGGTCTTCCCCTATTTTATGAACATTTTATCTTGCTTAATTTATTGGTCTCCCTGCATGGTGGGTATTCTTTTGGGAGAGAGCAAGAGAACCTCAGAAGGAGAGAGGCTGAGGGCTTCAGGGAGAGAGAATTCCAGCCTTTTGTTTGAAAAAGTCAGTTTGGAAAACCGTTAAAACCGTTTGTCCTTCCTGGATCAAAATGCCCGTTGGCAGGTGGGTTCCCTATGGTAATTACACATACAGTCCCAATTTTAGGTCCATACTCTTGTCAGCTCGCAATAATGTATTTGGGTGACAAAGGACAGGATCCGGTGCAACAAAGCAGGTTACTCAATCGGTGACCCTTTTATATCTTTGTAAGTAGCTAGCCGAATTAAGATCCTCTAAAATTTAGAGATAAAAGCAGATTGCCCATAGTTTTCGTATTTTTTTTTCTAGTGGTATCCAATTTAGCTTATAAATACTTCAAGACTAATCTTGGAGTCTATATAGTCTCGTACAAAACGGATAATTATTAGATCAAAAATCTTAAAGATAACCCTAAATAGTTAATTACACTTACGAAGTTTTAAATTAGAAATCTTAAAATGAACATATCATTAAAACTCAGCCTACTTTTGGAGTTTCATCATTTTTGTATTTAGGTGACGATGACAAGGTCTCTTCAAACTAGGCAAGCTGATCAATTGACAAACATCTGTTTCTCTTTCTTTTTTGTTTTTTTTCTAAGTATATTCTAGAAAGTAAGCACTCCAATCAAATGATGAATAGCATCCTAAACTACAAAATTGAAGGAATTATTATTATGATATCTTAAACATAATTACTCAGAGTACATGCGATGCAGCCTGAGCCTTGATGCTTTTATGCGTCTCTGGGCCCCATCAACTAAGATAATACTTTTATAGGAAGAGACTGAAAAAAAGCTGGGACTTCTCGGCCCAACAACAAACCACAAGTAGTCTTACAAATTTTTGCCACGTGCACGTGCATTGGGGTCCCATCAAGCTGTGGTACATGGATTTCACATCTGTTACGTCGAAAACAAACACTCGCCTGTAAAGATATAACTAACAAATAGGATGGCTCCAAAACATTACCAACTCAACTGAAGTTTCTAGAAGACGTTTATATTTCAATAAGGCCATGAAGGCGAGAGGGGGTGGTTGGATCAGAGGGAATTAGCAACTTCTGCATCATAAACCTTCGAGAATATAAAAATATTCTTTAATTTATTGTCTTGAAATGCCTCTCTCTCTCTCTGTACATTGTACCTAGACCCCGAATGTGGAATGCCTTGCCATTTTCTTAGTACTGTACAGAGAACGAAGTCAAATTTTTTTTTTTCTTTAAATAACGTAGTCAATTGATACAAAAGTCAAGTTGTACTTGTTTTTTTCGCGACGGGGAAAAGTGAAACCCTTTCTTTAATCGTCCGACACGAGTGGGTTGGGTTTGGAAATGCCACCGGTGGCTTTGGCCAGATCAGTGGACTTTTCTTTATTTGCTTTCAATGTGAAGCACGTGATTGAAAAAAAGAAGAAGAAGATTATCCTACTTGCACCGCATTTAGGCTCTGACGCTTCAAAGTTCAAACCAATGTGCAATCCGGCTAATTTTTAATAACTACGTATAACCCCCCATTGATTGCTGTATGTACAAAAGTCAAATATATCTAATGCCTATAATGGTATCAATTGATAGGATCCGAATATTCTAAAATTTCTTACCTAATATTACAATTAAAAGAAAAATAAATACAACATTTAGACCCAACTCTAAAGTTCATATTTATATAGATCTATATCTTGTGTTTATCTATTGTACAATTTGAATTGAAATTAAAGAAAATATTAATCTCATTTGATCATTCTATTATTCATTTGATTTTGTCTTGAAAATTTGATTCTCCTAGGACAAAAAAGTCATTCCATCTAATCTCTCTCTCTACACAAAGCAAAATAATTGTACTTATAATAATGAAACCATGTTAGCATAAAACGAGGGCATGGTAAACTATTATCATTAAAGAGACACGGATTCTTAAATTTTTTATCAAAAGCCAGAACATTATGTCCTATGAAGTAAGCTCCTCCGCTTTCCAAGCGGTGGAGTCTATGGAGACGGATTTATTTATTAGCCACGTGAATTGTGTGCCTCGCACCAAGAGTTGCGCGAATACCGCTACGCACGCCGCCGAAAGGATTAGGATCTCGACATGTGGCGATTAAGACGGCCACCTGCAAATGACAGAATAGCCACAGAAGTTTTGTTATTATTTATCACGTGCTCTAAACGACGAAGAAACTTGATGCAACCGCTTACTCTAGTGGCATCCACGCGGGCCCACGGGCGTGGTGGCTCTTGTCGGCACGGAAGTGGTTTCATCGAGGTTACCTTGACAGCCGTTAAGTAAAACCGTCAGTGCAAGAAGTGACTGAAATAGACATCCTTGATCCGTCAAGACTCCGAAAGTACCCTTGTTGCAAGCACTCTTTTTGACTTCCCTTTTCTAAAACTTTTATTTTCTGTTTTTGTGAGGAAATTTTTTACACAGACCAGCAAATGAGGGGCGAGTGACTCTTACAATTTACAAACAGCCCATACAAATATCAAGACAGGACTACCGACAATACGATTAATAGAAGCGCTCAAATAGATAACTTTAATGAAAACTATCTATAATTGTCTTTAAAACAAGGATGAAATCGTTGCAGAAAAGAGACGGTGATGGATTTGAGAACGTCTTATCGAAGCTCCACACCTGAAGGCTGAGCCGCCAAAAAAGAGGGAGGTGGTAGAAAGCGTGTGCGATTATAGACATCAGGAGTGATAGATATAGCTGTCTCCTTAAAAAATTAAAAGTAATAGCAAACCTCAAAAAGATAAAAAATGATGAAATGACAAATGAAAAAAAAGATAAAAGGGGTATCCTACTGTGAAAATTTTAGGCAGTGAAAATTTTGGAGTATTGGGATTGTTAAAAAAGTAAAAATATTTTATGAAAATTAGCGTAAAAATAAAGAAAGAGAAGATTTAAATGAATATTATAATAAAAAAGAATTATTTAATGGTGAGAGAGAGATTATTTCATAATTTTTTAATTAGGCCTGAAATTTTGAGGTGCCAAAATTTTCAATATCGAACGCCCCCAAATAAAACGGTAGAAGGGGAATAGGAGGCGAGAGTTGTAGGATATTAAGAGATACAATTTAAAAACTGATGGGAATATATTTTACTGCTCCAATAACACATGTAAAACTCCTGTGGATTAAAAGTTGAGCTCTGTGGGAAAGACCGACGACTCTTTTAAATGAAGATACCATCAAGCATAAAAAGTAAAACTTAAGGAAGGTTAATCATTTGATTCTCTGACATAGTCGATGCTAGAAAAAATAAAATATAACTATTAAATAGATGAACAAGAACCGCATTACTGAAGACTAATAAAAAATAAAGAAAGAAAGAAAAAGTAGGCCCTACTTGATTAATGGAAACCAGAATATACGAGATAAAAAAGAAACCGACATCAAAGAAAATGGACAATGGGCCAAGGCCCAAGAGGCCCCGGTCCAGACGATGAAAAGAAGGTATAAGTAAAGAAAGAGAAGAAAGGAAAGGTACGCACAATTCTCTCTAATGACACAAATCAGAAAAATAAAAAGATATTAGAAAATTGTGACTAACAATAGCATCGGAGAAATCTCCTTACAGGGGGACTCTGAATTCTAATGTGTTATTTTGCTTTGCAGGAGTAAGGCATGAGATTTTAAACCTTTTAACTCGTTATAAGTACTAAACTTTAAGTCTAACTCCCTCGGAGTTTTGGCCTAGTGAATTTCTATGATCAGCCGATTAAAAATGGCTCCATAAAAAAATATTTATCCCCTTTTCTAAACTTAAACTTTTGTAAGGGGGGAAATGATAAAATCTACTCTATTATTTAAAAGAATAATTGATCGTCTAAAAAAATGTTGCATGTAACCTTACCCAAAAAAATGTTGCATGTATAATAAATAGTAATTACAGTCGTAAAATTGATGAGTATTTAAAATGACTTATAAACTTCCCTTCCTCAAAGAAAACCATTCATTTCACCCAGAGAACATATTCGAACCTGCCTATTTTCATTATGTACAAAAGTTGCTAATTAAGCACCAGACAGTCTAATCAAACCTTAGGAGTTGATAGCAAAAGTCTAGCACCTTCGATACAAATGATATTTTTGTATAAAAAAACTCTATTAAATCAAATATTTTCTTATATTTTTTTCAACAAATCTCAATAAATTCATACTGACTCTAATAAAATAATTTATATTAATTGTGGCATTTGTTTGTAGAAATTTAGAGAATATTCTCAACATTTTGAATTTTTTTTAAATATTGAGATTTATTGGATTTGTGAAATTTTTGGAGTGTATTTATGTAGATATTAAAAATATTATAGTATATTTAACTTACTCGAAATTTTACATGGCTTTTGAGAATAAAATTTTAATAAAATTTTAATGTAAAATTTTAAGAGTTAGTAAAAAGTTGAAGAGAGGGAATAAAAAAATTAGTAAAAAAGTAAAAATTGAGTGAAAAAGTAAAGAGAGAAAAATTTTTACAATAATAATAAAATTTCAAAAATTAAAATTTGTTGAGGGATCCAAATATCTCATAAATATAGGAGGACGGCGCTCACAAGAAAAGAAAACGTGACAGCCAGGTTGGACCGAGTCCAACAGTGGCAATCTTGTAAATGTACCACACTGGAATAGCATCTCGAGGTTTCCATATGTCTTTTCCCGTTATTGAAATATCCTTTTTTTATTTATTATGAAATTACTATTTTTCGTTCTCCACTACTTTAACTCCGACGCAAAAAACACGTGTTTCAAACCAAATACTTAAGATATATCCCATGTCCCAATCCAAAGATTAAAAAACTCAAAAAAGGGAGACAGCTAAGGGCTTACCAGGCTCCAGGCGCGTGCTATGCCCACCCACCTCCAAGGTCCCCTAATATATATACCCTCCTTCCTGTTCTTAAACAGTCATTCGCAGATACCGGAGTAGACAGAGAAACGAGTCTTCGCAATATCTATTACATTCTTCTGGAGAATATTATCTGAAAGCTTTCCGGCCAAGCAAAGATGTCGAAGTCTGGAAAGGCACCTGAGAAGTCCAATTTTGCACAGACGTGCAACCTCTTGAGCCGGTACTTGAAGGAAAGAGCAAGTCTTGCAGATATTGGCCTTGGAATCGCTACGAAACTGGAAACCAAAGGTACTTCTTGTTTCTTGATCTTATCTCTATCTGGGTACTCTGACTATTCAAATCTTTATCTTTGTCAATCTTTTCTGGGTTTTTGTTGGCCGTTCGAGAGAATTGAGAGCCAATTTTACAACTAATAGTATTCAGATCTTTTCGCATTTTGTTCTTTGATTTTCTCATTGAGCAAACGGATTAAAGCTTTCTGAAACCTATAGATCTGACTTACAAAATGTCTCAATTCTGGAAGAAAGTTTCTGATAGTTTGTTTCGCCTCGTTTCTCCTCTGCCAGCGGCAACCACTATGGATTTATTATCAAACATGGAAACTTCAAGCGAGGTTCTGAGACAGAACGCCGTGGCTCCCTCAAATGTCCAATCCACGGATTTTCTTCATCAGTTCGGCACCTTCGGTCCCCTGAATTCGATGGACATCGCTGAGGGTGATTTCAGGTGTGTAGCCCTTTGTGCTTTCTCGGTTCTCTGATTTCGGTTTGGTTCAGAGCGCATACTTGTTTCTCGGGCGATTTCTCAGCTGCGATCCGTCAATTCGCTTGTTTCTAAATCATCTTTCCATTTTTTGTTGGTATTAGGAAACCGGCGGTAAGGGAGCCCGAAAGAGCCCCGATGACTATATTTTATGCCGGACGAGTTTTAATATTGAATGAATTTCCGGCCGAGAAGGCAAGGGAGATCATGGCTTTGGCTAGCAAGGGAAGCTCTTCCAGTGGCACTGTATCCGCTCCTCGCATGGACACAGTTAATTCTCTTGGTTCTATGACTCCTGAATCAACTATCGTTGCCGCTTCCGAAAGGAATACCGCCCAAGAACGCCTTCAACAAAAGCCACAAGCTATTGCCTCCGGTAATTACCTTGTCTTATGTGAATAATTGAAGTGTTTTAATGGAGGCTTAAGAGATTTGGGAATTAACATTGCTGTCACATTTTTCTTCTCAGATCTGCCAATGGCAAGGAGGGCTTCGCTTCACCGGTTCCTTGAGAAGAGAAAGGATAGGTAAGCCACTTTTTGTAGGATCTAACAATTTTTAAGGAAGAAAAACAACATGCGGTTGCATTATTATGGGTTCCTTTTTGTTCGATAGATCAATTACCTAACATTTTCAATTTTGTTTCTTATTCTTCAGGGTAGCGGCAAAAGCACCATATCAAGTGTACCCATATTCCCAAACTCCTCCCAAGCCCAAGGAAATCAATCCATGGATCGAGCTGGAAGGCCTGTACCCACAGCAGCTTAAGCTGACGTTATAGTGACCATCTCACCATCTTGACAACGGTTACCTCCCTCAGGCGGCTTGAAATCCTGACCACACTTTGTTAGGGCTTTTGTACTTTTAGTTTTTAGCTTAAATTCTTTGGAAGATTTGCACATACTTGTAAGGAAGTATATCCAATTTCTGAAATTTAAAAATCACATGATTGATGAGGAGTAATGCGTGATTGTGGAACTGCGTCTTAGTCTTTTCAACTCATCACTTCACGCCGAGCTGACATGACTTCCTTCCCGGAAGGCTCGACCAAGGGGACTGTCCCTCGAAAATGGGCTCGTTCCCCTTTCCTCTCCCATCATGGACTTGTTTGTTGTTCTTGTATAGCTGGATCCTCGCGAACAACAAGCGCTGTCGATGTTTGTTTGAATCGAGCTGCGTATGTTGGATGTCGATCCGAATCCGACCGCACGCGAAAATCCAACCGGATTTGACTTGAAGTAAACATCCAAAACGAAGTTGATTCAACCAAAAAGTTACACGGCATTCGTTATACTAACCCCTCAGACCGTTTAGAAAAAGAAAAAGAAAAAAAACCTCTCAGACCCAAATGGCTCGTCCTGTACGTTGGGTTCAAGAACTTTTCATCAAATTTTAGGGATTTAAGATTGACTTCTCCCTCCCCCTCCCCCTTGATATTAAGGTCATTTCTTAGAACGGTGAACAGCCTAGGTTTAAGGTATTGCCAAAGGAGTCACTCTGATATCCCAAAGATTCGATGACTCTTTATCCAGGGTCTTTTTTCAATATCCCAAGATTTAATTACTATTTATCTAGAGTTTTTGGTTAAATAATTGTCTAGTTCGTATGAGATGAAAAACTGCACAGCGAGATGCACGTAAATTAGCCTGCACACCCATTAAAAAAAATATATACAATTTACAAAGATGGCTATGAGAACCAACCTTATGCCATCTTTTAGAGGCTGTGGTGTATGAGGATAACACGACCATATGGATAACATTGGTTCTTATTTCTCTATTATCTTGTTTGATATATTAAAAGAATTATAAATAATCTAATTCCACACGATACATTACATAAATACTCTGACATGTTACAAGGCATTACAAATATTCCTTAAACATTACTCATTTTTAAAACTCTATTTTATCTTCGCCTCGTACGCAACGGTCTCAATGACCCGTGGACTATACCACGTGTCACTCATCTGGCGACCGAGGAAATTCTACAATCGAGAAGACTATAATCAGAGGTCTACAAATGGAGTAACTTGTCGTTCTCTCGTTGGAAGTCTTGAAGCCCGATCAGCGGCCCTGTAGTCTTATCATCACCCTCCACAAAACGATCCCCCTATAAATACCTGCTTGCCTGCCATATGTTTTCTTCTTTTAGAGGCCTCCCCCCCTCTCTCTCTCTCTCTCCCCATTTTTTTTTCCTTTTTTCCGTCACATTTCTCTCTCACTTTCTCGAGGCCCATACTCGAGCCCCCACCCGTAACCCTAACCTCACTTTCTGGGAGAATCTCTGGGAAAATATCCAGGAAAATGCAGCAACAAAGGCTGAAGCAGCAGCAGCAGGCTTTGATGCAGCAAGCTCTTCTTCAGCAACAGTCACTCTACCACCCTGGTCTATTAGCTCCCCCTCAGGTTCCTGCTCTCTCCCTCACACTTCCCTTGATCCTCGGTTTTGATACTGAAGGGAGTCGTTTTAACTTTGTGTTCCGGTTCGATTTGCTTCTTTTCTGTTTGTGGACCGGCGAGTTTTGCACGCGCTAGTGCGGAATTGGATTCTGGGAGCTAGGGTTAGCTCGGTATATTCGGAAATGTGTTTGAAAGCTTGGGTTCTGGATATAATGCGTCTATGTCGGGTTTTTATTTCTCTATTCTTTGAGTCGAGGGAATTAACTAGGGTTTCTAATTTGACATTACCTAATTCTGTTACTGGTCCTGTGTTTGGCTGCTGAGAAAATATCCATAATTCATGGGCTGTCAGGGTAATTGAAAGATGTACGTTGTGCTGTTTTGTGCGGCGAAATGAAACACCTTTTACCGAGCATGTGATTGTGTCAGGCTATTCATATTCTTCTCCTTTTTTTCCCTCGCTTTTCTTAATTCAATGATTGTTTTATACTTTATCCTGTGCATTAAGAGTTTTTGTGGTTGTCTTGGACATGTCAATGGTTGCCTGGTTGCTCTTGTCTACATTTTCAGAAACTCTTGTTTACTTGTAGAATCTCTCTCTCTTCCCCCGCCCCCCCTCCTGCCTTCTTGCTGTAGAGAAATATAGAAAAGGAACCAACAATTCTGTGGCAAGTCCTTCTCGATGGTTACGGTTCCTATCTGGTATTTGACTAATTCAGTGATTTTCGGAGGTTTTGTGATATCTGGGTGCGAGTCTAGTGGTTGACAGCTGAATGAGATTTTGGAAATTAACAGGAAGAGGGTGAAAAGAGAGAAACTTAGGTATTGCATCAAGTTTCCTGAGCTTGCATGTAAGGTTTCCTTGGCATTAGACGTTGGAGAGTGGTTGGATCACACACACCTCCAGGAAAGCTGACAGCTCCGAAATTTTGGCAGAGCAGATTTTTAATTGAATAGGACATGTTGCATTCCATACAACAGTTACAATTGGAATATGATCAGGCTTGCTTCACTTTGACTACTAATTCCTCACTGAACAACTAGTAAAACCCCTCAATAAAACCCAATAACACAGTTAACTGTAAGAGCTGATGGAGCAAAAGTGTAGCTTGTATTTAAGATGAAAATTTCCAAAAATACCCCCGATCTGTAAAAGAAAATATAACTACGATAAGTTGAATGAGCTTTCTTGCTGCCTGTGTCAGAGCATTAACATCTGTTTTCAGATAAATATGCTTGTTCTTCAGCTTTTTTCTATTAGAAATGTTTGTGTTGTATGAGGGTGAATTGGTAATGGCGAAGGCATAGAAATTAATTATCCAGCAGAAATGGGGAAACATCTTCTTATATCCTACCAAAGATGAAACTGTTGGTTTTATCTTTTAATGTTCAGTTCTCAACTTGATTATGCCATGTAGAATATGGAAGTAGGAGTACAAATTGAAGCACATCAGATAAAATGAGTGAAAATTGTGGCATCCGTTGGAAATGCCTGGGTCTTATTTTGCTTTAGGTTGAAACAGAGAGCTATGCTGTCTTTTGCGTTTTAGGTTGTTCCATGTTTAGCTCTTTCTTTGAAAGTGTTACAAAAACCTTATCAAATTGTTTCAGTTCTTGGATTGAATAGTCTAGATGTTGGTAGATGGAGCGAGGTTTTTTTTTGTTTTTATTTTGTTGTTTTTACTTTCTTTTCTTTTTCACATTTTCATTTTGCAGATTGAACCAATTCCAAGTGGAAATCTGCCTCCTGGTTTTGATCCAAGCACTTGCCGCAGTGTGTGAGTGTTTGTACAGACTTTTTTTCCATTTATTTTTCTAACTTTTTCTAGTTTTAATTTTCAGTTCTTGGCTTTTGCGTGTTCTTTTAATGCTTGTTTCATTTTCACCCTTGTGTCTTAGCCTTTATGCACCACTCTTTTAACCCTTAACCACAAACTGATAGTAACTCTCTCCTTGAATATTTTGAGCTATGTGAATGGCTCCCATTTTTAATGATTATTCTATTTTGTTTAGGGTATTAAAATCATTCAAGATGGGTAAATATTATTTGCTAGTTGTATATTGTCCCTTGTTTGGGGATTTGATATTGTTTACTGATTTTTGTCTTTTGCTTGATCTTCTTTGACTGCAACGTGCAATCTTTTTATTATTGGAATACAGATATGTGGGGAACATCCATACACAAGTAACAGAGCCGCTTCTTCAAGAAGTTTTTGCAAGTACTGGTCCTGTGGAAAACTGCAAGCTTATTAGAAAGGAAAAGGTAGGATTTTCGCTTGTCCTAGCTGGTCGTCCATTTCTTTGGGCATATCTACATTGGTGTGTGTTAACAGTCGGGGCTGTTTGGCATGCTCTATTCTTACTGAATTCACTGGGAACTTAACATATTATTGTCATTTTCTTCACTTTATGCAGTCATCCTATGGGTTTATCCACTACTTTGATCGCAGATCAGCTGCTCTTGCTATATTGCATCTGAATGGAAGGCATCTGTAAGTAGAATCATTGAAGAATTTTTGTGATCTGGCTTTGGATGTTTTCTTACAGCTTTTTTCATGGTTTTTAGGTTTGGGCAGCCCATTAAAGTTAATTGGGCATATGCCAGTGGTCAGAGGGAGGATACATCAGGTTGATGCTTCTTTCACATCTGCACTCTGATACTTGCAACAGATTTTTGCAATCCACGGGATGTGTTTGCATTGGCTCTATATTAGACTGTTTCAATGCTGTGCAGGTCACTTCAACATATTTGTCGGTGATCTTAGCCCTGAGGTTACAGATGCTACTTTGTTTGCTTGCTTCTCTGTTTATCCTAGTTGTTCGTAAGCTTCAGATCTCTGATCCCTCCTCGCCTTTCTTTTTTTCTTTGTAGAATGAATCTTGATAAGCTTTTGAAAAATTCAGGGAAGGCAACATTGAGTATTTAACAACCTTGTTCATGATTTTTTTAGGCTTGCTATAATGCTCCATGCCTTATGTAATGGCACTTAATCTGATGTTGCTGTTTTCAGAGATGCAAGGGTTATGTGGGATCAGAAGACTGGGAGGTCAAGAGGGTTTGGGTTTGTTTCTTTCCGGAGCCAACAGGTGATAATTTTAGTAGTGTCTGCTTGCTTTTGTAGTTCTGTTCCGAATTAATTTGACACTTTTCCTTTTCCTCAGGATGCGCAAAGTGCAATAAATGACTTAACTGGTGAGGATGATGCAGTTGCATGTCATATTTGCTTTTTCTGTTGCAGTGAAGCTGCATTTATTAGCTTTATGATGCTTTGTTGTATTGATGATACCCTGAGGCTGAATAATAGATTTAGGGCATGTTCAGCTGCCACTTTTTTTTAGGATTTGCATCTTACTTTTATATTTACAATCCAAACATCACTAAACACATGTATTTCAATACAACACTTTATTACCTTTTTTACACATCAATCCTTTTTAACAACTTCTGCACGCATGCCAATACAACTTTAACATCACCTAAATATTCACAATTTTATCATAATCCTACAAATTTCTTCTAAACGAACATCCCCTTAGTTCCTTAGGCCATGTTTGCAAACCAAAATTTTCTGAGGATTTTGGGAATGTTGTGAAATTTGAGGTAGATTGGAGTTTTATTGGATTTTGTGATAAAAGTAGTGAAAAATAAATTTTATGAGAATTGGTGAAAAAGTTTAGAGAGATGATTTGAGTGAAATTTTTTATGTTTATTGTAATGGATAGAGATGATTTGATTGGAGGGGGGGGGGGGGGAGGGAGAGAGAGAGAGATGATTTTGAAGCTTTTTTATTATCATTTTCTTTACCAAAATTTTGAGTTAGTTATGTTTGCAAATGAGAATTTTGGCCAAAATTTATTTCTTTTTCATGAATCTCCATATTAGAACTGAGATTGTCTCATTAGTAATGTAGGGAAAGGGAAAAAAAAGAAAAGCAAAGAATGGGGTTTAGACAGTTAGATTGATTGAGTAAATGATGCCTTTTGAGAAATGGCAGTTTAAATATTAGAGTTGCTGGATCTGTCCTTTCCCATCACTGGGTGATGCTTTCTCTGATAATATTGCCTTCACGTCTTGCTTTTGTCCTGCGTGGCCATGATTTAATCCTTGGGATTAATTTTTTCAGGAAAGTGGCTCGGCAGTAGACAAATTCGGTGTAACTGGGCTACAAAAGGTGCTGGTGCCAATGAAGACAAGCAGAGCTCAGATGCTAAGAGTGTGGTGGAACTGACAAATGGCTCATCAGGTGAGTGGGTCACTGGTATCTTGTTTACAGATGTGGGAGTTTTATTACCCTGTTTAGTGCTTCTGATACCTCAAAATTTTCGGCAAGGAAAATTTGTTTTTATTACTGCTTTCTTTTCTGGCTAGAATGTGGGAGAACAGACTTTGGTTTACATATGTTGGATAAACTTTCTATTCTCCTCTGACTTTGTGGCTAACTGATGATATGCTAATCTTTTGACAATTTTTTGTTCGTTATCTTGATTGCGCAGAAGACGGCAAAGAGACAACAAATAACGATGCTCCTGAGAATAACCCTCAGTATACCACTGTTTACGTGGGCAATCTTGGTTCAGAGGCAAGAAACCATCTTTCTTACATCTGCTTCTTGTTCTTACTCTACACTTATGTGCACAGAATACACGAGGACACATAAATTTGAATATGCTGTGGAAGTTCGGCAAGCTTTCGCTGGGTTACAGTAATGAGGCAGATTTCTTCACCTGTGCCTTCCCAGCTTCTCAAACTGACTTTGTAGTTTTTGTGAGAAGAGGCAGGAAATATAGGAATTTCTTTGTTATAACTTCTGTCCAGGATGTTTCTTGGAATAGATAAATAATCCTCATGGAGATGGATATTATTGTTGTGCAATCCTGCAGAAATTCCAGTTCATGGTATTTTATCTCTTAAGGATTTGTGGCTTTGTCTAATTGCAGGTTACGCAGCTTGATCTCCATCGCCACTTCCATGCCCTTGGTGCCGGAGTGATTGAGGAGGTCCGGGTCCAGCGAGATAAAGGTTTTGGTTTTGTGAGATACAGTACTCATGCCGAGGCAGCCCTGGCTATTCAGATGGGAAATGCCCAGTCATATCTTTGTGGCAAACAAATTAAGGTGTGGTTTCCTTCTTTTTAGTTAGGCTGTATTGTTACTATGGGAGGATTTATATTATACTGGCCCTTGCTAGCTGGGATTCAGTACTCCTGCCGAGGCAGCCCTGGCTAGAAAATGTCTGATTGATATCTTGGATCATTGCTGTGTGATTTTGGAATGTTGGACATGCTTATGCTAGGATATATCTGGTGCAGCAGTGGGCTTTTTTTTCTCCCTCCGCCTTTATAAATTTGCTGTGTGCAGACTTCTTTATTTGTGGCTTGTAGGAATAGATTTGCAGCAAACCTTTTCTTTGATGCTGTTGATTTGCTATTGATTTTTCGGGATTTGGTAATGCAAAATGATGTTACGTACTATAGTTACTCTATGATCTTTCTCTACAATCGAGAAATCTGTTTATAATATCCATGGAAAATGAAATTCTGGGGTAACTGTGACGTCTTCAGGTAAGGACATCTTTCAAATTTGTGCATAGTATGTAATCCTTTTGCATTTATGCCTTCCGGGGTAATGGGTGTTGATAATTCAGTGGTTTTCTCCTTGCTTGTAGTGCTCTTGGGGTAGCAAACCAACACCACCAGGAACAACTTCGAACCCACTCCCCCCACCTGCAGCTGCACCTTTACCTGGCCTTTCTACTACTGATCTTTTGGCCTATGAGCGGCAACTTGCCATGAGCAAGATGGGTGGTGTTCATGCCCTCATGCACCCTCAGGGGCAGCATCCTCTTAAGCAGGCAGCAATGGGGATGGGTGCTGCGGGAGCAAGCCAGGCTATATACGATGGTGGGTTCCAGAATGTTGCTGCTGCCCAGCAGCTCATGTATTACCAGTAATATATACCTCGAGAGTTTGGTTATATGGTGAAACCTGTAGTTCCTGCTTTCATCTGACTTTATTCCAGTTTGTAAACCTCTAGGAAGCTTTATACTGCCTTTTTTTTCTTTCTCCAACAGTGAGATTGTTACCTATATTTTTCATATGCTTGATTTCTCTTTTGGATATATGTATCCTCGTGTATGTTTTATTTCTATTTTTTAGCGATGAGTGATTATGATTGTTAGAGGGAATTCAAACAATAGTCTCTTTCTAAGTTTTTTCATAGTATTTTGATAATCATCTCTTAGTTGAGAATATGTATAAACCGTTTTGAGCTATATTGAGTTGCCCTGATGCGCCTTTTGCGAGTCTTCTGTTTTACTCGTCCTATCGTAATTTTCTAAAGTTGGAAACCTGGTTGAATTCTGAACCTCACTGTTTGTCTGGGATTTTGCTTTTGATTTTTTTTCTGGGAGGGAAAGGTTTTGATCAGAATCCATGTTTCCCCGCACAGAACGCTTTCGAAGATGTGGTGATGGTGTTGAAAATGATTTAGATTTTGCTCCGAAATCTGGCACGCCGGCACGCCAGAGTCATCTAATCAAAGGCAACATTTTGTCTCCTACAGTGAAAGGAGAAAAATTAAAAGAGAATTCGCATACTCCCAAAGTTCAAGAGCACCATCCCGCTTCAGGCTCAGGCTCCGACGTCTTGTCGTGCGGTCAAGCACACTAGCATCATTTGAAACGAAACTCAGAGCATTGTCTATTAGCCCCTATTGACATCCGTCAGTTCGCTTGTCAGTCGAGATGTTGAATCTCGAACAACTGAATAACTAAGGGTCCAATCAGATTTTCCCCCAGACAAATATCTAAGTGAAATAAATCCCGTCAATAGATGTCACATACCAATCACCAACTAGATAGATGCCTTTACAGGCAAATTGAAACATGACGAAACCACTAGTGATTTTCAACATAGATGCCAAAACTGAAATGAACCGCACGGCAGTTTTGGTAACCAGCTGCCTGCAAACTCAACTGACACTATAACCTCAGTGCATCTTCACTAAAGAAGAACTACTTGGTTAGGGGAACAGATCAGTCTGTCTCCAATCTTGCAATATAACTGTCATAGAATTTTGCAGCTCGCTCAAGATCTCCAAGCTCAGTATAACAATCAGCAATTGCTCCATAAGCTTCTGTGTTTCCTGAGTCTTCTCCTTCTCGCTTGGAGATTGCCAAAACCATGGAATGGTATTTGATAGCTTCCCGGTACTTTCCTTGCCTTTGCAGTGAGGCTCCTGAAAGATCAACTTTTCATCAGAAAAACTTTAGATGGACAGCTACTGCGGAGAAATATTATCAACCCAAGGTAGTATTCCTAAAAAATAAAATAAAATAAATAAAATAATAATAATAATAATCCAAATTAACGCACAGAAAAATGCAATAAAGTCAATCAGACAGCTTTAACTTCTTAACCCTTCAAGAATATATGATTCTCATTCTTTAAAGACAGGAAAACAGGCTGTATATGTTTCGTTCGGATAAATTGCCCAAGGATGGTTGTAATATTTAGACTTGTATGGGTGGGAAAGGTAGGCAATAGAAAAACAGGTCTTAGTATCAATCAACCAAAAGCAAGGCTTGACTCTTGTAATTCACTTCTGGGAAGTACTTACCAAAAAAGGGGACAAGAAACCTCCGGACTTTCCTGAGCCAAAACAAAGTATACAATTGTAAATGAAACTTAGACAGTACCAAATACCAATGCATTTCTTGATCTGTCACATTAGTATAACCTGCCTTTTGTGGTGTTCCTTGATTTGAGAAGCTATAGCACTCATACTACACAAATGTAATTGTAGAAGGTAAATAACGTGCAAGGGAATGCAAACAGACCTAAGCCTCTTGCAGCCTTCTTCTCTTCCATAGGATCCTTCAAATTCTGAGCAAGATCAAGAGCTGCTTTAAACTCCATGAATGCCTTCTCCAATTCTTGGTTCCTCAAAAAATTCTTCCCGGCCTTCAACCGAGATATCAATTCATGCTTCCTCGGATCAACAATCACTTCGCTCTCTGGTAATCTTCCACCAACAGGAGCATAACTCAAGGTGGGAGCATAGGACTCAATTTTAGCTTGTCTTCTTAGAGCTGCATTGATTTGCCGTAGCTGTTCATTCAGCCGCTTCAATTCCCCTTTCCGTTGCCGAGCAAGTAACCCTATCATAAGGCAATTGGAAATTAAGGGAAGAATGTTCATAACATGGCCATAAATGTAAGCTCTACATCCATAAAAGACAATATATTTCAGGCATGGAAGGATGGCGAGCACTACTCTTCCTTAAGTTACATAACATCTCCCAATTATAACCCCTGCAATGATGTCGAAAAAGAAAATACTTCCAGATGATGTTTCTAAACTCTATTCCCAACTGAAGAATACTGCTTTATGACAAGGGAAGGATGTCCCACTATCACAAATGCTGGGGATGTCCTTATCATCAGAGCATCACATCTTCATCGTTCCTCTAAATGAGAGAGACCAAGCAAGTGAAAATAAAGGCTCGAGTTGTCAGAGACATTAACAGGTCATGCATGTGGAGCACTTAAATTTTTAATAGGCAATTTCCGCACCAAAATCCCAAACTTCTAGGTGAATATCTACGTCATAAAAGTGCTCACTGAGATACAAAGAATATGATATACACATACAGTAGACAAAAGAAATTATTAGTTTTTCTAAAAATTTACAGGACAAGACTCTACCCGAAAAATACATCATCATAGTAAAGAAAAAACTTCACATATATATTCAAAATACATTCAAAGTAATTATAAGGAACAGAACTAAAGGAGACCATGAAGCCAATAGTACCTTACCTCCAACAGTGGCTCCTACAAGAGCCACGGCTAGCAGTAAAGGCATGTTCATGGTGAAAACAGAGTCTCCAGCCTCGCACACTTCTGCCAGAGCTTTAAAAGGTGTAGCTAACATCAAAGCATTGCTGACAAGAAATGCCATTGTCGGGATTCTTAAATGTATGTTTCCCTGCCAAAGCAGCAACTATAAATCACATCCCAGACTTCAATGAAAATAATATAGTCTAAGAAGAATCTGAAAGTTCTACTGTATGGAAGCAAAAAGAAATTACAGTAATGTGTAGCGGATGTATTCTTCTTGAAACATCTATGTTTAATGAACATCATTTGGGAAACTCAGAAAAATGAACTTCATTTGAAAGGAGTAGATCATGAACTTCATTTGGGAAACTCGAGTAACATTATCATGCGTATACCACAATTCCTAGGATTACTCAACGTCTGATATTGGGAAACTCACCATCATACCTGAGATTGTAAGTTTGGCAAAATATTGCAAATCTCGGATGGCTGATTAAAAGTATGTCGCACAGACAGTGCAAACGTCTCCACTTTAAAGGAAAGAGAAGCCACCCTCCCTGATTCAGGAAATGAATGTACAACCATATTAGTAATTGGAAGATTCTCGACATTGAACTTGTTTTGCAACACACTGTAACTATTGGAATGAAGTCCTCCTTTATAAGGACAAAAGGATTGTGGGTTGATGGAAAATATTATAGACGTAAAAATTGCGCAGCACAGCCAACATAAGAATCACACCTTCTCTTTTTCAGCTTATTCTGTCAGTTATTCCTCACTGTCCTCAAAGACTCTTGGAACTTATCTATCGACTTTTAGTTTCAAAAAGGAAAAGAGCAAAATAAGCACGAGCACCTCTGACATGCCTGCTTCAACATTAACACCTCCATGTCTTATATTTCCCCATATCCTCGACAAAAAGCTTACTCATGAAGATACACTTGAGTCTACTGTATATGCTTTGTCTGACGCAACTAAACTGCAACCCCCCTCCTTCGTTGTAAGAAACCATTGGTTGCCAAGAACCCATTAAATTATGCTTTTCTTTTTTTTTGGACGAAGAAATAATGCACAAGTAGAGTAGTTTATTTTCCTTGGTATTTCTTTTTACTCAGGAAACCCTTAAATATAAGTCTTCGGAATGGAAGGGGACATTAAGGACTACCCGAGTTCATTGCAAAGATTTCAGCTTAAACAGATTAATAACCACTAACAAATTCTGAGCCATGAGCAAGAATTTCCTCAAAGGTCAAAATAGTTCAGAGTTAGCGAATAGGTGCGAAACGATTGGACGATAAAGAAGATCATATTCTAAGGATGGAAAAACTAACCGGGAACATGTGATTTTTCAGGGAATGGAACGAACGGGAGGGATCGACGGTAGTCCGGGGAAGTGCAGAAGCAGGAGCAACGGAGCAAAACCGTCATTGCTTAGGATAAACGTTGCTGGGAGGTTCCAGCGGGCTTTCTATACAAGCGGAATTTATTGCTTTGGATAAATGCTGGGGATGTTCCACTGGTAAAGATAATGTAAAACGACCGACAACTCCACATGTCAACCAGCGATAAAAATTACACGTCATGTGGGGTTGTCACAAACTCGCTGACGGGAAATATGTTTTTTCTCTCTCATTTCTGCCTTTATTGATAATATATAACTTTTATTTACAAATTAAAAACCTATTTATTAGAGAAAATGTTATCTTTGTTCTTGCTTCTATGAGAGAGGAGAGAACTTTGTCCACGAGAATAAGATTTTTTTTGAAGAAAATATATTTTTTATCCATAAATTATTATAGATATTATATTTTATAATTTAAATTGTTATCTTTGAGATATTGCTATTCATTTCTAACATGTTAAAAATAAAAATAATTATTATACTTTAAATGTATCTTGCTATTCAAGTAATTTTGATTTTTAAGGATATAATCATCATTTTATTTTATTTTTTAATAAATAAATTTTCATTAAATTTGATTAAAAAATAGATGAAAATACTATGAATTAAAAATGAATAGTTTATGAGTATAACATTTTAAAAAGTAACAATTTAAAATACAAAATGTAAAATACGTGATAGTTCGCAGGTAAAATATATATATATATATATTTTTTAAGTAGCACATTAATTGATTCAGACTGCATAATTTTACTCTAAACAAAGAAGACCTACCAATTAAATTAAGACTTATTATTATAACATACATTTATCTTAAAAATGTTAACCGCTATGTGTTAACTATGTTTGGCTAGTGGTTTCAAAATCTCATCCAAACATAATTAATTTTAAAATCAATTTAAACGTTTATGTTACAGTATCAATACTATCATGCACAGGATCGTGATTTCTTAAACGTACCAATCCATATTGGTGAAAAAAAAAGACTTAAGAAAGTAGTTATACTGATAATGTATTGTTTTTTTGCCTAAGTTACTGATAATGTATTGTCGTAATTTGAATTGTTAGATTACGAGGACAAGCTTCTCGATTTCCTTAAGGTAAAGGTCTGAAACGGTGCTTTTTGGAACGCAAACGACCTTCTGCAACTGCTCTGTATAAACAGTCCGAGTTCAGTACAACAGAGGGTTGGGCGTTTTAACGTTAGTTCCACTGACTTGTACAACCCACCTCCTGACCAGTTCCCGCGCTGCAATTTTTTGGTTTCTAGGGTTTAAGTGCTTGGTGAGCTCTAAGCCACTGAAGTTCTCGGGTGTTTTTTGGAGGCCACAAAGGACTTCATTTTTAAACGGGAAATGGACGTCGACATGGACACCTCTCCCGGCTACTTCGACCCCGAAGACCTTACTATCAGAGAGCAATTTCGCCGATACGGGTACACATCCTATCGTCGTCTTTGCTTCCAAGTTTTTGGTTCAGTAGATTTGTTTTCTGCTAGAAGTGTATTGGCAGGTCCCAAATTAAACTTGTTTGGGTTTCAAACTTGTGTCATTTTATTTAGAATATTTTGCCAAAAAAAAAAAAAAAAAAAAAAAAATGTGTTGGGAGGGTTTGATCGGTTAGAGCTAAGTCTAAGCATCCAGTCTGTGATTAATTGCTGATATGAGAACAACTTTTTAGGACCTGTTTGATAGGTTAGAGCTAAGTTTGGTAGAATCAGTATGCTTGCTCTTTTTCCTGTTTTCTCTTTTAGGACCTGTTTGGTCGGCCATGATTTTTCCTTAGTTTTTTTGAGCGCTAACTTTGTTTTGGCTGTTCCTCTTGGATGAAATTCTGGCTTGTTTACTTACCAAAAAATAAAATAAAATTCTGACTTGTTTTGGGGATTTCCATTCTTGAATTGTTCCATAGTATTAATGCTCTTGCACACAGTATGCTGTATATAAATGTGACCATTCAAATTCCATGACCTTTGGATGGGTTTATAGGAGTCTCTTATTTATTTTCCTTCTGACTTTTATTTCGCATTAGAGCTTCCTTTTGTTGGGAACGTTAAAGGTGCAATGGAACTTAACTGTGCAAATTGAAAATAAAAAAGGAATAGCGAATCTAGTCTCAAAATTGACATTTACCATAAGATTCAGGTTTGCGCACATGCAGCACCTATTAATCTCATTGCAGGAATTTTTGACTGCCCTTGTAAGTAGCGGTATATAGAGCTTCAGTGCTTTTTTTTTTTTTTTACGTTTTATTGTGATTTTCATCATATTTGCACCTTGATTCTTGTAGTTTATACCAGGAAAATTTTGGTGTTTGTCCTTTCTGGTATACAAATTTTTGCATGATTTTTGTCCCAGTAGTTAAAGTAAGGGAGAACTTCTGTAGGGGTTATCAGAACTCAAAATCTCATACTTATATTCACTCTCAAATAATAAAGAATATGCTTGATCCAGTCTTACGTTAATTTAGCTGTGACTCTGCCACGGATGTACCTGCATCTGAGCATCTAATATGTACAGGAAAAGGCACTCCCTTTCAAGCATATCGCCCAGTCAAGAGCATTCAAATCCAAAGTTCAGTGAAGCTGGACTATTGTATGATGGACATAGTATCCATAGCCCAACCAATACTGCCCTATTTCTTGAAAATATTAAACAAGAGGTTGAGAGCATTGATGCTGATCATTCAGAAGGAACACCTGCAAGGACACTATCTGCTTCTAAAAGGAGACCGTCCAGTGATAGTTATGGAATGGCAGATATGGATGCTGTTGCTGATTCGGTTCGCTATTCACTAAAAGGTTGCAAGCATGAGGATGGCTTATTGGCAGATGGTGGAGATGCTACCTTTAATCTATTTGCATCTCTACTTGATTCCGCTCTTCAAGGTGCTTGTAGTAAGCTTTTTATATAATAGTGCAATAGGCACCAGGGTAGAATTTTATGGAAGGGTTGCGACTTACCATTGATGACACTGTAGTGGTACTGCTTTTATGGTGTAGCACGGCCATAATCTTTTTCTTCTTGCAATGTTTTCTGTGTCTTCGTGAACCATTTTTATTAGGGTTATTTTCAGTGATTGAGATTTTGTTTGCTATCAAAGTTTTCTATTTTGTTTGGATGGTGTCATCTCTAGGGCTAAGCATGAAGTCGTTATCTATTTCAAAGCTCATAATTTCATTAGCTTCAAAATTTTGTTGTTGCTAATCTCAGCCTTCCTCTCATGGTGAATTTACCATACAGGTTTGTTATACCATATTAACCATTAGTTCTATGGTGAATTTGCTTTGCAGGTTTGATGTCTATTCCTGATCTGATACTGAGATTTGACAGATCTTGCCGAAATGTTTCCAAGTCAATCAGGTGTGTCCTGTAGTATTGAGAATATTTCCATTCTGATATACGGATTTATGATGCAAATGCACTGAGATTGAAGAAGCAAAATAAAAAGGAGAAGCCGTTGTTATAGATCCTACTAATGATTAGGCCAATACCTAAATAGGTGCTTACTCATACAACACCTATGGTCAGATAATTCTGTGCTACTGTAACTTGACCTTAGAATATTCCACAGCTGTTCTTGCCTCATGGAGCTGAGTTAAGAAATTTTCATTGATCTCTTTATATTGTTCATAACTCTGTCTTGAAGCAAAGGACATACCATAAAAAAGTACTAGGGGCTCTTTTTTATGCTTGACTTGGACTATGTGTCTGTGTCAGTAGAATTAAAACAAATGTGCAATTCAGAACCATTCATATTCTTTGTTCGTGGCGTGATACATGTATTATTGGTTTCTTTGGCGTCTATTTCCCCATAATGTGTGGTTTCTACTATAGGTATGGTTCCGATGTGCGGCATGGGTTTGTAGAGGACAAGCTGATGAGGCAGAAGGCTCAGCTCCTGCTTGATGAGGCTGCTTCCTGGTCTCTTTTGTGGTACCTTTATGGGAAAGGTAACAAAACTTTAACACCTTCTACAGTTGATGCTTCTTTGGATTAATTTTATTGAGATATTTTTGGGGCATGTCTGGAAATATTGGTATATGAATGTTGCATGTATCAGAAAATGTAGATTCTTCTACTATGTAACTTATAGCTTATGGTGGTGTTCTTTTTTCCAAAATTTCGGGTATGGAAATTTTCAGCAAAACAAACACACTCAAAATTTTTAACTTTTAAACATACACACTCTACTTTTCACAAACCCCAAGAAATCTCAATAAAGTAAAGATTCCCAAAATTTCGGGAATATTCCCCGAAATTTTGGTAAACGAACGCCCTCTATATCTCAATTCAGATGTGATCACTTTCAGATACTGTTCCTAAAGATCACTTTGAAATATTGTTTGAGAATTAGGGGATCCTGGAATTGTCTCCCCGTCTTGAAACTGTGGTTTGGCAAACTCTGCCTTCTGATGAATTATTGTTTTCCAATACTGGGTGGCACGATTGGATTATCCTGATCATTAACTCTCTCCGAAGTCTGACTTTGTACATGGATAACTTATGCATGTGATAGCCTCTCCTTTGATCCCCTTCGAGTTTCTTTACTAGAAGAAGGACAAGAGCAAATCTTAAGTTCTGGTTCTATACCTGTTATTTTTCTCTCTCTAAAATTCGAAAGACCTCTACACCAGGAGACTGGATTTGCAACATTTCATGGTGTCAGTTGCTTCCTAATATGCTTGGTGATCAACCTAGAAGCCAAACCGGCATAAGTGTTTTGTGGCCTTTTATACTGCTGCAAAGGTTTTTATTGCATTGAAGTTCTTCTTCTTCTTCTTATCTTGTGCAACATGACTTCTTGTATTGGCAAGGTCATTGATTGTTTGATGTGGTTGTTTTGATGAATTCTTTGATTGGTTTGGTTGTTGCCCATCTTACCATATTGAGCTTTGGTTTAGCTTGTATTGTTTGTTGTTCTTTGTTGCAGTGTCTGAAGAATTCCCAAAAGAGCTAATCCAGGTGATGCATCTTTCTAGCATGAGCTGCTTCTAGGAAAATAGTCTGTTGAAATTTGTGCAAAAGCAGTCTCTTTATTTTATTTTTTTGTATAATTATGAGTTTTTTCTCATTTAAAGTGATTGTCTTATGACAGTACCCCCAAACCTCGCATTTGGAGGCATGCCAATTTGTTGCAGATGATCATACTGCACAATTATGCCTTCGGATTGTTCAATGGCTTGAAGGTTTGGCCTCGGAAGCACTTGACTTGGAAAGCAAGGTGATCATTTTTGTATCTCTTGTGCTTTGAATATAGAACTTGTTCACGAATTGTGTTGTTGATTTGTTCATCACTGTTCTTGCCTGTCTGTCCATATGCCCGTTGTTTGTTGGTATTTGTTGTTTTTCTTGTTGGTGAATACTTTTCTTCCCATCTAGTTAGAGGCGCTATTGTTGCTGGTACTTCTCTTGTTCCTATTGGCTTCAAATTTTTATGTCTCTCTTTGCATTCTTTCTTGGGTAACGGAAGTGTGCCTTTGTTGTCTTCATAGCATTTCCATTAAAACCAAAGAAAAAGGAAAAAAAAGAGTATGCTTCTAAAGCTTCAGAAATTGTGGAATTGAGTTTGTACTGAAAGTTCTTTGTTTCTTTTTTACATGGAAATTAATTGATATTTGCAGGTGCGAGGATCTCATGTTGGTTCATATATCCCCAGCTCTGGAGTCTGGCATCAGACTCAACGGTTTCTTAAGAAAGGAGCTTCTAACGCGAATATCATTCATCACTTGGATTTTGATGCTCCAACTCGTGAACATGCCCATCAGCTACCTGATGACAAAGTACTTTCTTGTGTTATTGTCATTTCCATTTCTCTAAGGCCTGTTTACAATTTGCACTGTCATCACGCATTGCTAGCTGTGCTTACATTTAAGTTTTATTTCCTTGGCAAGTATTGAATTCAAATAGGGATGTGTGGATGGAATTGTAGAAATTACTCAAGAGTCCTGATGGGTGTGATGTAACCGCTGGCACATCGCAACGTCGAATTTCTAGTGTCTATGCTAACAGCAATTTATACAGTTTTGTGTATTTGTAGGCTTTTGAAAGATTCTAAAACATACATATCTGAATGGGTATGTATATTACTTAAATGTACAAATAATAGTCTTAGCTCAACAGAAACAAGATGAATCTCTTTTGGAAGATGTCTGGACTCTTGTGAGGGCTAGAAGAATGGAAGAGGCATGTGATCTTTGTCGGTCTGCCGGACAGGTGAGCAACATCCTGGAATAATAAGGTTATGGTTAATGTTTCTTAGTGCTATTCTGATACATGCTAACATTTTGAAAGCCATGGAGAGCTGCAACACTATGCCCATTTGGAGGGTTGGACCTCTTTCCTTCTGCTGAAGCCTTGGTGAAGAATGGAAAGAGTAGAGTTTTGCAAGCCATTGAAATGGAAAGTGGCCCAGGTCACCAATGGCGTCTTTGGAAATGGGCTTCCTATTGTGCATCAGAGGTATGGTTGGAAGGCACCATCAGAGAAATTTCTTGTACTTTTAGCTCAACCTCTGCATGTAAATTTTGATTTTTGTATGCTCTAGATTTCTTCATATGGTTATCCTTCGTGTGGCTCTTGATTCTTTCTAGATAACGTTCCCTCGCTTCTTTATTGATAGTATGAAATTGAACTGCATGCATTTTGCTGGGGAATCTGTTCAGGACATCTATGTTCTTGTAGCTGTTCAGGATGTACATGTTTTTCTTTTTTCTTTTTTTATACAAGGAGTTCATGCCTTAAATTGATTCTATGCATTCTTTGCCTAATAAAATCAGCACAAGTTCTTTTCGATTTCACTCATTGTGTGGATCAGTGAGTAATGCTTGAGGTTTGTATACTACTTCAATAAGTTGATAAATCTTGGCTTTTCTATCTTCATTTTTGAAGAAAATTGCAGAGCAAGAAGGTGGGAAATATGAAGCAGGTGTATATGCATCCCAGTGTAGCAACTTAAGGCGCATGCTTCCTATCTGCACAGAATGGGAGGTAGTTATGCCTCCAGATTGCCCTTTAATTGCTTTTATGTTTGATTTATGTTTATGCATTAGTAATAGGTTTCCTTCTTTACTTATCACAAAAAAAAAAAGTAATAGGTTTCTTTCCTTTTCTTATCGATGTGTTGGTTTCATGCGTGGCTGTGTTTGGTAACAGTTGGCAGCTTGCTTATGTTTTCTGTTTAATGGTAGATATTTTCAGCTTCTTTGTTTTGGTGGACAATGATTTTATAGCCTAGTGGTATTTCTTTTCCCTTGCAGGAAGGTCTGAGATTTGGCCCAGCTCATATTTGAAATTTGTGGAGATTTTTGAGACGAATGATAGTTCCATTATTTTTGTGTTAGGAAAAAGTAACAGTTGAAACAAAAGCTGAAAATTCTATGCTGTTAGTTTTTGAACCCCAATCTTCTTTTTCACTATAAAAAAGCATACCCTCCCCCTAAAAATAAAAAATAAAAACAGGTGTAGGTACCTTCTTGTGACTATTGAAGATCTCAAGTATTTTTCTTGTTAAGTTGTGGAACCTTTTTTTTGGAGTTTTGAATTTCCTATGTACCTTGTTGCTTTGAGTCTGAGGTTGTTGGCGTGGATTTATTTTGAAGTTTCTGATTATTTTGCTTTATTTGCTGTCATTTTCTTGTAAGTGCTTCCAATGCTGGAAGTTTTTTTGAAATTTGTCGCTGAATATCTTTGTAGTCAGCATGCTGGGCAATGGCAAAGTCATATCTAGATGTTCAGGTGGATTTAGAACTAGCTCGTCTGCAACCAGGGAGAACGGATCAAATTAACCGTTTTGGGGATGTTACTGATGGAAGTCCTGGACATACTGATGGCAGCCTCCAGCCTTCAGCTGGACCAGAAAATTGGCCAGTCCAAGTTTTGAACCAGCAGCCTCGACAACTTTCTGCTCTTCTTCAGAAGCTTCATTCAACGTATATGCAGCTTTTGCTTTAAATATATAGTTCCTCCATCTGTGGTGCTTTTTAATGTAGTAAATCCCTCTTCTTTTGTCTTCAATACCTTCCTATTAGGGAAACAGTGCATGAAAATGTTGCCCGAGGATGCAAGGAGCAGCAACGTCAAATTGAGGTATTTGAAGGGAAGTGTCTAGATTAATTTAGCTGGATTTCCACCTTTTATTGGTTAAATGGTTTCACACTTGATACATGTATAACGATTGCTTTAAATGACCTACAACTGGGTGTATCTGGACAATCCTCTATTGTATTGCATCATAGAGATATGTAGAAATGTGCCTGCTCAAGTTATTTCCTCATACAAATTGTCCCGAATTGTAAAATTTTATAGCCCCACGTTGATGCAAGAAAGAATAAGAAAAATACTGTTGTCTCCCTCATCAAACATGCATTTATGTGAGGGTGTCTTGTAAATAGTAACTAAAGCAGAATGAATGAATTAAGATTGGGACTTTGATCAGGATTTTAATTAACTGATAGAGAAGGAATGCCAATCGAAGACTTGAAGGTTGCTACACAAGCACTTATTACAACCTAATTTCCATGTTATCTGTCTCACTGCTTGTCCTTTTTCAGGTCCTACCAATTTATATTAAATGCATCAGAGTTGAATTATTTTATATGGTTAATTTTTTTTGTCTTTGTTCACTTCCTTGCTTTTCAAAGACAGCACTTAAACTCAGCACTGGCTTACCTGTTACCTGTTGGGGTTTGCTACTATGACCGCATTGAAACAGTGATTTACCGCTAGATGCCCTGTAATGCACTGTTGTGAAGCTTATATTCATAATATGTTTTTTTAAAACGAGAAACTGCATGAAGGTGTCAAATAAATCAATTATCTGTATTTGCACGTCATCCTTATTTTGCATAGGATGAGATTATAAGGACTTATATGATCCTTGTCTTCCCCATTTTCGCCATGTCTTTTGATTTTCGTGAAAATAATTCTGCTGATCTTATGTAGTAAAAAGCACTGGGCCTTCCCTTCCCTGCTTCGGGCTCTGCTTTCAAGCTTGTTCTAGATATTTGGATATTTCAATAGATCCTTAGTCATGTTATTCTGATTTTCCGGAGGAAAGAGACAAGTTTTCTGTTGCTCAGTTTGATTTAACTTCGATTGGGTGCTTTTTCTGACCGCACAATGCTTTGCAGATGATTCTAATGTTGGGGGATATACCACGTCTGCTGGACCTTATATGGTCATGGATAGCACCTACAGAAGATGATCAATATGTCTTCAGGTAATGCCATCTCAGTGGCCTTAAAACTGTCTGCTCAAACTTATGTGGAGTTAACTTGCGTAATATCTCTTTGGTTCTTCTAAACAGATAATTAATATGGACCATCCAACTTTTGGTGACTTTTTGTATGGCTACATACAGATAAGTATGTCGTGTGTTTCCGTTACTGCCCACCACAAAGT
Organism: Morella rubra; assembly: GCA_003952965.2. Lineage (NCBI taxonomy): Eukaryota > Viridiplantae > Streptophyta > Magnoliopsida > Fagales > Myricaceae > Morella > Morella rubra. Next base: position 5,398,597 of record CM025851.1, on the reverse strand, counting down.
CATCAAATGAGTGTTAAAAAAGAAAGTGAAGTGTTTGAAAGCAAACTCTTTCATGTTAGGATCTATTTTGGTGGTTTATCTGATTTGAAGTGGTTCACTGAGTGAATTTTCTGTTTTGGGTCATTGGTCCTGTTTATGTGTGTTGTGTCTGGGAACAAATATGCTGCTTATAAACATTCCTAGAACAGTTGATGTTTTCTACCTGTTTAGAATAAGTTGGTTGACCAATGAATATTGTGGTTTCTATCAGGCCTCATGGAGATCCCCAAATGATTCGATTTGGTGCACATCTAGTGCTTGTACTCAGATATTTGCTTGCTGATGAAATGAAGGATGCTTTCAGAGAGAAAATATTGAATGTTGGTGATCTCATTCTACACATGTAAGTAGTTTGAAGTTATGTTCCTAACTCATTCACGCCATAATGACATATATGATCTAATGATCAATATAGTATATGCACAAATGATCAACATAATTCAGTGACTCTCGTAAACAAGTTGCTCTAGCCAGGGAGCAGACCATCACTAAGGAGAGCTGTTTAGCAGCAAAAACATCCAAGCTTCTTTCCTTCCTCCTCACCACCTTCTCCCTGGTAAAAAAATGTGAGCAATTTGTCCATGGATGCTGGTGCCCAAGCATATAGGTGTTAGTTATTTTTCTATGGCCGTAGATTCAGCTATTCTTATTTTCTTTGATCAAATTGTCCTAGCATAAGTGGTCTAGGATGAAGGGCTATTTGTTTCTGGTATTACATGATTTTACTCCTTAGTTCATTGATATCATTGGGTAGTCTGGTTTCAGGTATGCAATGTTTCTTTTCTCAAAGCAGCATGAGGAGTTAGTGGGTATATATGCTTCTCAACTTGCAAATCATCGTTGCATTGACCTCTTTGTGCATATGATGGAACTAAGGCTTAACAGCAGGTGCAAATAACTTGTTATCAAGTTTATGTTTCTCATGTCTTTGTTCTTCTTACTTTCTCTTTTTGGAATACATAATTGCAGCACTGAGATTTGAAGGACAGAATATAAGAATCTTATGTGAATGTGACAAGAAATTAAGAGTATTACATCAAAGAGCATCATATGTTATTTTCTAGAGGGAGCATAAAACCCTTCAATTCACTACTAGTTTGTTGCTATGGATCTTCAAAAAGCAATCCTAGAAACAGTTTAGCAGAATATAAGTAATACGCAACTGATTCCTTCAAACGAAAAAAAAAAAAAAAAAAACAATGCCACCATTACCCGTCAATAATATATTCTAGCTGGGTGGGCATATTGGACTCTTCCTTTGGGAGAGAAGAAGCTTTATATTTGAGATAGTGAGTCAGGACTGTCTTTGCATTGACCATTTGGCATATCCATGAAATGAGATGCCTTCCTTATGTGGACATTATTTGTTGTTGTGGAGCTTTTAGTTAGATTTCCTTTCTGTGTACTTTTGTGCAGAAAAAATTCATGTCACATCCATGCTTCTGTTAAGCAGAGACTAAGAAATAATACATACAGTTGGCATCCTGCATAATATTGAACATTAGATGATTTTCGCAACTATGCACTTTACTTTTGGCTGGATTATTGCCAAATACCAACTGCCTTCAATTCCTGGAAAGCACCTTCAAATGTAAGCTATAGTCACTCTGAGACCCCCACTCTTCCCGGCCTCCCCAAAAGCCTTACCAAGAGAGAGAGATAGAGGCTAAGTATGACTAAGACTCTTTCTTTGTTCAGTTACTAGTAAATATACTATTACTACATCTCTGGGAGTGATTTATCCTGCAATAACTGGGATTACCATCATTGTATGATGTATCTAGTTGCAATGGTGAACTTTTATAGGTAGTTTTCAATTGGTTTGTAACTGGGGTGTTCTTATTATGGTTTTTGGAATGCCACCAGTGTGCACATCAAATATAAGATCTTTCTTTCTGCGATGGAGTACTTACCATTCTCTTGTGGGGATGATTCAAAAGGCAGTTTTGAGGAAATTATAGAGAGGTATCTGTTTTCTTCATCATATACTTGGAATTCTGAGGCAGAAAAAAAGGGCAAATTATGTTATTTCCATGTAATGTTGGTTGATTTCTTATTCATCTGTTTAAACAGGGTGTTGTCAAGATCTCGGGAGATCAAAGTTGGTAAATATGATAAGTTATCAGATGTATTAGAGCAGCATCGGCTGCAGGGTCTTCAAAAAGCTATGGTTATTCAATGGCTTTGCTTTACGCCCCCTTCCACAATTACGGATGTTAAGGATGTTAGTGCAAAACTACTTCTGCGAGCACTGACACATAGGTACTTGATTTTTGTCTATAGCTGAACTGTGTAATAACCTTTTTTCTTTGTCTGACGAGTGAAAGGCAACAACCCATTATACAGGTTACATGCAATGGTAAATAGTTGTAGGATAGAATTCATAGATGAACAACTCTTGTTCTGGCTGACACCAAATTCTGATTCCGTGTTTGTACTAAGTGAAAAGGGAAAATCTGTATCAGAATCCGATACTTTTTTTTTTCTTCTCTCTGGAGGATTTGTTTTCCTTACTTCTTCTCTCTGGTTTGACAAAGGTTATTGTTATGGTATGTTTATATTTAAACTGTATTTATGATGTATGACTTTCTGATTTTTCAAATCCCAGTTCCATGGGGTTCTCTCTCTTTTGGTGGAGTACTGGTACTGTTGTCATATGTGACTGCTGAATTGTATTGCACTCTTTGTCGTTCTTTTTATGTTGTTTCTCTTTTGAATTTCAAAACTCTAACCTTTGGTCTGTTTTCCTACAGCAACATCTTATTCAGGGAGTTTGCTTTGATTTCCATGTGGAGAGTGCCAGCAGTGCCCATTGGTGCACACACATTACTTAGTTTCCTTGCTGAACCCTTGAAGCAGCTTTCCGAAAATCCTGATACATTGGAGGACTATAATACTTCTGATAATCTAAGCGAGTTCCAAGACTGGGTCTGCTTCATTCTTACACATCTCTTTGTTTAATTTTTTCAGCTTGCTTTTATGTAATTTCTATCTTGATATTTATACTTCAACTCATTAATATTTATTCCCATAAATAGAGCGAGTATTACTCCTGTGATGCGACATATCGCAATTGGCTCAAAATTGAATTGGAGAATGCAGAGGTTCCTCCCCTTGAACTCTCGTTCGAGGAGAAACAAAGAGCCATTTCAGCAGCCAAAGAGACACTAAATTCATCTCTGTTACTGCTACTAAGTAAGTAGAGTTGACTATCTTCTCATTGTATGCAAAGACTGACCAAGTTATCTGGTCTAGCTAAAGTTGTTTTGTGATACAATTTTCTATTGAGAACGGGGGATTTAGGCCCCTCATATTTGCCTTTTTTTTTTTGGCCTTTTTTTTTTTTTTGGTTTTTTTCTTAAAGAAAATTATCCTTCTCTAGCTTATTATCATTTATCTGCCTTCTCTAGGAAAAGAAAATCCTTGGTTGGCTACAGATGAAGATCATACATATGAATCAGAGGGGCCTCTATTTCTAGAATTGCATGCCACGGCAATGCTCTGCCTTCCTTCTGGTGAATGTATGTCTCCAGATGCCACAGTGTGCACCACTTTAACGAGTGCCCTGTACTCTTCAGTGAGTGAGGAAGTTGTGTTAAATCGGCAACTAATGGTATGCTATTTATTTTGTTCTCTGTGGCAACTGATGTGAAAATAGAGGGAAAAACTAAATGTGTATTTTTTTTCTTTAATGTGTATGGAGGCTTACTTTACCTTTTTTTATTTTATTGAGCCCATCTTGGTATGAGCATGCTTTGGTTAGTCCTCATGCATAGACTTTGTTTGTTGAATGAATTACTAATATTTATCCTTTGTCTCGTTTAAAGTTCTTCTGCTAGAGCTTATTTCTGTGAATATTTCTCTTTTTTAAGGGTGCAGGTATTCTTGTTTGATCTGTCTGATATAGGGTATTCGAATTATGTCTTATTGCTAGACGTTGTATATTATAGATGGATTGCTTGTATCTTCGTCCTAAATTGTAGGAGTTTTTCAAACGGAAGTAGAGTCAAATAATAGAGCCAGGGATATAGAGCAGAAAATTTTGGTTCTGGGAAAATTACACAAAGTTGAAAGGGTGTTTTCATAACAGAGGCAGGGATAAGGAGCTGAAAAGTTTTGGTTCCGGGATCATGCAAAGTTGAAAGTGGTGTTATTCATTGAGATAAAAAGCACCAATTGTAGAAGAAAGACTGGGAAAAATAAGATCAATTTTAGAAATAAGTTATCCATTTTCAATTAATATAGAATCATTCTGCACTGTTAAGATGTTTAAACTTAAATAATACTGAAGTAGGCACCAAGTGTGCACCAATAGTGGAATGCAGTTACCCTTAGTTCAAAAAAATGAAAATATGGAGAATCCTTATTCTCATGCATTCAATAGAATTATTTAACTTGATCAATGCTGTACTTTACCTGATATTTAAGGAAAGCGGGCACAAGAATCTGGTCCTGGATTCTGTAAAATGTGATCCACGCTAACCCTGCACTGCTCATAAACTCATGTTGGCCTTTTATAGCCAAATTTTCATGCATCAACATTCCTTTTTAAATTTCTCCCCATCATATTTGTTTTTGTTCATGTTCTGAAATGTTTTGGACAGGTGAATGTCTCCATATCGTCGAGAGACAATTACTGCATTGAGGTAGTACTTCGCTGCTTGGCAGGAGCGGGTGATGGGATTGGGCCACATGAAATGAATGATGGTGGTATGCTCAGTACTGTTATGGCTGCTGGCTTCAAAGGTAAGAGACACTATGGTGGCTATGGATTTGGTAAGCGTGGATGTGAGTTGCAGTGTTGTGTGCTTTTGGCTCACTTCGAGATTTTAATGTGTTCAAATTAACAGAAAAGGGTCAGTACAGTGCCACCCATATGAAACTGAATAATAGATTATGTGGGATATTTGAAGGGAATGGCTTGGATATTTCATCCTCGTTTCCATCACTCCTTTGAGAAATCACATGAGCATAGTTCGTATTAAGGAACAATGGCAACAAGACTGTTGGTCTTCTTGCTTTGTGGGAGCCTCGAGAGTGATAAATCTTCTTATATATCTCTCTTCAAATTTGTTGATTTGGGAGGGTGAGAAGATAAGCATTGCGGGTTTCATATTATCATGCAACGTATGTAAGAAATGGACAAGTTTTCTTTGGAAGGAAAGAAAGGAGAAAAGAACAGAAACCTAAAAGGTAGAACTGAATTTTGTCAAGGGAACAGGACTATCTGCTTTTGATGATTGAGTCTGAAAATTTACTGTTTTGAGGGAAGATAAAAATTCTACTCTGTGTTAATTAAAGGCGCACTGACTTTAGCGATTGTTACCTGATGTAGGTGAGCTTCCTCGATTTCAAGCTGGAGTTACGATGGAGATCTCCCGATTAGATGCTTGGTATTCAAGCAAAGATGGTTCTTTAGAAGCCCCAGTGACATACATTGTTCGGGGTCTTTGTCGTAGGTGCTGTCTTCCAGAAGTCATTCTTCGATGCTTGCAGGTAAGTGTCTCCCTTTAGAGAAGTCTCTATTAAGGTCTTTCTTTAAATTATCCAGTTATTATACGGTGGAGTCCTTGCATTGCTTTTATTTTCAGAGGCTACCATTTCAGATTTCCTTTACTATCTGCAGCTTTTAGTGCTCATCTTTTTTTCATTTGCAGGTCTCAGTTTCACTCATGGAATCAGGTGATCCACCTGAAAGTCATGATGAGTTGATTCAACTAGTTGCTTGCCCTGACACTGGATTTCTTAGTTTATTTAGCCAGCAACAACTGCAGGTAAGCTAATAAATAGTTTTGATTGCTAGTCCACAGAAACCACTTAGTTTGTCCCTTGCTGAGGCTTTAGCCCTAATGACCTTTTGCCTGTGAATTACTGTCCTGTTTCTGTACCTTTCCTCCACTATCTGTATCTTTATGGGTAGACTGTTCCCTTTAGCGCAACATGTCAATTGTTGTTCGCTTTTTCTTATCTTGGACAGCATACTCTTCCTCAAAGGAATTCATAGTGAAAAACACAGTTTGCTCCCAAAATGTGAATTTTCCATCATTAACAATGCGCTCCGTAAATAATTTTTGCTGTTTTTCACAACTTTCATGCTGCCAATGATGTACGATTCTGCATTTTCTCAAAGATTATCAATCCTAATCCTATCTTGCCATCTGCGCGTGAAAGGGCTACTTTTGTTGGTAGCCTCCCTTGTTTCCTTTTCAGGACTTTATACAACTTATTGTTTGTGGTTCGTAATTCCTTTGGGGGATTCTTTTGTATACCTCCAGTGGACTTTTCTCCTATTCTGAATGAAGGAAATTACTTCCAACAAAAAAAGTGTCTGTACTAGCCATAGTTGTACTCCCAAAAGAAGCAAAGTTTTAACGAGCAGTTGTTTCATCTATTTGGAGACTGCTAAGCTTCCTCTTTTGACCTTTTCTTTCCTGTAGCCTGTTGGAGTTGATTCAGCTGACATTATGTATGACTACTTTTCCATGTTCAGGAATTCTTATTGTTTGAAAGGGAATACTCGATATTCAAAATGGAGCTTCAGGAGGAAATCTCTTCTTGACCATGCTTTGCTTACTGGTGCAAATCAAGGGCTTCGGATCTAGTATGAGGCTGGATAGTGTTGTAAGATGGATCAGTTGATATCATGGTTTTCAGTATTGTTTTAACATGTGTTTTCTTCCCCCAGTTTGAGTTTGTTCTCTTAAGTTGTAGAAGTTCATATCGTTCTTTAATGTATTACCTATGCAATTGGATTTACAACATGAACAATCAAGGTCTTCGTTACTTGTGTGAAAAAGTGTACAAAGTTAACTAGGAGTGAGCTCCACCACGGAGACAAGAGGGGTTCTTGTAAACGCTTTTATGCTGCCAATATCAAGGTATGCTTCTTTATATATTTTAAAAAAGTAGACGTACCTGAATTTTATTAGAAATCCTCACTTATGGGGGAGGAATCTCGATATAAAATGGCTGTGATGGACTTGTATTTTCTTATTGTGAGTCTAAATAACAATCCAAGAGGGGGGGGTGAATTGGGTTTTTAAAAATTTTAGTCCTTTTTCGATAAAAACCCAAATCTGAAAAATACCCCTTTTAACAATTAAAAAGGAAGATCTGAAAGTGTATAATGCTAAGCAAAATATAAGCAATAATGATAAAGCATAAATCTCCACAAGTATGAATATGTACTGAAAAGTAAGAGAGATAGATAGAGAGATGACACCGTAATTTTAGGTGGTTCGGCCAACACTTGCCTACGTCCACCCTCAAGGTTATTGACTTCCTTGGGCTTCCTTCACTATTCTCCAAATAGCAAATACACCTTAGCTTCCGGGTGCTAAGGAACCTTTACAAAGCGTTTTGCGAGCTCACGCAAATGATACTCTCACGACAAGTGGGGGTAGGACAAGTGAGGGCACGAGCGAATGCGAACTTTTGTCAAATGGGCAAAGGTAGCCGCGCTCTCCGAGCTCGTGCAAAGCATCTTCCTCGAGGGCTCACGCTTAAAACTTTCAAAACCAAGGGATTTCTTCACCAGGATTTTTACAAATTTAAACAACACATTGAATGTCTGACACTCAACATGGTCAATGTTTGCGACACTTGCAATGTGTCGACACATTGAACACTTAGTCTGAAAAATTTGTTCTTTGACAGCAATTTCTCCAATTCAACTTTAAAGCATCCAAACCATTCCAACACTTCTTTAAACACCTACAATATGAAAAATTGATCTTATCAACTTGTGTAATGGTGTTCAAGTCCGCTTAAAAATAGTTTAAGGAAATAACTTTAATCCTTTGAAATACATTATAGAAATAATGGATTGATAATGTAAAATCTAAAATCCTTCAAAACTTAGAATTTTTTGTTATCATCAAAATCAATTATGGATTGTTTGCAAAACAACCGTGGGCTAACACTTATAACTCTAGAAAACGCACAAATATCCATTCGCTTAGTACAGTCCTGGATATATTCAATACAGTCCTGGATATATTGCATTGGTGCAACTGGGAATGTTTACTCTGGGATGTTCTTGTAAGCATTCTTCCCTTGAGAATCTCTCTTCTGGGTTACCATCGACTGCAGCTTGTCAAAGCTTCATTATTTTAGACATAAATCAATCAAAATGGCTCCATTGTGGATTGTCCTATTCTTAAACTTACTGTAAGGGTGCTAAAACATTCTGTATTTTTAATAATTTATCGAAAAACTTCTACTTGGGATCAGCCAGCCTTGTGCAATGTGCAGCGCCTTTTGTCAAGATAGACTAGTCACTTGTTTTTTAGTACGTACTGATGATAATGTTCTTCAAGAGTCAAATAGTAAATTTTTATTTAAGTAATCGTTAATTTCTATCTAATTAAAAAAATAGAGAAAGGGTAAAATGTATTAAAGATGCGTAGATTATGGAGTGTTTGTTTACCGAAATTTTAGAGAATATTTTCAAAATTTTGAGAATCTTTTGAATGTTGAAGTTTATTGAGGTTTGTGAAAAGTGTGAAGTATATGTGTAAAAGTATGAAGTTTATTGGGGTTTGTGAAATGTATTTAGTGTGGTGGAAATTTAAACTCTAAAAAATTGGGCAAACAAACGGCTCCTTATATATGTGGGATAGTTTATAGTACAAAATACAACATCTATATATATATATATATATATATATATATAACACGGGCGAAAAGCGTAATTTCCTGTTAAAAAAAACACTGCAATGGTTTTTGGTCGGATATGACGAACATAATTCGCTGTGTCGCCCGCCTCCCATCTTGTTATTTTCTGTTACGATCCTCGGAGACATATTAGACACCTAACGACCTATATATTCACTTGTCCAGTTCCTCTCAGGGGTTTAGATTTTTTCACACCCAGTTCCGGGCTTTCCTTCCTGTTCTTCTTTGATTTTTCCTCTACGCTCCCATGACCTAAACCTGCCGTGATGGGCCTGAGGGCTATCTCCATCTCCTTCAAGGTCTCAAAGACCGGTACAAGGTTCCGGCCGAAGCCTCTACTTCAAGCCGAGGGCAACGTCGTCGACGACGTGTTTGACAACTCGAAGGATAGCTCAAGGAAGCTCCAGGTACAATTACGTGAAACAAACCGGTCGTGATTAATTTCTCTGTTTGGTTACCTAAAAGTTGGAACGAAATTAGAGAAATTGGAAGTGAAGGAGAGTATAGATTTAGAAACAGAATTCTGGGTCTTAGATTTCAGCTTGGTTTATGTCAAAAAGCAAAGAATTGTGGCTTATATATTTGAATGTTGATATCGAGCTCAGTTGAATGTTGATAGTTTCTATTTTTGCCATTCATGTTGGTATGTGTTGAGATGAGATGGTGAAGACTGGGAGAATTCGGATTTAGATTTCGCTGCTTTTGATTTCTCTCATTTTCTCCTGTACCCAAATAAAGGATTATTACTCACTTCAAAAGAAATTCGAATTGATTCCGTGATTTGCTTCTCTCAGTAGTGGGATTCTGTTTGGATGCTGAGAACTGATAGGAAAAGTAAAAGGATTATAATCCTGAAGTTCTTGGATTATTTGGCTTATGGATTTTCTCGGAAGCAAGATTTGATAGTTGGCGTCTGTTTTTCTGTTTGAGATTTTTTTTTTTCCTTGAATTACTATTTTTCTTAATTGAGGCGAGATTTTTGCCTTTTTCTTTTTCCCTGAGTCTAAAAATGTTGAATCAAACACATTTCGATCTATTCTTCTGGCTATCTTTGGTTCTTTTTTTGTTGCCTTGTTGGGGTGGTGGGGGGGGGGGGGTGTTACATTTGTGCTATATTTAGCACTGGAAAGTGTTGAAAATAAAAACTAACATGGATAAATATTTGTGCATATTTTTGTGCTGAGAACATGAGCCTATCTGGTTAATGCAAATAGTCCGCTCTTGCACTTGAACAACACCCCCCCACCCACCAAAAAAAAAAAAACCAAAAAAAAAAACAAAGAAAGAAAAACCTTGCTTGTGAGGTCGAAAGGTATATCGAAACAGAAAATCCAAAAGTCCCTTGTTTTCTCAGCAATTGAAATTGGAAGCTAGATATTTTCTTCTTTTTCAAAGAGCGCAATGTTTTTGTTATATGATAGTTTTTTTTATGTCGTATGATGTAGAGTGATCTCACTGGAGGAGGTGAAGATGTTGTGGGGGTATCTGCTTCATCAATTTCTTCTGACGGAGTCCTCCTATCTGCAGGTTAGATGCCCAGTTGTTTTGGTGGCTACGTGTAGTTATGTTTGAATCCTAACTATGTTGGTTTTCTTTTGTTTTCATAGAGAACGAAGTCTCCTTCACTCTGAACCTCTTCACGGACGGATATTCTATTGGAAAACCCTCAGAGGTTTGTTGAAAATAACATTAACTGGATGATACAAATTGAAGGAAATAAATTTAAGTTTTATAATATTTTATATTGCTTTCTAACTCTATATAGTTTCTGAATCTTCAGAATGAAACTGCACATCAGGCTACAACTCAAGAGGTTCCAAAGTTGTTACATCCATATGATAGGGCATCTGAAACTCTATTCTCGGTAAATGTCTAATTGTTCTCCCCTTTTCTTTAATTTCCTTCGGAGAGGGTTATCTTGATTGTTGTTGATAGACAGTTGTGCATGCACTTCAGGAGAGCCGTTGCCATTCGTGTTTTTTGATTAACATAAGAAGGTGGACTATTTGTAATCTGCGAGCATAGATTCACTAGTGCTGGATTGCGTGTGCAAGTCTGTTGGTCTCAAATTGTGCAAGTGGAGGAAAATATTTAGGGTTTCTGTGAATTACTTCATGTAGTCTTCTTTTGAACTTGTTAATGAGGCAGTCTCTTTATACTAGTACTATTCCTTGCTCTGTCAATTACAGCCACTGTCTAGATTTCCTCTCAATTTTGTCTCTATTTTCTATATGCTTCTCTTACGCTAATTTGTTTCCTTCTCTATTTGTGATGCTTTTGAAGGCAATTGAATCTGGTCGGTTGCCTGGAGATGTTCTGGATGATATACCTTGCAAGTTTGTTGATGGTAAACTTGTATGTGAGGTGAGTCATCTAACTACTGGATTTCGCTTTGACAAGAGAATCCTATTATTTTTAGGTGGCCCTAGCCCTTTGTAACTATTGGACCAACAGCAACCTTCCTCGTTACTGTCACTGTGCAAATCATTCTAGCACTATGGCGCCCAAAATACAGAGAGGAAAGAAAGATAGTGGACCAAATGAAACGATCATCTGTTTGCACTGTGCTAACTACCATCATGTTGGTGCACATTTCCTATCAAGATATGTGTACAATCATTTTGGTGTGCTCTGTGTGTGTGTGAGAGTGAGAATAGGAGACCGTTTCCTTAAACATCTAATGTCTATTGTTTTAGCAACACAGTCTCTTTACTTAGACTACCTCTATGATTATTTACTGTAATTTATATTTAGGAAAGATTGCCAAAGCTGAGATTTTGCAGGTGCGGGATTACCGAAGATGTGCTTTTAACCAAGGATCTGGTGATCTGTCAACTAATGCAACCCCGGTTGTTAATAAAGTATGCCTTAGGATGTCACTGGAGAATGTAGTGAAGGATATTCCATTGATATCTGATAATTCTTGGACATATGGGGATCTGATGGTAAGTACGATCAACTCCTCTCATCTCTGGCTTCAAAATTTCTATCATCTTTTTGGTTAGTGAATTCACATACTTTTATTCACTTGACTGCAGGAAGTGGAGTCCCGTATTCTGAAAGCCTTGCAACCACGACTTCATCTAGATCCCACTCCTAAGTTGGATAGACTTTCCCATAATCCGGTTCCCACAAAGGTAATGCACTACATGATAGAGTTTCATTTTCCTAGGCTGGAGGACGATTGTATGCGTATTAACATTGTTTAGCTTCATTTGCAGCTTGATTTGGCTATCTCCAGTGCCCGAAGAAAGCGATTGAGGCAGGAGCCTGATGTTACTGTCACATCTAGTATTAAGACCCATGGGAAGAAAGTCTGCATAGACAGAGTACCAGAAAGTTCTAATGCTAGGTTGGGAGATTTGGGAATCATTTCAGGCAATGTGATGCCACAGCAAGTACATGAGAATCTTACTGCACAAAATCTTGGCCCAACAAACATGTTAGCCTTAAGACCCAAGAACTTGGTACCAGATTCCTCAGTTCCAACACTACCTTTGGCTTCCCATCAATCCAGGTATCAAATGGGGGTTGGGACCCCCAGAAGTATGCAGGATCCTGGTTCAGGACCTGTTATCGGTGCATCAGGGGCTTCTGCTGCTGTTCAGGACATGATGATCTCCTATTCTGACAATGTGAACTCTAGTGGCACTCTTCTTGGAAAAAGGGAGACTCAAGATGGGCAAATGTCACCCTTGTCCAACGTTAACAAGAGAGTAAGACCTACACCGGTGGGTCTTGAGGGAATGCAGCAGCAACAAATAGGGCCGCATACAGATGGACTTCATGGTTCAGATATAAATTGGAAGAACACGTTGTTACAACAGCAGCCCATCGGAAGGAGAATTCAGTATGCAAATACAGGCATTCAAAAGATCTCCCAGCAGGTGTTTGAAGGTGTTCTGAATCAGGATGCTGGGGCAATGCCTTTTGCTGCAGGACAGCAGGTAATGCGATATGGTGCCAAGGAAGAGCAGTTCGAAATAGATAAATTAGATGGGCCAGAGATTAACCGAAGTAAAAATGATATGCCGATGGTGGAAACAGAAGCAAGCCATCAGGACCCACAGCAATCCCGGCAGCAAAGATTAACACAGCCTGCATTCATGAGATCTAATTTCCCTCAGGCACATTGGAATAATCTTGGCCAGCATATGGAGAAAGATGCAAGAAAGGAGGACCAGCTCCAGAAAAGGAAATCAGTGCAAAGTCCCCGGCTTTCTGCTGTGGCTCTTGCTCAATCTCCATTATCATCAAAATCAGGGGAGTTTTCCAATGGTTCTGTTGGACCCCACTTTGGAGCCACAACAGCTGCACTTGTAGCTTTACAAAAGGAGAAAGCAGCAAGTACCTCAGTTCCTCCTGTTGGCGGGACCCCTTCTTTGACTTCTGGCGTTACTGATTCCATGCAACGTCCACATCAGGCCCAAATTGCTGCAAAGCGGAAATCAAATTCTCTCCCCAAGAACCAAGCAATGAGTGGGGTTGGATCTCCAGCTAGTGTTAGTACTATAAGCGGTCAATTAAATGCAAGCAGCCCTTCAGTTGGAACACCACCTTTGGCTGATCAAAGTATGGTTGAAAGGTTCTCAAAGATAGAAATGGTGACAATGAGGTATTCTGTTCTCTCAGTTAAAATCAGAAATTCTAACCGTTGAGTTTGGCCTTTTCTACTTAATGGCTGCATGAATTGTCAATATCATTCTGGTAAAGACAGGACAAATGTCTTCATCCTAATATAGGACTATATCAAAGCGCTCTCTCTTTTTTCGTTTTCTTTTTTTTGTTTCCTGACCTACAATCTCGCATCAAGTCCTACATAACAAGGATAGTTTGGTGTGGTCACACTCCCCTCCTCTTGGTTAGACTTTGGCCATTGTTTTTTTCCTGCTGAGACTGTTGATGGAAAGTTTTCTTTTGCTTGTTTCCAGTTTGTTTTTTTGGAGAAATTACATTATGCATCCTCAAACTACCACACCATTGACAGTGTTATCAATTTGCACCCCATGTTAAAATTTGGTTGTTGAGAGTGTGCCATGCAGCTCACCTTTCATTGGTTTTAGCAGGTCGATCTTAATATGGGGTGCAAATTAAAAATATCTGGCTGTTTAGGGTGTGATGTGTCAAGGTTGCTAGTGTAGGGTGTACATTGTAAATGGTGTGATAGTTTGAGGGCGCAAAGTATATTTTGCTCTTTTCATTTTTTCAATAATTCCTTTTTTTGCACCCTGCATGTTTTATATAGTGTGGATCATGATGGTTATATTGTTCAAATCCTATCATCTGTTCACTACATTCTGTGGTGTAAACTTAACACCATCAGCTTCTTATGCACGTTTCATGATTTCCATTTCAGGCATCAACTCAACGGCAAAAAGAATAAGGTTGATAATTACCCAATTCAGAAGCCAAACACATATTCCACTCAACTTTTGTCAACCTATCTCTCGAATTCTTTCTGTAATGAAGAGTTGAAAGATGATGCAAGCACAAGGTCATTATCTAAGTCAGTAGCAGGTGGCAGCATGAACATCAACAAAATAAGAGTCTTGAAATTTATGCAGCCAGGCATATCTCAAGGTTTTTTGTGATATTTGGTTGTAAAATCTCTTATCCATTTTGATGTCATGCTTTCCTTTTCCTAAGTTCCACTTTTGCTTCTGCAGAAAATGCTATTTCTTACAGGTTAAGAACTAGGATGATCATGTCAGAGAAGCCATCTGATGGTACGGTAGCAATGCATTATGGAGAAATAGAAGATGGTGATTTTCTGGCTGCAGAGGATTATCTTCCCACCTTGCCCAACACAGTAAGTTCTCCACTGCCACTTGAGCTGGTTAACACTGGCTATTTTCAGTTTCTTGCGCTCTCAAGACATGATTTTCTGATATTTGATCCTGTTAACAAGCCATCTCCTCAATTAGTCTTAGAAAATTCTGAACATGTTTCCTAGTAATTATAACCACTTCTTTTGTGGTTTTTTGTTCTCTTTTTTGGCACTAGTCTTTTTGAGACCTTTTCTTGTGGTCATCTGAATCATCCAATCATTCTACTAATGCTTTTCCTGGGGTTTCCTGAATGTGTATTTCTGAGTGAAGCTTTCTTAACCTTCCTCCCCTTGATCAACTGTTTTCTAATATGTCTCCGCCAGAATTTTATGGATATGACAGTTGTGCATTAATTGGCAATGCTCTGTCTTGTAAAAACTGGATGCAGTGAACAAAACTGCCTTCCACCATGATATTCCGTCCTTTATGGAAAGATACTGATATGTTGCCTTGGCTATATGGAAAGGTTGTTCACGTGGGTATTTCCTCATTATCCACTTGCTACCTACATGGTTTTGATTTTGTTTTTGTTGTTTTGTGTGTGTGTGTGGTGTTTTGGGTGGTTTTTTTTTTGGTTTCAGAGGGGGGGGGGGGTTGTTAATGATCTATATGCTTAAGTTCTTTAGTATTATTAATCTCATGATTTTCTGATATTTGAACGGTCGTTTTTTGTACTGCTTATTGCTGCAAGTATGCCTTCAGTTTCTCTAATTTATACATCTAATTGATGTGACAGCACTTGGCGGATTTGCTTGCAGCACAGCTTGGTTCGCTGGTATGTTTTCAGTAAGGCTCTTGTTCAATAGAAATGAAATTTTAAATTACAGGTTTCTTCTTTTCATTATTCAGCAAATCCATATGCTGAAATGCAGATGACACGTGAAGGATATGCTGTGGAGGATCAAGTTCAAGTACGACCAAAACCAACCCGCCTGAATCTGGCTTCACCCAGTCAAGCAAATGCTGCTGGAGTCCCTCATAATTCTGTAGCTGAGATGCAGCAATATGCAGAAGCAGTTTCTGGTCAACAATCAAATGAAGTTGCAAAACCAACTCATAGTGGTAATGCATCCCTAAACTCATCTCAGAATCTTTTAGCAAATGCGAGGATGCTGCCTCCTGGAAACTCCCAGGCCTTACAGATGTCCCAAGGACTTTTTACCGGGGTTTCAATGCCCCAAAGGCCACAACAGGTGGAACCACAACCATCACTTCATCATCATCAGCAGCAGCAGCAGAAGCAGCAGCAGCAACAACAGCAACAAAACCAACATTCCTTGATACAGCAGCAGCATCCCCAGTTCCAGAGGTCACCTATGATGCTGGCAGCAAATCCACTCTCACACTTGTCTGCACTTGGACAGAATTCGAACCTGCAGTTGGGCAACCACGTGGTCAATAAGTCTTCCACTCTCCAAGTGCAGCTGTTACAGCAGCAGCAGCAACAGCAGCAGCCACAAGTGCAACGGAGGATGATGATGGGACTTGGAGCAGCTGTGGGTATGGGAAACATGGGCAATAATATGGTTGGTCTTGGAAGCCTTGGCACTGCTATGGGCATGGGAGCTGCACGAGGTTTAGGGGGAACTGGAATGTCAGCCCCATTGGGGCCTATTTCCGGTATGGGCAATGTGGGGCAAAACCAAATGAATCTTAGCCAGGTTTCAAATATTAGCAACGCAATAAGCCAGCAACTTCGATCTGGATTGAATCCCACTCTCATGGCATCAAAACTTAGAATGGCACAGAGCAGAGCAAACATGTTGGGTAGCCCGCAGTCAAGCATAGCTGGTCTTTCAGGAGCAAGACAGATACATCCAAGCTCTGCTGGTCTTTCAATGCTTGGCCAGAATCTCACCCGGGCTAACATGAGCCAAATGCAACGGGCAGCAATGGGGCCTATGGGACCGCCTAAGCTGATGGCAGGGACAAATATTTACATGAACCAACAGCAGCAGCAGCAGCAACAACAACAACAACAACAACAATTGCAGCAGCAGCATTTGCAACAGCAGCAGCAGCAATTTCAACAGCAGCAGCAACAGCAGTTTCAACAACAGCAGCTGCAGCAGCAGCAAGATACCACTTCACCGCTACAGGCTGTTGTTTCCCCTTCGCAGGTGGGCTCACCATCGACTGTGGGAATTCCACAACTTAACCAACAAACTCAGCAACAGCAAAGTAGCCCTCAACAGATGAGCCAGCGAACACCAATGAGCCCACAACAGTTAAGCTCTGGGGCAATCCATGCCATGAGTGCTGGTAATCCAGATCCTTGTCCAGCTAGCCCACAGTTGAGCTCTCAGACCCTTGGTTCGGTTAGTAGTATCACGAACTCTCCCATGGACCTACAAGGTGTGAATAAGAGCAACTCTGTAAATAATGCGTAATGGAGCTTCGAGGGCTCAGGGGTCTGCTTCTCGAGCCAAGCTTTAGATGTGCTGGTCAAAGCCTTTCCCCTATACCTTTGGGGGAATGCCATTCTTCTAACTTGATTAATTAGATAAAATGACACCTACGAAGAAATAAATCAGATTTCAAGATGCTACACACGTTAGGATGAAGTGTATAAACTTATTGGCAGTGCAGTGCTAGAGGCTTTCGATTTTGTGAATGTTATTTGTATTCCTTTAGTCTGTCACTGTTATATTTTAGTGGTAATAGGCTGGAATTACAGAACTTGGTATTGTTATGGATGCTGGAGTATGAAGACATGGAAAAATCGTCTAAGATAGGATGTGTAACTTTTTTTTTTCTCAGCAAGTTTTAGATGACAGTATTAATGACCATAATAAGTGTCTTAAATTAGGACGAAGGCTTAGTTCCATGTCTATGATTTTAGCAATGTTTTTATATTTCAAGTACGACCTAAAACGAACACAAGTGATTTTCCATTTGTTGGATAGCTTTATTTTTTTTCCTTTCATTTCAATCTATGACAAATGAAGAATTTAGATGTTAGGAAATGTGAAAATAGGGCTTCTTTACAGGCTTCTATTTCTAACCCAATTAAGAAACATAATGGTAACAAAAGTGATGATACTAATTGGTGAATTCACTATAACAATAGCCTCCGGAATGGCCAAAAAGAAAAGGTAAAAAAAAAAAGTTATCATTTCTGCCGACCCAACTCCAAAAGGATTGAGAACTAGTTTACATACAAATCTTCAAAGCTGCCTAAAGAATATTCATAAAAACACGCCAAAATATCTTAATCTTCTTTTCTCGAGAATCATACTGCAAAAAAAAGGACCAGATTTGCGAGCTTACACGCTGTGATGAGGGTAATACACAAGAAACCCATTGTTCTGGAATGGAAAAGAAGGAAGCCAACTTGATGACCAATCAGACTGATGAACGAAAACCCCATAAAAAGAGATTTGACACTGGTGGACGATGGGGATGTGGTTATTATCTGGCTGGAGAAAAAGGTACTGCGAGGAATCGTATCATTGCCCGTCACAACTTGCAGATGCGATTTCTCTGTACACGGTTTACTCTCTAGATTGCTTCTAATGTGGCATCCTCCAAACTCCCTTAACAGTGTCTCTTATTTCAACAAACAGGAAAGCTCCATTGAGAATGACTGGTTTAACATGCAGTTTTTTTATGCATGTAACGAAGAAAGAAGACGATGCTCACTCCATAACAAAGTAATCGTAGGAAGGATATTGGGATAACTGGCGCATCTTTTATTTTCTCTCCTTTAGAGAAAAGGATACTTCAAATTACAGCGCTGAGTTCGTAAGAGTACAATTCTCTCGCGATTCAACCTATACCACAGCAACAAGAACAAATCGGAGAACTGCCAAATTAGCCGACGTTTTTTTTTTTTTTAAGCAAACTTCATTAAAACAAAAAAGAGTCTGAAACATCAAGGAGGCTCAAAAGAGACATCCACAGTAGCAACATACAAAGGAATAGCACTTAAAGGAATAAAGCCAAAAGACATAGAGCGGGCAGTCCAAGCAGCCAATAGGTGGGCAAGAGAATTCTGTCTTCGGGATGTCCACTGAAGGCTCCAATCAGGATGGTATGAAGCAGATGAATATATATATATTTTTTCCCTTCTTTTTTCTTTTCATGGGACACGGGTACATCCCACTATCTGCATTCCAACTTAAATTGTTGAAGAAAAGCCGAAGTCCAGATCCCAGTATCCGTTAACAACCTACCAAGATGCATCCATAATATAATGTCATCAATAAACGATTGACCATCTGAATCATTTGCCTCAGGACATGATCCTGATGCTTCAGTATGACATTAAAGCATTGAGATGAGTCTATCACGCTCTGTTCTCACATGGCTTCTAGTAATATCCTTCACACTTGGACAGCCTGATAGTGCCATTGTGAGCTCAAGTTCATCCTTCAGCATTTGGAGAACCCGTCTCACCCCATATTCCCCCTTTGCCGCCAGCCCAAAGATAACAGGCCTTCCAATCTGCAATAATGTATGTATTGATGGTAATAGACTTGAGAGAGAATATATGACCATACTCTTCATTTCCCCTTCAAAACATATCCATCAGTTTCAGTGCGAAGTGTTTTCAGTGATCTGAGATATGTAGCTTCAACTTATTAAGTTTTTTCAGATGCAATTAGTTAGACAGAAATTTGTAAAGGAACCACTAAAGCAGTAAGTTGGAAAAGAAGCATGACAAGCTAGCATGACAATACGATAGTGCTGCATCTCCAAAAACAGCGAGTTGGCTGCAAACACCTCAATTGACACTTTAAACTCAGATAACCGTGATTGTACAGAGGGCATGACTGAAAAATATAGTTGTTCCTTTTGAGATAACAATTACATTCCCAAACTGCATATGAAAAAGAGAAAAAAAAAACGAAAAAGAAGAAGGAAGAAAAAACAAGTGCAAGAGGAAATTCATAAGTTGAGCTTACAAGGACAGCTTGTGCACCAAGGGCTAATGCCTTGAAGACATCTGTTCCACGCCGCACTCCTCCATCAAAGAGAACAGGGATTTTCCCTCCAACAGCATGAACCACCTCCAACCACAAGGAGCACAAATATCCTCAAACATTTACATTAATCTAACTGATTGAACTTGCCATGCCCCGAGCAGAAATGCTTGAGCATGTAAATTTTGTATCACCACAATGTTCATGATTTCCACAAAAATGTTGTCTTCAGGATTTCTTACTACGACACTACCACCTACAATCTTTCCTCAAAAAATTTCAACACAAATAACATGTGCACGTGTGTGTTTGTGGCCACAGAGATGTCATGCATTCACGTTTATAAAACAGCATCTGTCTCACACATACACAACTAATGCGTAGAATGGTCTTTCTTGGTAAGCAGGTAGAGATAAAGCCTCACCTCTTCCAGAACAGTAATAGTAGCAGGACAATAATCAAGCTGACGGGCTCCATGATTGGAGACAACAATACCAGCAACACCAACTTCTACAGCCTTTATTGCTGCAAATAGTTGTAATCTAATGTGAGAACAGAAACAGTACTGTAAGCAATACCATGACTTTCAGGGAACTGGTGGAATACCAACAACATCTGATGAGTCAGAATTTAAATGGACTACATAAAATGTTCACGAGCAAGAGAAGGGGAGGGAATAATAAGAGACAACTTGACTAGTGTGATTAACATGTCTTCTGTACAGTAATTTAAAAAAGGACAATAGGTTGAAAAAGTTACCTGTATGAGTAGAAATTTAATCTAAAATTATAAAATCTTAGATGGGTTGAGTTTAGAGTTTCAATTGGTCAAAAAACAGTAATCATAAACAACTAAAGTTTTCTTTCACATTTTTTTTTTCTAGGCTTATTTGACATATAAAATTCTTTAAGGCAGAAAAGGTTCTTTTCTGTTTTGTATGGGAAAGAGAGTGGGAGAGGAGGGGGGAAAGTGGAGACAAAGTGAAGAGATGCACAAATTGCAAATACAGTTTGATCTTACCATCTTCACGAGTAAGTATTCCCTTGATAAGAATTGGCAAGTTTGTGATCGACTTTAACCATTCTATGTCCTGCAGATGTCGTTCGAATCTAATTAAATGACGGCTCTAGAGTGCACCAAAGAGAAGACTAAGATTTAAGGGTAAAAATTAGCACTGCCTACGGCAGCATCTTCCTAGGTATGCCACTACTGGTAAGACAAATAATTTGCACTTGTCTCATTACTTGTGCCATGACTTGTTCCCCATCCCTTAGAAACTCCCTAACTCTGGTTCAATCCTAGGTCCCTGGAATAAAACCATAGACTTAGCCGGCTAAGCAGACTGTCATCTTCGTACTCGCACATCCAAACTTGCCAACTTATCTCTACTGGCATATGAGAACGTAATCACAACAGCTGCTGGTTTATACCTTCCAACACAAGGAAGCGTCCAGTGTCTCCTTAGCATAAGATTCTAAGTTTGAACCATTATCCTGCAATAGTCATATTCATAAAAAATTGTAACAATTTTGGTCTATGAGTATGAATTACAAAAGACTACCAGAGTTCAAACATACATGGAGTATGTGCTGATGGTGATAAATGATGAGCCACAAAATTTAGAAGAAAATACTTGTTATAGTTGCATCCAACGGTCCTCTGAATTGCAATTTGCTATTATTCCCCTATTATATTTTAATCGTAAAGGTTTCAAGAAGGGATACATGATAGTCGTTTCTCTGTTACATTCTTAAGCATAAGAATGCCATATTGGACATACTGGTGCTTGGGGAGAAGTGATGACCCGTGAATCACACACAATAAGTCATTGCGAAGCCCCACTATTACACAAAAGGGCAAAATTTTACAAGAAAATAGAAATGATAGAAACGAGCTTAGATTAAAAAGAAGTTATATGGCTAGTTTATGTTGTGATATGAAGGAAACTTCTTGAAATGAGCACGTCAACTTGGTTACCTAATAACTTTATGATAGGTATGGTACACTCCATGGGCATATGATCAGACAGGTGGAGTTTTTTTCATACAAAGGACAAATGATACGGTACATAAAGTGATGTATCGCTGAAAGAATATATTAGATATCTTGGTCACTAGAATAACCTCATCACTCTAAGCCAAAATATTTAGATTCAAGAAGTTTTGGTACTATTCAACTCACAAGAGCAGGTTCAATTGTCAAAAGCCCCTCAAGATTCTTCAATTGAGGCGCAATCGTTCTGCAGAAGTCATCACGGTTTTTTGAAGGAGATGCATAAGACATAACTCATTGCAGCACTAAGACTTGAACTATTTGCAAGGGAAAAGGAAATTAAATTCATCATGCGTGCAAACAGAACCAAAAATAAAGAGACAATGTTTCACTTGTTTTTGATGTCTGCCTCCCTTCGACCAAGTCTGGGAACATCAGCAGTAAGGACAAGAGCCTTATATCCACTTCTCTCAGCTCTCTGCACCAACACAGCTGCTATATCTCGTCTCTTGTACACCTATCCGCAAAGGTTTATCACATTCCGGTGTGTTACCAACGATGTGACATATGAGGAAACCGTATCGACAAAGCTTGAAGTGTAAAAGATCAAGCAGAACTCAATACATATAATTGGTAGAACCGAACAGCATTGCAGCTGGAAGCAACCTCTTCCACTGTGCAGGAAGACGCGAAGGATAGAACCTACAGCAAAATATTACTCAGCCATGCCAGGCCCTCGTGTATGTAAATGAGCTTACATTCAATATATTATCGTTACCATTACGGTTTTACATGCAGCTGCTGCTCTGGCTGTAGCAACCTCTCCTGTAACAAAATAGAAAGTAGTATGAGTATTTGGCAGGGGAAGGAAATCTCAAATGACTCCTCCTCCTAGTGGATTAGACCTTCGGGGTGTGCCAGTTTATGCAAGCCAGTAGGAGCAATCATAATGGGTGCCGCAATATTGAAGCCCAATATTGTGGTTGACATATCTATTCTGCTTACATCCACAAGAATTCTGGGATGGATCCTGAGAAAGTCAAGAAAACTGAGAGGTAAATTACCATCTCTTGTTTGCTCATGTAAGCTTAGCAGGTTAATTAGCTCATTTACGTGATTCTACGAAATGCTTCCACATTTTCTTTTAATGTGTACTGGTCCTCAGCTCCACCAGCATAAAAATCATAGTTCATTTTTGGAAGAGCTTCCTTCGCCAACTGTTGGAACTCGTTCACATTTACTTGTTCATCTGCCATTTTGTCCTGGAAACACAGACATAAACTTTGAACTTTCCGATAACCTGTTCGTGGATGCAACTATATAAATCTCAGTAATTGAAACTCAAACTGTCATAGCATTACTTAAGCCACACTTAGACCTTGACTACAGAAATCTCCTGCAGGTGATGCGTGCAGTTCAAACCGTGTCTTGTACTTAGGACCTTTTTAGGTTTGCAGTCTGTTGTGAAAGCACCTGGATAGAATAAAAACCATCAAGTTCTTGCTTAAAATCCTCAGTTCATCGAGTAGATACAAATATCGATATGTGGCTGCAGTTAAATTACAAGAATACGCATGTGAATCTATTATGGTCTAGATCTTTGTGAATTTTTACCCACAGTAGCATCTGTCATTACAGTCTATCATGATAAATGGATCTATCATCAGATCCAACAGTTTTTCTATACATGAAGCACAAGCGGAAGAAATTTATTGCCTAGTTATTCACACGAAAATATAATTGATATATTAGCAATTTCACACCCACAGTTATAAGAGAGAGCATCAATATAGGACCTTAATCACACATATGCACTTCACAAATGATTTTCCACGATCAAAACCACACCTGCCACGCCAATATGTTGCCCTTTTGTAAACCGATCAATACTTTTTAAGACCACAGTATCAACTCATTTTGGCCTTAGGTGTGCTTACCAAGGGCAACTGAAAATCCTCGGAGATTACAGAAGCTACCGATCAGAGCAGCTCCTAGGCAATTGGTTTGACTAAACACGTAAAGACGAGAGACACTGCGAAGAACAGTGCGCTCCCAATATGTATCGGAATGCAATCATTGGCCACGCTAGCACATTGGTGGAACTTCCTGCAGTAGTTATTCGTCCACATCGAGAAGTTTAATATGTTGAGAAAAAAAAAGTTTAATAAATAATTCACATGTTTTTGTCGTCAGCGTCAATGGCAAAGCTACTTATCCAAGAAAAGAATGGAGATTGGTGTGGTGGTCTTGATCCAAACTGCCCCATTGGATTGGTGTGGGCTGGACTGAGACAGCACAATCACGAGCACAAGCTCCGCCCACTCTGATTTCCTGGTTTTCCACCCAAACGGCCCAAAACTGTAACAAAACCATCGGAGATCCGACCTAAGTTTAGGCTTGGGCTTTTTTTTTTTTTTTATGGCTTCTGAAACTGCGAGTTATTCATTCATTCCTCTCATTTTCCAAATTGCTTTTTTTTTAAGCCATTTTAAAATGGCTTAAAAAAGAAAAAGGGCGACACTTTAATATAAGTGTCCTCCATCTCGTAGCCAAACTCCTATGGCATGTTCTCTCGTCATGTACAAAGGTTGGACTTTGAACCTTTGACTAAAATGCCACTCACAGGTGATGACATAAGGAATGAAATTTATTTACTTTTATATCACTTAATTGACAGGGAACAGGGGTTTGAGGAGTTTTTGTTTTTATGGTATGGGCTTGAAGAGTTTAATCAACAGACATTGATTAAACACCACAGGCATGGGATCGCATGTAAGCGTACCATTACGTCCGTCACCAATCCAAACGACAAACTTGGCCAGAGTTTACAGCGATATCATATACCTAAAAGCAAAAAATTCAATGAACTCATTGAACACCATGTATAAGCTTCCACCCAACCCACCACTTTTCAAATGGTAATTGTTCCAACTCCCTGTATCTTCAGACTGAGAATGTGTCAGCACGTCCACCTTGCTAACTTCCTATGATCCCAAGGTCACCTACCTCTCTTCCGTGCTCTGGCCATATGATCTTGAATTATGCACAAATTTGCAATTATCTCCATAGTAGCACCTCCCTTGTGCATAATATCGGCACAGCTGTCGCGTATGGCCTTGCCTGTGCGGTTGACTCCCTGCTACGAAGTGGTTGATGGTTGTCAATGGCTGTCTATAATGAGTCCTCTCTGATAACACGTTTGTTCCGTTAATATCTGGATATATGCTAATAGAAGCTTGACTGTCATTTGAACAAAAGTTGGGTGGCTTGTAGTTTGCATGGTGAACCCCCTGACTGTAATTGGATATTCTTTCGGTACAACTTGCACGCCTAGACTCGGTGAAGTTCTGAGAAGGCTGCTGCAGGTGATGATTACTTTGTATTGCATTCTTCTGTTGTTGTGGATGAGTCATCCTCTGTCTTGGGTCGAAGGATAAACCTGCTTGTTGAGTTTGCATTCTTTTGCATTCTTGTAAGCCTGCCTGTGGCAGTTGGACTACAGATTTTGCAGTTGAGGTTGAATTGAACTGAGATTGGTTCCTGTTTGACTCCTTTCTTGAGATCCTGAAGTATGTTTGGACGACTTAAGCTACTATAGAGCAATTAAGTACATAGCAATTGAAGAATAACTGAAATAATTCCGTAAGGTCTATCAGGTTTGATACTAATAGAAGACAAATAACCTCCTTCAGGGGTGAGACTAGAAGAGGATAGCCTTAAGCATTTTCCTCGTTTCCTTCTCTTGGAGCCGTGCTTCTCTGTCACACCTAGCAGTAGAACCCCTCGAGTGCTTTTCCATCATAACTTTCTGCCTCTCCCTTTCATCTTCCCATGTCTGAAGTTTACAACAGGAGATTCTAACATCAAGGATCAAACAGATGACAGAAAAATGTAATTTGTTTATATGTAGCAAACCTGTCTCAAAGTTTTAAATCCGTAAAGGTTTCGACCCTTAATCAGAAGGGGATGAAGTGGAGGGAGTGGTTTATTCCCCTTGCTCCAGAGTACCTCTATCTGATAAGAACAGCCAGAACACTGCATGTTAACTTCTGCAATTAACTTTCCAAACATATATGTTGTCTTGCTCCTGTATTTTATCTAATGCAATTAATCCAAAAAAAAAAAGTGATCATTTGAACAATTCCATCCTTCTTAAGTTACCAAAACACAAATGCAGACTAGCAATTGCCATTTTTAGTTCAAACCTTCAGCCATGGTTTGATAGATTAACTAATCAGTCGTTAAGATGCATTTGCTTTTCATTACTGTGTTTCTACAAGAACTATATGCTTATTTTACTCACTGTGAAAGTATGCTGTTGCTTGGCAGCACCATAGCTTTCTTTCACAATGCGGCCAACAACAGTCCTTGTGCCACTTGGAGGACCACCAGCACTTCGGGATGCTATGTTGAACCTAAGTCAATAGAGATATCCAAAAGGTAATCAATTTCCTTACGAAAAAATTGGTAAGAGTACAAAGAGAAAGTACAAAGCATTCTTGAAATTAGCAAGGACACCAAGAAATAATCAAATACTGTTGTTATATTTTCATTATACAAGTTGTTGCCATCGTCCAAGTGCTACTTCCAAATCCTTTTCCCCACTAAAATCAAGAAGGCAAGGTGAATCGTGCGCTCAAATATAAAACAGAATATCAAAGGAAAAACAATTCTTACATCTCATAAACATTTTGCTCAAACATGACAACATCGCCAGTGCATGCATCCCCTGCAAATATCCCATTTTTATTCAGTATGTGAGATAGTGCATGTAAATAATAAAGGAGATTGTGGTGAAGGTTTGACATGCATGATTTGATGAGGGAAATTATATGTGTTCCTTCTAGGTAGAGTGATAAGTATTCAATGCAATACAGATACATATCAGTCATCTAAACGGAAACCGTGATACTAAAATCTGCGTAAATCAAGTCAATAAGCGAACAAATTAAGAAGAAATTGATTGTATCACATGATAAAGGTGATCATTTGTATGATTGTAACAAGCAGCGCGATAATATGTGCACCTTCAAACCCACACAAAGGTGAACAAGAAACTCATGGCAGCGCCAATAACTATAACTGTTTAGCATGTGCTATATTCAAACCAGTAAAATTTAGCATTCTCTATAAGGCAAATGCTTGTGCAGATTGCAAAGCCCCTGCATAGTAGCATTTACAGACAACGATGGTTGAGTTGCTTGTCCTTGGATTGCGTCGTACGTCATACGCCATTTTCTATTTTTCTTTTGCATGGGACTTGACCCCTCCATAGAACCGAAACCAATACAAGCAAATAACCATCCATAAGCCTCTAAGTTAGCATGGCACCTTTACAATTCAATACAAAGCTAGAGACTGGGTATTTCATCTCCCCTGCACCGTTTAAAATCCTGGAAAAATAAATATTAGAGAATATGAGAAACCATATAATCTCCAAAATCATGGCGGCTACAGAAGAAGATAAGATTACTCTAGATGCTCCCTAATGCGCTGAATGAGTTTGTCTTTCGTGCCAGTCAGTCTCAATCCATTCTTCCTCAGATAAACCTTGCATTGGTCTACTTTCAGTTTCTCTAGCAAACCAGCTGCCACCAAATAATGAAAGAACACACTCAGATATGAACAAAGAAGTAGGTAATTCTATGCTCAAACTCAGACTTTGCACTACCAACCATTTAAATAGTTACAAATTTCATAAGTGAAGGATTATATCTATTTCTTTTCTATTACCTCCAACTTTTGGGAGAATCGATGCCTACAACAAAATTGTGTATAAATACACAAATCAAAGTTTCCCTCGGGTCTATTAAGCATGAAGACCTTATATTACAAGGACACATCATTTGTACAACAATCAAACAAATTGGCCATTAACTGGACCAACCTTCAATGATCTTTTGCACTCTCTCAAAGCTTTGTACATCTTTCTCATCAAGTTCTGCCACAACTACCTCCAGCTCATCTGAACGGCACAGAACAGAGCAAACATGTTGGGGAGCCCGCAGTCAAGCATAGCTGGTCTTTCAGGAGCAAGACAGATACATCCAAGCTCTGCTGGTCTTTCAATGCTTGGCCAGAATCTCACCCGGGCTAACATGAGCCAAATGCAACGGGCAGCAATGGGGCCTATGGGACCGCCTAAGCTGATGGCAGGGACAAATATTTACATGAACCAACAGCAGCAGCAGCAGCAACAACAACAACAACAATTGCAGCAGCAGCATTTGCAACAACAGCAGCAGAAGCAGCAGTTTCAGCAACAGCAGCTACAGCAGCAGCAAGATACCACTTCACCGCTACAGGCTGTTGTTTCCCCTTCGCAGGTGGGCTCACCGTCGACTGTGGGAATTCCACAACTTAACCAACAAACTCAGCAACAGCAAAGTAGCCCTCAACAGATGAGCCAGCGAACACCAATGAGCCCACAACAGTTAAGCTCTGGGGCAATCCATGCCATGAGTGCTGGTAATCCAGATCCTTGTCCAGCTAGCCCACAGTTGAGCTCTCAGACCCTTGGTTCGGTTAGTAGTATCACGAACTCTCCCATGGACCTACAAGGTGTGAATAAGAGCAACTCTGTAAATAATGCGTAATGGAGCTTCGAGGGCTCAGGGGTCTGCTTCTCGAGCCAAGCTTTAGGTGTGCTGGTCAAAGCCTTTCCCCTATACGTTTAGGGGAATGCCATTCTTCTAACTTGATTAATTAGATAAAATGACACATACGAAGCAATAAATCAGATTTCAAGATGCTACACACGTTAGGATGAAGTGTATAAACCTATTGGCAGTGCAGTGCTAGAGGCTTTCGATTTTGTGAATGTTATTTGTATTCCTTTAGTCTGTCACTGTTATATTTTAGAGGTAATAGGCTGGAATTACAGAACTTGGTATTGTTATGGATGCTGGAGTATGAAGGCATGGAAAAATCGTCTAAGATAGGATGTGTAACTTTTTTTTTTCTCAGCAAGTTTTAGATGACAGTATTAATGACCATAATAAGAGTCTTAAATTAGGACGAAGGCTTAGTTCCATGTCTTTATGATTTTAGCAATGTTTTTATATTTGAAGTACGACCTAAAACGAACGCAAGTGATTTTCCATTTGCTGGATAGCTTTATTTTTTTTTCCTTTCATGGCAATCTATGACAAATTAAGAATTTAGATGTTAGGAAATATAAAAATAGGGCTTCTTTACAGGCTTCTATTTCTAACCCAATTAAGAAACATAATGGTAACAAAAGTGATGATACTAATTGGTGAATTCACTACAACAATAGCCTCCGGAATGGCCAAAAAGAAAAGGAAAAAAAAAAAGTCGATCATTTTCTACCGACCCAACTCCAAAAGGAATTGAGAACTAGTTTACATACAAATCTTCAAAGCTGCCTCAAAAAGATTCATAAAAACACGCCAAAATATCTTAATCTTCTTTTCTCGAGAATCATACTGCAAAAAAAGAGGACCAGATTTGCGAGCTTACACGCTGTGATGAGGGTAATACACAAGAAACCCATTGTTCTGGAATGGAAAAGAAGGAAGCAACTTGATGACCAATCAGAATGATGAACGAAGACCCCATAAAAAGAGATTTGACACTGGTGGACGATGGGGATGTGGTTATTACCTGGCTAGAGAAAAAGGTACTGCGAGGAATCCTATCATTGGCCGTCACAACTTGCAGATGCGATTTCTCTTTACACGGTTTACTCTCTAGATTGCTTCTAATGTGGCCTCCTCCAAACTCCATGAACAGTGTCTCTTATTTCAGCAAACGGAAAAGCTCCATTGAGAATGACTGGTTTAACGTGCAGTTTTTTTAAGCATGTAACGAAGAAGAGACGATGCTCATTCCAGAAATAACAAAGTAATCGTAGGAAGGATATTGGGATAAACTGGCGCATCTTTTATTTTCTCTCCTTTTAGAGAAAAGGATACTTCAAATTACAGCGCTGAGTTCGTAAGTGTACAATTCTCTCGCGATTCAACCTATGCCACAGCAACAAGACCAAATCGGGGAACTGCCAAATTAGCCGACGCCTGAGTATGAAGCAGATGAACATATATATATTTTTTCTTCTTTTTTCTTTTCATGGGTACATCCCACTATCTGCATTCCAACTTAAATTGTTGAAGAAAAGCCGAAGTCCAGATCCCAGTATCCGTTAACAATCTACCAAGATACATCCATAATATAATGTCATCAATAAACGATTGACCATCTGAATCATTTGCCTCAGGACATGATCCTGATGCTTCAGTATGACATTAAAGCATTGAGATGAGTCTATCACGCTCTGTTCTCACATGGCTTCTAGTAATATCCTTCACACTTGGACAGCCTGATAGTGCCATTGTGAGCTCAAGTTCATCCTTCAGCATTTGGAGGACCCGTCTCACCCCATGTTCCCCCTTTGCCGCCAGCCCAAAGATAACAGGCCTTCCAATCTGCAACAATGTATGTATTGATGGTAATAGACTTGAGAGAGAATATATGACCATACTCTTCATTTCCCCTTCAAAACATATCCATCAGTCTCAGTGCAAAGTGTTTTCAGTGATCGAGATATGTAGCTTCAACTTACAAGTTTTGCAGATGCAATTAGTTAGACAGAAATTTGTAAAGGAACCACTCAAGCAGTAAGTTGGAAGAGAAGCATGATAAGCTAGCACGACAATAAGATAGTGCTGCATCTCCAAAAACAGCGAGTTGGCTGCAAACACCTCAATTGACACTTTAAACTCAGATAACCGTGATTGTACAGAGGGCATGACTGAAAAATATAGTTGTTCCTTTTGAGATAACAATTACATTCCCAACACTGCATATGAAAAAGAGAACAAAAAAAACGAAAAAGAAGAAGGAAGAAAAAACAAGTGCAAGAGGAAATTCATAAGTTGAGCTTACAAGGACAGCTTGTGCACCAAGGGCTAATGCCTTGAAGACATCTGTTCCACGCCGCACTCCTCCATCAAAGAGAACAGGGATTTTCCCTCCAACAGCATGAACCACCTCCAACCACAAGGAGCACAAATATCCTCAAACATTTACATTAATCTAACTGATTGAACTTGCCATGCCCCGAGCAGAAATGCATGAGCATGTAAATTTCGTATCACCACAATGTTCATGATTTCCACAAAAATGTTGTCTTCAGGATTTCTTACTACGACACTACCACCTACAATCTTTCCTCAAAAACTTTCAACACATATAACATGTGCACGTGTGTGTTTGTGGCCACAGAGATGTCATGCATTCACGTTTATAAAAAAGCATCTGTCTCACACATTCACAACTAATGCATAGAATGGTCTTTCTTGGTAAGCAGGTAGAGATAAAGCCCACCTCTTCCAGAACAGTAATAGTAGCAGGACAATAATCAAGCTGACGGGCTCCATGATTGGAGACAACAATACCAGCAACACCAACTTCTGCAGCCTTTATTGCTGCAAATAGTTGTAATCTAATGTGAGAACAGCAACAGTACAATAAGCAATACCATGACTTTCAGGGATCTGGTGGAATACCAACAACATCTGATGAGTCAAAATTTAAATGGACTACATAAAAATGTTCACGAGAAAGAGAAGGGGAGGGAATCATAAGAGACAACTTGACTAGTGCGATTAACATGTCTTCTGTACAGTAATTTAAAAAAGGACAATAGGTTGAAAAAGTTATCTGTATGAGTAGAAATTTAATCGAAAATTATACAATCTTAGAAGGGTTGAGTTTAGAGTTTCAATTGGTCAATAAACAGTAATCATAAACAACTAAAGTTTTCTTTGACATTTTTTTTTTCTAGGCTTATTTGACGTATAAAATTCTTTAAGGCAGAAAAGGTTCTTTTCTGTTTTGTAAGGGAAAGAGAGTGGGAGAGGAGGGGGGAGAGTGGAGACGAAGTGAAGAGATGCACAAATTGCAAATACAGTTTGATCTTACCATCTTCACGAGTAAGTATTCCCTTGATAAGAATTGGCAAGTTTGTGATCGACTTTAACCATTCTATGTCCTGCAGATGTCGTTCGAATCTAATTAAATGACGGCTCTAGAGTGCACCAAAGAGAAGACTAAGATTTAAGGGTAAAAATTAGCACTGCCTACGGCAGCATCTTCCTAGGTATGCCACTACTGGTAAGACAAATAATTTGCACTTGTCTCATTACTTGTGCCATGACTTGTTCCCCATCCCTTAGAAACTCCCTAACTCTGGTTCAATCCTAGGTCCCTGGAATAAAAACCATAGACTTAGCCGGCTAAGCCGACTGTCATCTACATACTCGCAGATCCAAACTGGCCAATATGAGAACGTAATCACAACAGTTGCTGGTTTATACCTTCCAACACAAGGAAGCGTCCTGTGTCTCCTTAGCATAAGATTCTAAGTTTGAACCATTATCCTGCAATAGTCATGTTCATCAAAAATTGTAACAATTTTGGTCTATGAGTATGAATAACAAAAGACTACCAGAGTTCAAACATACATGGAATATGTGCTGATGGCTATAAATGATGAGCCACAAAATTTAGAAGTTGTTATAGTTGCATCTAATGGTGCTCTGAATTGTAATTTGTTATTATTCCCCTATTATATTTTAATCGTAAAGGTTTCAAGAAGGGATACATGATAGTCATTTCTCTGTTACATTCTTAAGCATAAGAATGCCATATTCGACATACTGGTGCTTGGGGAGAAGTGATGACCTGTGAATCACACGCAATAAGTCATTGTGATGCCCCCTCTTACACAAAAGGGCAAAATTTTACAAGAAAATAGAAATGATAGAAACAAGCTTAGATTAAAAAGAAGTTATATGGCTAGTTTATGTTGTGATATGAAGGAAACTTCTTGAAATGAGCACGCCAACTTGGTTACCTAATAAATTTATGATAGGTATGGTACACTCCATGGGCATATGATCAGACAGGTGGAGTTTTTTTCATACAAAGGACAAATGATACGGTACATAAAGTGATGTATCGCTGAAAGAATATATTAGATATCTTGGTCACTAGAATAACCTCATCACTCTAAGCCAAAATATTTAGATTCAAGAAGTTTGGTACTATTCAACTCACAAGAGCAGGTTCAATTGTCAAAAGCCCCTCAAGATTCTTCAATTGAGGCGCAATCATTCTGCAGAAGTCATCACGGTTTTTTGAAGGAGATGCATAAGACATAACTCATTGCAGCACTAAGACTTGAACTATTTGCAAGGGAAAAGGAAACTAAATTCATCATGCGTGCAAACAGAACCAAAATAAAGAGACAATGTTTCACTTGTTTTTGATGTCTGCCTCCCTTCGACCAAGTCTGGGAACATCAGCAGTAAGGACAAGAGCCTTATATCCACTTCTCTCAGCTCTCTGCACCAACACAGCTGCTATATCTCGCCTCTTGTACACCTATCCGCAAAGGTTTATCACATTCCGGTGTGTTACCAACGATGTGACATATGAGGAAACCGTATCGACAAAGCTTGAAGTGTAAAAGATCAAGCAGAACTCAATACATATAATTGGTAGAACCGAACAGCATTGCAGCTGGAAGCAACCTCTTCCACTGTGCAGGAAGACGTGAAGGCTAGAACCTATAGCAAAATATTACTCAGCCATGCCAGGCCCTCGTGTATGTAAATGAGCTTACATTCAATATATTATTGTTACCATTACGGTTTTACATGCAGCTGCTGCTCTGGCTGTAGCAACCTCTCCTGTAACAAAATAGAAAGTAGTATGAGTATTTGGCAGGGGAAGGAAATCTCAAATGACTCCTCTTCCTAGTGGATTAGACCTTCGGGGTGTGCCAATTTATGCAAGCCAGTAGGAGCAATCATAATGGGTGCCGCAATATTGAAGCCCAATACTGTGGTTGACATATCTATTCTGCTTACATCCACAAGAATTCTGGGATGGATCCTGAGAAAGTCAAGAAAACTGAGAGGTAAATTACCATCTCTTGTTTGCTCATGAAAGATTAGCAGGTTAATTAGCTCATTTACGTGATTCTACGAAATGCTTCCACATTTTCTTTTAATGTGTACTGGTCCTCAGCTCCACCAGCATAAAAATCATAATTCATTTTTGGAAGAGCTTCCTTCGCCAACTGTTGGAACTCGTTCACATTTACTTGTTCATCTGCCATTTTGTCCTGGAAACACACACATAAACTTTGAACTTTCCGATAACCTGTTCGTGGATGCAACTAAATAAATCTCAGTAATTGAAACTCAAACTGTCATAGCATTACTTAAGCCATACTTAGACCTTGACTACAGAAATCTCCTGCAAGTGATGCGTGCAGTTCAAACCGTGTCTTGTACTTAGGACCTTTTTAGGTTTGCAGTCTGTTGTGAAAGCACCTGGATAGAAGAAAAACCATCAAGTTCTTGCTTAAAATCCTCAGTTCATCGAGTAGATACAAATATCGATATGTGGCTGCAGTTAAATTACAAGAATACGCATGTGAATCTATTATGGTCTAGATCTTTGTGAATTTTTACCCACAGTAGCATCTGTCATTACAGTCTATCATGATAAATGGATCTATCATCAGATCCAACAGTTTTTCTATACATGAAGCACAAGCGGAAGAAATTTATTGCATAGTTATTCACACGAAAATATAATTGATATATTAGCAATTTCACACCCACAGTTGTAAGAGAGAGCATCAATATAGGACCTTAATCACACATATGCACTTCACAAATGATTTTCCACGATCAAAACCACACCTGCCACACCAATATGTTGCCCTTTTGTAAACCGATCAATACTTTTTATGACCACAGTATCAACTCATTTTGGCCTTAGGTCAGAGCAGCTCCTAGGCAATTGGTTTGACTAAACACGTAAAGACGAGAGACACTGCGAAGAACAGTGCGCTCCCAATATGTATCGGAATGCAATCATTGGTGGATCTTCCTGCAGTAGTTATTCGTCCACATCGAGAAGTTTAATATGTTGAGAAAAAAAAAGTTTAATAAATAATTCACATGTTTTTGTCGTCAGCTTCAATGGCAAAGCTACTTATCCAAGAAAAGAATGGAGATTGGTGTGGTGGTCTTGATCCAAACTGCCCCATTGGATTGGTGTGGGCTGGACTGAGACAGCACAATCACGAGCACAAGCTCCGCCCACTCTGGTTTCCTGGTTTTCCACCCAAACGGCCCAAAACTGTGACAAAACCATCGGAGATCCGACCGAAGTTTAGGCTTGGGCCTTTTTTTTTTTTTATGGCTTCTGAAACTGCGAGTTTCATTCATTCCTCTCATTTTCCAAATTGCTTTTTTTAAAGCCATTTTGAAATGGCTTAAAAAGGAAAAAGGGCGACACTTTAATATAAGTGTCCTCCATCTCGTAGCCAGACTCCTATGGCATGTTCTCTCGTCATGTACAAAGGTTGGACTTTGAACCTTTGACTAAATGCCACTCACAGGTGATGACATAAGGAATGAAATTTATTTACTTTTTATCACTTAATTGACAGGGAACAGGGGTTTGAGGAGTTTTTGTTTTTATGGTATGGGCTTGAAGAGTTTAATCAACAGACATTGATTAAACACCACAGGCATGGAATCGCATGTAAGCGTACCATTACGTCCGTCACCAATCCAAACGACAAACTTGGCCAGAGTTTACAGCGATATCATATACCAAAAACAAAAAATTCAATGAACTCATTGAACACCATGTATAAGCTTCCACCCAACCCACCACTTTTCAAATGGTAATTGTTCCAACTCCCTGTATCTTCAGACTGAGAATGTGTCAGCACGTCCACCTTGCTAACTTCCTATGATCCCAAGGTCACCTACCTCTCTTCCGTGCTCTGGCCATATGATCTTGAATTATGCACAAATTTGCAATTATCTCCATAGTAGCACCTCCCTTGTGCATAATATCGGCACAGCCGTCGCGTATGGCCTTGCCTGTGCGGTTGACTCCCTGCTGCGAAGTGGTTGATGGTCGTCAATGGCTGTCTATAATGAGTCCTCTCTGATAACACGTTTGTTCCGTTAATATCTGGATATATGCTAATAGAAGCTTGACTGTCATTTGAACAAAAGTTGGGTGGCTTGTAGTTTGCATGGTGAACCCCCTGACTGTAATTGGATATTCTTTCGGTACAACTTGCACGCCTAGACTCGGTGAAGTTCTGAGAAGGCTGCTGCAGGTGATGATTACTTTGTATTGCATTCTTCTGTTGTTGTGGATGAGTCATCCTCTGTCTTGGGTCGAAGGATAAACCTGCTTGTTGAGTTTGCATTCTTTTGCATTCTTGTAAGCCTGCCTGTGGCAGTTGGACTACAGATTTTGCAGTTGAGGTTGAATTGAACTGAGATTGGTTCCTGTTTGACTCCTTTCTTGAGATCCTGAAGTATGTTTGGACGACTTACGCTACTATAGAGCAATTAAGTATATAGCAATTGAAGAATAACTGAAATAATTCTGTAAGGTCTATCAGGTTTGATACTAATAGAAGACAAATAACCTCCTTCAAGGGTGAGACTAGAAGAGGATACCTAGTAGCCTTTAGCATTTTCCTCGTTTCCTTCTCTTGGAGCCGTGCTTCTCTGTCACACCTAGCAGTAGAACCCCTCAAGTGCTTTTCCATCATAACTTTCTGCCTCTCCCTTTCATCTTCCCATGTCTAAAGTTTACAACAGGAGATTCTAACATCAAGGATCAAACCGATGACAGAAAAATGCAATTTGTTTATATGTAGCAAACCTGTCTCAAAGTTTTTAATCGGTAAAGGTTTCGACCCTTAATCAGAAGGGGATGAAGTGGAGGGAGTGGTTTATCCCCCTTGCTCCAGAGTACCTCTATCTGATAAGAACAGCCAGAACACTGCATGTTAACTTCTGCAATTAACTGTCCAAACATATATGTTGTCTTGCTCCTGCATTGTATCTAATGCAATTAATCCAAAAAAAAAAAGGTGATCATTCGAACAATTCCATCCTTCTTAAGTTACCAAAACACAAATGCAGACTAGCAATTGCCATTTTTAGTTTCAAACCTTCAGCCATGGTTTGATAGATTAACTAATCAATCGTTAAGATGCATTTGCTTTTCATTACTGTTCTTCTACAAGAACTATATGCTTATTTTACTCACTGTGAAAGTATGTTGTTGCTTGGCAGCACCATAGCTTTCTTTCACAATGCGGCCAACAACAGTCCTTGTGCCACTTGGAGGACCACCAGCACTTCGGGATGCTATGTTGAACCTAAGTCAATAGAGATATCCAAAAGGTAATCAATTTCCTTACAAAAAAATTGGTAAGTGTAAAAGAGAACGTACAAAGCATTCTTGAAATTAGCAAGGACACCAAGAAGTAATCAAATACTATTGTTATATTTTCATTATACAAGTTGTTGCCATCGTCCAAGTGATACTTCCAAATCTTTTTCCCCAGTAAAATCAAATAGGCAAGGTGAATCGTGCTCTCAAATATAAAACAGAATATCAAAGGAAAAACAATTCTTACATCTCATAAACATTTTGCTCAAACATGACAACATCGCCAGTGCATGCATCCCCTGCAAATATCCCATTTTTATTCAGTATGTGAGATAGTGCATGTAAATAATAAAGGAGATTGTGGTGAAGGTTTGACATGCATGATTTGATGAGGGAAATGATATGTGTTCCTTCTAGGCAGAGTGATAAGTATTCAATGCAATACAGATACAGATACATATCAGTCATCTAAACGGAAACCGTGATACTAAAGTCTGCGTAAATCAAGTCAATAAGCAAACAAATTAAGAAGAAATTTATTGTATCATATGATAAAGGTGATCATTTGTATGATTGTAACAAGCAGCGCGATACTATGTGCACCTTCAAACCCACACAAAGGTGAACAAGAAATTCATGGCAGCGCCAATAACTATAACTGTTTAACATGTGCTATATTCAAACCAGTAAAATTTAGCATTCTCTATAAGGCAAATGCTTGTGCAGATTGCAAAGCCCCTGCCTAGTAGCATTTACAGACAAGGAAGGTTGGAGTTGCTTGTCCTTGGATTGCGTCATACGTCATACGCCATTTTCTATTTTTCTTTTGCATGGGACTTGACCCCTCCATAGAACCGAAACCAATACAAGCAAATAACCATCCATAAGCCTCTAAGTTAGCATGGCACCTTTACAATTCAATACAAAGCTAGAGACTGGGTATTTCATCTCCCCTGCACCGTTTAAAATCCTGGAAAAATAAATATTAGAGAATATGAGAAACCATATAATCTCCAAAATCATGGCGGCTACAGAAGAAGATAAGATTACTCTAGATGCTCCCTAATGCGCTGAATGAGTTTGTCTTTCGTGCCAGTCAGTCTCAATCCATTCTTCCTCAGATAAACCTTGCATTGGTCTACTTTCAGTTTCTCTAGCAAACCAGCTGCCACCAAATAATGAAAGAACACACTCAGATATGAACAAAGAAGTAGGTAATTCTATGCTCAAACTCAGACTTTGCACTACCAACCATTTAAATAGTTACAAATTTCATAAGTGAAGGATTATATCTATTTCTTTTCTATTACCTCCAACTTTTGGGAGAATCGATGCCTACAACAAAATTGTGTATAAATACACAAATCAAAGTTTCCCTCGGGTCTATTAAGCATGAAGACCTTATATTACAAGGACACATCATTTGTACAACAATCAAACAAATTGGCCATTAACTGGACCAACCTTCAATGATCTTTTGCACTCTCTCAAAGCTTTGTACATCTTTCTCATCAAGTTCTGCCACAACTACCTCCAGCTCATCTGAATCCCCCACAACAATGCACATCTTCAAAAATCCTGCATATACGACAACCCTCCCCCCCCCCCCCCCCAAAAACAAAAACCAAAAAAGAGAGAGAGAGAAGATTTCAACAGTTGTTAAATTAACGCATATCACAAACTCTAAAAACATCCAAAACTTA
Source organism: Morella rubra (assembly GCA_003952965.2). Taxonomy (NCBI): domain Eukaryota; kingdom Viridiplantae; phylum Streptophyta; class Magnoliopsida; order Fagales; family Myricaceae; genus Morella; species Morella rubra. The sequence goes on along the minus strand of CM025851.1, from coordinate 5,360,179 downwards.
TTCCAAACAAAAGAAATCTAATGGGTGAGTTGCTAACCGAGCCTCGGATTTCTTTTTCTTGATTGAGAGGTTAGAGAACTTGGCATCAGTTTCTTCAAGAATGCTGTAACTAGGGTCTTTATGTGTGTCGTCTTCCGGCTTGGATTCTCCACATTCGCTGTAGTCTTCCTCTTCGTCAAATAGGTAGTCGGTGGACTGCTCAGAGACCGCCATGGATGGGTTTGTTTCTGGGTCAATTTGGGTCTGAGACGTATGCTCAGCCAAAGATGTTCGTATTGCCGTACATAGAAGCCTAAACGTTTTTACTTTTTTCCCTCTTTCCTTTCTGAAGATTTTTTTTTTTTTTCTAAGCTCCTTTTTGAAGATTTAAAATAATAGTTCTATCATCTATGCGTTTAAGAAAGGGAAAATGACCGTTGGGAATTGAAGCAAAACGGTCGGAGAAAACATTTCAAAATCAGAAAACACACTTGGACATTTGGAGGCCCATATGACAGTAAAGTCCATCAATTTTCTTGTGCTGGGCGATGAATATGGGTACAGAAACTGGGCTTATATATATACCCATAGATGGTCGGACCAGGAAAAGAGATAAAAAGGCAAAAGGGCGTTTAGGAACAAAATTTTAGTAAAAGGAGTTGACAAAAAAATTAATAAAGAGAATGAAAAAATTGATGAAAAAGTAAAAAAATGAGTGATAAAGTGAAAAAAGTTTATAAAAAGTGAAGAGATGGAAATAATTATAATAAGAATAAAATTTTAGAAGTTAAAATTTTGGTTTACAAAAAATCATGTAAGTGTTCAGGGTCACAATATAAATTTCTCTTTTATCTAGTTCAGAGTTAAAAACTATACAATATTTAATAATAGATAATTTAAAGGCTAAAAAAATGCAAAATTCATATTGCCTTTCGTTGTGACCTTTCTCTTCGTCTCTAATTTTCTTCATTGTGCCTTCTCATTTTCTAGGACTTGGGAAATCAATATTCGTTCGAGTATTTTTGTCATGAAAATCAATAATAGGTTCTGTAAGGACGTTTTGGCCAACTTATAGCAAAAAAAATAAAAAACAAGACATTTTTTTTCCAGGGAAAAAATAGTGAGGAAAATAAATTCGCTAAGGCAATCTTAGGATATCATGTAATTATTTCTTTGAAAAAAAAAACAATTATTTCCTTGCAATTTTTTTAAGTAATAAAGGAAATTCAAATATTCATTCACGTATCAACACGAGTTGGAGCAAATTCCGAACCGTGCAACTCTCCAAGTCAAATAAATCCAGCTTTACTGTGGGTGGCTCTAATAAAGTGTTTGCACTTAAGAAGATTTAAACATGAGACTTCAGAGAAAGCACACTCTTTAAGTCTTAAAGTCTTAACCACCTAGGCCCACTCCTCGAGATTATTTCCTTGCAATTTCTCTTAGCCATAAAATATAATCCACAAAATTAGAATCTATGCCTTGCGAATCCAGTAGAATCTGCAGGCAAATCTAGTTGTTTGGCAAGTGAGACGTAGCGTATACCCTGTTGCTATCGATGTGTCTCCATTAAACGTCTGACATCACATAACATGGTTGGCGGTTGAAGACGAGACATTATATATTATAAGAAACCTAATCCCATGAAAGGCATAGTTTTTAATCATATTTCCCAATTATCACTTAACAAACCCTAATTAATTTGGATATTATAAGTCACATTTTTGAATTTTAGTAAAATTTACTTAATTAATCCGTCGAAAACCTTGTCCATTGCTTGGCAAACCGACTCGTGCAGTTACGTATATCCCAAGGCCACGTGTTGAGTTTTATAAATTTATCTTTTGTTCCTAGATAGCTAGGGCGCAGTTAAAGCTGCCTTTTCCTTCCTTTTTCAAGTCTTTTTCCAAAGTTGGTGAAACTCTCGGAATTGCATGTATTAATGGGGTTTTCTTAATTTTTCTGCGTGCATAGTCATGTTGAAGAGAAGGAAGGATAGCGTAGAGGCAACTTCATATTTGATTCCAAAAATCAACATCATATTTCACTATTAATAGTAGATTCTATAACAAGGTCCTATTCGCATAGTCAGGACGAAATCAGGATTAACCCTTAGGGGAGGGCCAAATATAATTTGTGCTTAATTTTTTTTTTCTAACTAAGTGTCGAGAACGTATTTTTAAACTTTAAAAAAATTATAAACTTTAATTGAAGTGTAAAAGCTAAATTTTCATAAATTATGGTAATTGAATCAAATATTCCTTCAACAAATAAAAGTCATTAATTATTATATCAGTACTAAAACCTTGTGCGGCCAAATATAATTAAAAATTTAAAATCTTCAAAATAAAAGGCTCATAAGTTATTGACAAAAGCACGAAGCAATGTTAAATCTAGCCAAAATAACATAGGTACACACAAAATAATAGAGCAATAATAATATTCTATTTAGAAAAAAAAATAGAGCAATAATATTTTAATTAAACAATAATAATGAAATGAGTTTGTTTTTAGAAAAAAAAAAAGATAATAATAATTAAATGTAGTAACATTTAGAATTCTAACTTTGAAGAAAAAAAATTTGTGTGTAAAGCAAAAAATTTGCTGTATTCCAAGCGCTGAATGTGAATTTTGTTATTTTCTGTGTATATGGTAAAATAATGGGAGTGGGAGAAAAGAGAGAGGTTATTGAGAAAGAAAATCTGAATAATAAGAGTGTAAATAGCGAAAGACAGAAGCGAGAGAGATAAAATAGATGAATTTTAGAAAAAAATGTAAAGAGAAAGAAAAGTAAAAAATACACGATCTAAAAAGAGATAGATATCTTAGAAAAGAGGGAGAGAGGGAGGAATTTTAAAAAAAATGAGAGGGAGAAGAAAAAGAAGTTTTAAAAATTTTAACGTTTTTTTTTTCTTCACCCTTACACGCCTAGACAGCCAGACGTTCACAGGTCCCCCCCCTTAGGTTCGTCCCTGCGTAGAGTCACTTTCACAGACAATGACACTCCCCTTAGGTTCGTCCCTGCGTAGAGTCACTTTCACAGACAATTGTAAGTTAATCGTCTCCTCCCCTATTAATTATGAAAACATATATATCATATCCCACTTGCGACTGGCCCCAGTTGCGTTTTTGTCACGTAACTACCCCAAATTAATGGTAATTTGGGCCAAATCTGATAGTGTACATATATAATGCCAGTTAGCACCTTTTTAATTTTAAATGCATAGAAATAAGATCAAAGAAAACACTAGTAGAAGAAAAAAATAAATAAAAACAACGACAACAAAAACTCCTGATTTGTACAATTTGTACTCAGTGCTCAATTAGGGAATACAATTTCATCAACTTCTATACAAAAAAACTGTGCAATATATAGTTTCCTTTCTTATGGATGATCAAATATTCTGTTGGAAAGTCATTCTCTATTTTAATTCAAAACTTCATTAATTAACTACCAAAATAAATAATTAATAATTTTTTAAAAATAAATGATTTCTCGAAAATTTAAAAAACACAAACGTTTAAGAGTAGGATATGCATCCATATAATTACGAACATTCAAATCTGAATAGAGTGGGGCTAAATCATGAAGGATGTTGGGTAGAAGTTTTTCTAAACAATAAGATGGTGTTGGTGAATTAAGAAAGTGTACAACTAACCCTATATAGCATTATTTTTATCGCATCATGCAGCGATTATCCTCCACCCAAATCTCACAAGATTCTCCTTTTTTATTTTTTTTACTAATTTTTGTTTTTCAAAATGTCCAGTTCATTACTTAACTCATCTTCATCATCCAAATGCTTTTGCTTTTCTTTTATTTTTTATTTTTCCCAACTAATAATTTTTGACTTATGTGTTTTTTTATTGTTTCTTTTTGGACAGGCATATCAAAGTTAGGAACGGGACATCTTGTCAGAAGGAGTAATTCGAAAAGGAAAAAGTATAATCTTTTCTCAATATTTAATTGGTTATTGACTTTGGGATATTTATTTCGTTGAAGAAAAAAAAAATTTAATTCTAGTTAAGGGAACTCCGAAGAAATTTCTCTCACAACGAAGACTGGACATTTATAATGTGTGTTACAGCTTAGATCCAGGCTTACGTCCCTGGTTGTCAGACTAATAGTTTAACAGAAGCCTCGAGAGATGCAGATCGATAACCTCTGCTTTTTAAAAACAGAGGTCGTGGGTGTATCGTGGATTCCAATTTTGTATGCTATTTATGGTGGAATCCAAACACCAATTGTCTAACCTCAGAAGATAGTAAATAGTAAAAACAAATTCACATAAACTACGACTACTACCATTTTGTTCGGTATGGCCAAAATAGTCGGCAGATTCTCTGTAAATTGAAAGTATTCATATCGTGCTCTTGTCTCATTAATTTTGAAGTGGTATTTGCGGACTTTTGCGTAGGGTGGGCACAGTGGGAGAGAGTGCTAACGCCACTGTCATAGATCCTCTGTGCACTTCGTATTTTACACTTGTATTTCTTTGACGCTCCGACTCTGACTCACCTAGCACTTGGCGACTCCTTCGCCATAAACGACTCTGATTCTACCAGACTGCTGTACTTTTGATGTCCCTTCCTGTTTCGTTTCAATGTAAAAGCCTTTGTCTTCACTATTTCGCTCACCATCAATAACCCACGAAAGCCATTTCTCCTAATCCCTGGAAATGAGCCTTCTTCTCCCCTGTTTCTACGCCATTTCTTGTTGAAGTTCTCAAATTTCCTATCTGGATTTTATTTTGGCTTGATTTTTGTTGTTTCGGAGTTTACTCAATTGGGTAATACGTGGTTTATTCAACAGGTAGCCTCTTTGTACCCTCGTTGCTCTGTTTCCGTTCCTTCTCTTGCTCCATTAGATTTAGTTTCTTCGTGAGCTTTCAGGATTATCGGAGTCTTCATCTGGGCCTTCTTTGGTTTTCTTTTCTTTTTATTTATTTATTTTTAAGTTTTCTCTTGTGTGAATTCTTGGTTCCTCCAATGGTGACTTCTGCTTTAGCCTCCCCTCTCTGTACATGGCTTGTGGCTGCCTGCGCGTCCGGTGCTTTTGAAAAAGACGATCTTATGAGATCCTCTACGTTTCAGTCACCGAAGAGACTGAGTCAATGGCCGAGGAGAAAGAAGCTGGTATCAAAATTCATTAGTCGTGGTGGTACTGACTTTGCGACCAATTTGCGTTCATATGGTTCCGGAAACCACTATCTGATGAGTTCTAGTCTCGCTTTCGAGCCGTGCAATGAGTGTAATAATTCGGAAGGGCTGTATTCGCGTATGACCTTCTTTGGTGACACTGGTTTCTTACTCTTTGGGTCTAAGACGGCCGTGAGTCGAAGGCAAAGGTGCATACATCGTGCTGCAAACTCTGGTAATTCTCTGTGTATTACTCTTATTTTAGATTGATATAATGCTTTGATTTGGAAGTTTATGTTCTCGATGTATCTTATGTCATTGGAATTTCAGAGATTCTCGTAGCTTTGGGCTATATGGTACTTATGTCTGTGTGTCACGGCGTGTTTGGATTCTAAATTATTGGAAGAGTCTGTCGTCACTTGTTTCTCTCCTTTCAGTGTCATTTGTGGCATTGGCTTCGGAGGGACAATGGCGGCTGTCTTTTGGGGAATTCAACTCAGTTTACTGTTGGTTGTCTTGATATAAAGAATTGATGCTTGATGTTTGCCTCTGCTATTAATGCTCACCGAACTTCAAGCTTAGGGACTCTTTTTGTTATGGTTTTAGGAAAAATCACCGCTGGAGCCATTAGAACTGCAAATGGAGTCACAACAAATGAGAAGCAACTTAAAAAGCAGCGGCGGGTTGTTGTGACAGGGATGGGTGTGGTGACCCCTCTTGGGGATGATCCAGATGTCTTTTACGATAATCTTCTTGAAGGTGTCAGTGGCATAAGTGAGATACAGAATTTTGACTGCGCGCAGTTTCCAACGGTAGATCTTCTTCACTAAGCTCAGTAGTAGTAACTGGTTGCCTATTGAAGTTGATTTATTTTTCTCTCCAACAGAAAATTGCTGGTGAAATCAAGTGTTTCTCAACAGATGGATGGGTCTCACCAAAGCTTTCTAAGAGGGCAGACAAATTCACCCTTTACTTGCTTACCGCTGGCAAGAAAGCACTGGCAGATGCTGGGATTACAGAAGAGGTTCTTGGAGTGTTAGACAAAAGTAGATGCGGGATTCTTATTGGGTCTGCACTAGGAGGCATAAGTGTATGTTAAAGCTTTCCCCATGTATGAGCTTGGATTATTGGTGACATGTTATGTACGGCTGACTTCTATTAAGCTTTTGAAGCCAAAAATATAATAATAGCAATTGCCTGGGACATTGGGCCGGAACAAGACAGTATAGTCTGAATCCAATAAGTTGCTACCAGGCAAGGCATAAATGAAGAAGAAAGCATGAGATTCTTTCCATGTTGATTTCAATGTTATTAAAAACCCATTGTTTTCTACTGTATTAATGAGATATTGTAATCAGATAATCGAGGATGGAATAGCAGCATTGAGGGTTTCGTACAGGAGGATGAATCCTTTCTGTATCCCTTTTGTGACAACCAATATCGGTTCTGCTTTACTGGCAATGGATTTGGTAAGTTCGATGACAGTGTTGCTACAAATTTAGAACAGGTCAACAGCAAATAGTTGTTGCAACCTTCAAGATGTTTATAATTTTGGGAATTCCAGGGATGGATGGGTCCAAGCTACTCAATCTCTACAGCTTGTGCAACAAGTAACTTTTGCATACTGAATGCCTCACACCATATTACGAGCGGTACCTGTGTAAGTGCACACTTAGTCTCATGCATCATTAAGTAGAGTTTGCATTGGGATTAACATTGTTTGGGGAGCTTGCGTGGCCTTTTATTGTTCTTCCTTCTTCTGAAAAACTGCATCTTGTCATAAAATGGAAACTAGGCAAAACACTCCCATCTGATATGTGGAATTTCCAGGACATGATGCTTTGTGGTGGATCTGATGCAGCTGTTCTTCCAACAGGTACCACAGATACCTTTCTCATTCTGGGCTTGATTAAAAGTTATGTTCCCTGCAGTTCATTCATCTTCTTTATTAATTGCGACTATAGGATTGGGAGGTTTTGTGGCATGCGGAGCCCTTTCAGAAAGAAATAGTGAGCCAACCAAAGCTTCACGCCCCTGGGATATGGTATTGCATCCAACTTTCTGTATTCTTCTTAGGTTACACTTTGACTGTTGGTATTACAAAAATTAGTCTCTTAAGTTCAGTACAAACTTAGAGGACAGTTCACTCTTTGTTCATTTGAGTTTGACAAACATTGTGATATTTTCCCCAGTAAAACTCAAATGTTTTCGTCATCTTCTTTTCAGAGCAAATGGAAGACCCAAGAATGGAAATGAGTAAACAAAATAGAACATTAGTTGCTGAATTGGTTATGTAACCCTTTTCTGTCACATCACTAGCAACCACAATTCAGGAATATAGATTTCACCCTTATCCTTGTGTACTTCATCTTCCTCTAGGTGTAAGCATGACTTTGTGATACAATTTTGTATATGAGCAGAAGCGGGATGGGTTTGTTATTGGAGAAGGAGCTGGGGTTTTGCTCTTAGAAGAACTAGAACATGCTAAGGTACTTGTCATAAATTTTGTTTTTGTGTTTCCGCCCCCCGCCCCCGCGCCCCCCACGTTGGGCCTTGATATTCATGTTGAAATTTAGTAGCTGAAACACGTTTTTTGGTTATTCTTGCTGCTGATATGACAGAGAAGAGGTGCAAAAATCTATGCAGAGTTTCTTGGTGGAAGCTTCTCGTCTGATGCATATCACATAACTGAGCCTCGTCCTGATGGTAGGTGGTCGAATCTTTTGGATTTCCTTGATAATGCTGGTTGATTTGCATATATGAATCAGAGCTCTTCTTTTGTGCTCAATGCTTCTTATTTTTCCTCTCCTCTCTAGTTTTTTTGTATCAAACGTGCTATCTGAAAAATAGAAGTGAAGCTCCTGTTCCATGTTACTGTGCTAGCTTCCCAGTTTTTTTTTTTTTTTTTTTTTTCTTGGCTAGCTTCCAAGGTGTTTGCTGGGGAAAGTGTTTTGGCACCTAATATTTGCAGAATGCATTTGATCCAGATGAATCTCAGCTTATGTCTACTATTGTATGCCCAAAATCAGGGTCTGGCGTTGTTATATGCATAGAGAAGGCTTTAGCCAATTCCGGGGTAGCTAAAGAAAATGTAAATTATGTGAATGCATATGCTACTTCGACACCAACGGGTGATCTAACAGAGTACCAAGCCCTAATCCATTGCTTTGGCAAGAATCCAGAGGTATTATGTAAACATTTATTTTAGTTCTTAAATTAACTGGGTTACAATATGCTTGTTTGGTTTTAATTTTGGCAGCTAAAAGTAAACTCAACAAAATCCATGACTGGTCACCTGTTAGGGGCCTCAGGTGCTGTAGAAGCTATCGCAACAATTAAGGTAATTAATTTAAGCTCTTCCTTGCATATTAGTGGGGATTTGAAATGGCACCCAATTCTTGTTTAGATGGCTTTAGTAAGTAGTTTATTCAGAGGCGTCATGTTAAGAGTAAGTTTGGATGTCTTTTGCTCATCAATAAATCGGGCAAAATTCGCATTTGAGTTGTTCTCTCAGTGCTGCACTCTTCTCTTAATATTTCTGCATTGCCATTGTTATGCCTGCTGTTATTTGCTTTGGGTATTACTTATTTTATTAACTTGACTAGTGAGGGTCCTGCATTTAAGGTGGTGCTTGCAAATAAAATTTTGGTTTGTAGGAGTTGGTGAAAAAGTGAAGAGAAAGATGATTTGAATAAAATTTTTTTGTTTATTGTAATGGAAAGAGATGATCTGCTTAGGGATTTTGTATGGGATTATGATGATAAAAATGAGGTTTTTCCTCCCCATCCTAGAGATGTTTGCAACGCTTGGTTGGTTCCAATGGGGAGGAAGTTCCAAGTTCCTGTCCGTCATGCTCGGGTTACTCAGGAGATATTGATCTTGCTATGTTCCTTTTCTTCCTACCATGTCATACAGCCATATATGATAGGCATTGACCTCATGTAATGTAAATAGATGAGTTTCCTTTAAAAATGCAGGCAATACAGACAGGATTGGTGCATCCAAACATGAATCTTGAAAATCCTGATGACGGCATGGTATGCTTCCACTTCTTAGTTTTCGTTTTTCTTCCGATAATTCTTATCAGCAAAATAGTCTCTAGGATTTTGACAATATTTCCAACCCGTTTGATCAGAACCACGTAGGTTCAACAGTTTGTGAAAGGGCATTAGAAGGTCTGTGGTTTTAGAAGCCTGAATTTGTTTAAATTAGTTTTAAGCTATCTGAATCTGAATCAGGACATGAATGTGCTTGTTGGCCAGAAGAAGGAACCGCTAGACATAAAGGTAGCACTGTCTAACTCATTCGGCTTTGGTGGGCACAATTCATCCATCTTGTTTGCGCCTTACAAGTGAGGCTGGTGTCTGAGCTGAACCCGAAACTATTAAGAGGATCGAGCACATTAAGAGTTGTCGTTTTGGTTATTAAAGATACGTTTTTGAAATTTGATGGGAAATCCATCCGTTGATTATGAAAATGCTAATCAGAGCTTTGTGGAATTCTACCTTATATTTTTCTTCTAACAGACTTGATTCCTAGCTAAGCTAAGTGGAACTGCGAAGATTGCAGGGATGACTAGTTACCAATTAGCAATGCAAGGCTCGATTGTGGAAACAATATCACCATTTTTGTACACAGTGAGATACTAAAGTGATGGATGATGCACGCAATTTACATTAAAAATATTAACCTGATAATTCCTTGGACCTTATCAATTTCAACATTAGGGGTAACCAATGCTAGCCCTCATCCAAGAACAGGACAAGCATCACATTATACTGTTCTTGATAATCATAGATCTAGTTGCACGGAAATTATACCACTCAGGGATGGTCAAAATTTTAGACTATAAAAATTAGTGAAAACATAAAGATAATTTATAAAAGTTAATAAAAAATAAAAAATAAAAAATGAATTATTTGAATATATTTTTTATATTTATTATAATGTAAACTAATGATTTGATAGAGAAAAAAATTTATTTATTAGCTTAAAATTTTGAGACAAAAACGTCGTTTAAGCCCATGTTTTGGATGGGGAAAAATAAAAAAAAATTCTAAATGTTAGAAGTGTAAAAATTCTAGTATTGAATAAAAAAAAAAAAAAAAAAAAATGGTTGAAATATGTTAAAAAGTGTCGGAGTAAAAAGATTTGAAATTTGTGAAAAAAATTGTTGGAGTTTGTAAAGAAGTATAAGTTAGTGAAAAAGTGACTGATTACTCAGTTAGAAGTGCAGTCAAAATCAAAAGCCACGAGTTAGAAAGATCATCTATAGATAGATTATATCAACGTAATAATCAAGAGAAGCATGTTGAAAAGGAGCAAGTAATAAACATATATCGAGATCTCTCATATTTGCGAAGAGTGTATTTCAGCTCCTCATCAGGCCTTAAATGTAAAATTTCTCTCCTTCATGATTCTAGTGCAGATCTATCCCCCAGATGTACCTACTGGACTAATTTTCCATAACTGAAGCAATCAATGAAGACAGGAACTCATCGTGAAACATAATCTAAGCATGAATGTGGATAGCAACAGATCTGGAGGCTAGACTATTATGCCATCAGAAGCACAGAGAAAATGGGCAGAGTTCTGAGAATGGTCAGTTGGATCACCAGATCTTTGTTTTGACCCAGAATAGGAGGAAGACGACTCCAAACACAACGGCAACAGGGGCCCACTTTCGAATCAATGCCTGCAATTCAGGTGTATCAGATAAAGAGTACTTCATCTCTCAAAAAAAGATTCAGATACATGAGAAAACCGATTCAATCTCAAAAAAGAACACGACAGCCTAATGGAGGCTGACTAAACAGAATAGCAGACTCTCATCAAAACAACACAAACATAAATACGATAAGTAAAATCTCTATAATAGGAACAACGCCAGATGGTAAATACTAGCGCCAAGCTCATAGCAAGCAACAGCACTAGCTTGCTTACAGCCCGCTTATGGGTAAAGGCATATATGGGTAAAGACCATGGCTAAGAAGGTCCTCGTCTCATCGTTACTCTTTACTAGGAAAGGTCTCATGTCCAGGTCGCATCCCATACAACTTAAACGCTGACCTACTGTTTATATTCATATCAAGAATAAGGCATAATGACTTAATTGAGCTGGAGGCACAAAAGCCAATGCCAACAAACCCATTACTTTCTGTCCCCATGCTAGTAGGACTCTCCGAATTTCAATATACATTATCAGCCATGAGTTTCTTTCTTTCTTTACATATATATTGACACACACACACAGGTAACAATCAATAGCACTAGCTTGCTGACACACATGTATCTGCGTGTGTGTGTTGTCTGTACGTACATCCATAGGAATTTGTCTGCTGAGTGTCCCGTGCTGTAGCTCAGAGGGAGTTAAAATCAGCTCAAAAAGAGTTAGGTAAAGATTCGAAAATTGCATGCTCTGAATTAACAAAGGGAAAAATTTTCATAAGCAATACAAATGTGTCTTCACAAGCAAGTCTATGCACCAAACAGATTGCAATGTCGACGGTACATTCAATTGTGCTTTCAGGGATTTCACATGGCAAGAGTTTAGTTGTATGATTCTCAAGTCTATAATACACTAACACAAGGATACAAACCTGGCGATTTAAGTCTCTGGCCTTATCAGCATATATACGAGATTCTGAAGTTAACCGACTAGACATTTCACTGACCTCTGCAAAAATGAAATTGGAAAGTGATTATATGACCTGTATATGCATGAAGTGCACTTCATAAACGAAAAACTAAAGGTATCTACCAACCCAAGAGAGAGAGGGAGGGAAACGTTAAGAAGTAAATACAGTTGCCTTTTAATAGAAACATGTGACCTCCACAGAAGAGAGAGAAGGGGGGGGGGGGGTGGAAGAAGAAAAAAATAAAAGAGATTATGTGACCGACATAGAGGTAACAACGGAGATCAAACTACAAATTTGGTTCGATATTTTATAATCTGACGACACGAACACAATTCCACATTCAACAGGTGCTTCAATACGCGCAAGGAAAAAAATAAAAGAGACTATGTGACCGACATAAAGGTAACAACAGAGATCAAACTACAAATTTGGTTTGATATTTTATAATCTGATGACACGAACACAATTCCACATTCAACAGGTGCTTCAATACGCGCAAGTATGCTGTTTTGCAGTTTCCTCAGACTCAATAGCAAACACCAAATTTTAATCCCAAACTGAAGTTGGCCACAATGATCAAGTCCTGAGTGGGAGGGCTAAAGCTCAACAGATCAAAGTACATTGGGGATAACAGGATGATTATACCTGAGAGCTTTTTTCAATAGAGTTTTTTGGCATCGCAATGAGAAAGCAATTTCAGCCAGCCAGAAACAATACAAATGTTTCTGCTGCTTCTAGATATATATATAGAAAGTGGTGCAGACATGGTATTTAAACCCACCAGTCCACAATAAAGACATTTATTATTCAATGTAACAATACCTGAACTTGATGTGTTTCATATATTAATCCCTTGGAACAAACATAAAAAACTAATGATATCAGCTATATCCCACTATGTCTAGAAAAAGCAAGGGAATATCTTACGGTCCAACTTTTCACCAACTCCGAGGACTTCCTGAACATTGCGAGTCATTATTTGGTGGACTTCATAGAGCTCATCATTCAACTTTGCAATATTCCTCTGAGTATGAGTGTCCTGATATAGTTTCTTCGTTTTCTGTATGAAGGTGTCTTTTAAGTACAAAAGAAATGGCAAAATCAAACCCGTTAGAAGAGGCAATCTGAAAGATGCTCAAATCTGATGAAGGCATAAGGATTATGCAGAAAAAAGTAACATCTACCAAATTTGATGAAGGCATAAGGTCTGGCAGCAGTTTCAATTTGAGCCCCATTAACACGCTCAAATTCGTTCTTGAGATCTTCAAGGTATTGAAAGGCGAGTTTCTTAGGGTAAGCGCGGTCACACATTGTCAAGTAACAAACGCGTCCTTCAATAATATAGCTAACAACTTATGTCAAGGTCGCGTTGAGTTTGTTCAGACATTCAGACAAAATCATTATTGCAAAAGGAGCATATAGAAAAGAGTCTGACAAAAGTGTACAGGGACAAACTGTAACTGAAGCTCTTCAACCATCATGTCCCAGATGGGTTAAAACAGAGTGCATAAGCTCTAAAACAAAGCTGCTACACCCATCATGTCCCAGACATGTTATATAAAGCAGAACCATTTTAACTGGACAACTGGAGTGACGCATAATTTAATATCACATACTATGCTACAAGTCTAATAAAATCTCAGTAAACTCAGTGCCTCAAGCCCAATCAACTTTTATTGGGTCACTGCTGTTGAATACAATTGAGTTTCACGTGTTTCAATCCTCTAGCAAAAAACAATAAAAATATTGCATAAACCAGGCAGTAGCAGATATACTACAGGAATTCATCTCTCATGAATAATTCAAGAAATTAGTGGCGCCAAGGAAAGGAGATCCATGCATATTTCTCAAAAAAGACAAGGGGGCACTGCCAAGTACACAAGATGCATCTGAGAGAGAACACCCTCAGAATATGTGAAGAGCAATAACAGAGGAAATAAAAATGTAATAGCATAATAAATTCATCAGGATACTGGAAAACATATGGGCCAGTTTCAATTGACATCCTAGAAGCCTCATTCTGGCCTCTTGAGAGGTTTTTAAACAAAGCCTTGACTTGCTGTTTGTAAAATTCAGCATCTTTTAGATCCCGGCCATCATCCAGTCCCTCTGCTAGTGGAAGACCATCAGTAACACGGGCAATCAGCGTCAACTTCACCATCTTCAGTTCACAACTTCTCAGCTATAGAAAGAAGAAAACTAAATCCAATATGTTAGCCATTTAACCCAGACCCAGGATATGTGAACAAACCAAACCTACTCAATAACTAGATGCTGATGTGCGCCTTACCAAATTACCCAGCCTAAGAACAAATGAACATCAATATACAGATAAGCTAACAACTTATATTTCTGCATGGATTTCCATGACACTTTGATCTTTTCAAAGAATGTGAGGAGTCAATTCGCCAACAAAATATTTGTTGTCAAGAGCGATAACATACCCTCTAATCCAGTATATTTGACTAAATTCCTAGTGTCCCCCTTGCCGTTTAAGCTTTAAATGCAGTGTTGGTAATCAAATCTGCCAGCAAAACTTCTTTTATAGTTCCTCTAGCTCTAGTTGTTTCAATTAGTACTCAAACATGACCACATTCTGACAACTCCACAATTCAGATGCAACTCCGGATTCCCGACATGCAACTACCTCTTCGGGGGGGGTGAATAAAAGCAAAATAAGCCGAAGACCAAGAATTCGCTCCTGTGAGAATCACATACTTGATTGTACTGGGCACTGGAGAGGCATTTTTTAGAAAGAACAAAAGAAAAAACCCACCCCAGAACGACTCAATTATTCTTCTTCTTCTTCGCAACTAATTCTGACGTGATCAGATTAAACGGTTAGCATTCCCATTCTCGTCAAGATCTGTTGCTAGGCATCAAAGTAAGCCCTCTGAGCCTCCTAAATCGAATCTTTATTCGTCTGGAGAAATACCCACAAAAGCAAATTGGGAAATTTCTCGAAAAATCACCCCCGAAATACTTTAACAAACATCACTGTTAAATTCCCATGTGAGAAATTGGACTAATAAGCTTCAAAAAAACAAAAACATGCAGTAGTAACATTTCCGTATGAATACGACATACCTTGTTATAGCATTTGGACTTCGCCTTTTGATGCGAAGGATCTGAGGAACGGTGGTGACGATGGTGAGAAGCTGAGGAGAAAAAGCCTAAAATAGGGTTTTCAGCTTTGACGGACTAAAACGAGCGATGGCTTGGACTTTTGATTCTTGAATGCCAGTTTGGAAAGAAGTGTATTATTTCCAAGGGACAACATGCATTAGCCGTCACAGTGCAGCCAATCTGATTCACCCGATTCCTTTCTTTTTCTTTTTTCCTGCTTCTCTTTTACTTTGTTTATTTACGCTTTTGGAAAGAAGAATAAGAGAGAGGGGTTGCTGGGGAATGGGGATAATTTGTTATCGTGAGTTGCGAAGATTAAATTATCGAATCTATTTTTTGGATTATATTTCGTAACAGTTCTACGAGTCTCACAAGAGGTTCGTCTTAGGCTTGTATAAAGTAACAAATCTAAACTATTGCTCGGAAAAACAAAACACAATTAATCCTCTAATTGAGTTGAACATGTGACGCTATCATATTTATTCCTCACTAAAAGATGAAAAAAAAAAAGGGACAAAATCCCATGCTTGCATCGGATGCAAACGAATGAAAAGAACATACCAAAATTAGATCAATAAAAGTTAAAAAAAATAAAAATAAGGCTACTGTTGATCTTGGTGTGACAAGGTGTGAGATTATTCTTCTTTACTGATTAAAAAGAGATGCGCTAGTGTAAACCCAAGACATTTAGAAAAATATGTTCATCTATGGATCACAACCATGAGAAATAATATTAAACGATTGGATTATATGACAATTTTCTTTTACCCTTCTCCCAATGCTATGCATCGCTTTAAAAGATTAAAACTATATATATATAATTAAAAATATAATAATTGCACTGCCAGGAAATATTTGTTGAGTCAAAGAAAATTTTAATATTTTAGGATAAATTACAATTTCATTTCTCAACCTCCTATCAAATTCTGAAATATTCTAACAAATTTTAACTAATTACAACTCATCATCCAAATTATACTTAAAATTGTGATTACACTCCCAACCCTCTGTAAACAAGGCGTGACCTTTTTATGAAGTAAAGAAATAAATTTAGCTACACCTTCTTGGTTAATCATATTTTTTTTCATAATAAAAAAAATCACTTAATTACATATCATTTTTCAGGTCTACAAATCTTGACAAACACACTATAAAGTCAAGAAGGGCTAAAATGGGGCAAATTTATATTTCATGTAATGAAAAAGGTCACATACTCATTAGGTAAAACAAAAATAATTTGATATAATGACTACAAAAATATAATTTGAAAATGAGTTGTAACAGATTAAAGTTTGTAAAAGTATTCGAAAATTATGTAGTAGTTTAAGAAAAAAATTGTAATTTTTTAAAAATTATATTTTTCGAAACAAAACTATAAAGATTAAGTAATGAATTTGTCCAAACCCTCATCAGATTATTGGTTTTAATCAACCTATTTTAATCGGCTTGTAGTTTTTTTTTCATTGTCCATTGATTAGGGGGAAGAGGGATAGCAACAGACATCAAATCTGTGTTGTGTCTCATCTGTCTTACCTTTTTATATTTGCCGGAGAAAATTTTGAAAAAAGACTAAAATATGTAACTTTAAATATATATTTATTTTTTCTTTCAAAACGGTTATAAAGAAACGAGAAAGAAAATTCACATATCAGAAGGGCAAAGAGGACGTGGTTTAAGAGCCGGTTCGGAAACAATTTTATAGGGAAACGTTTGTTTGCAAGAAGAACATCCGGTTCGGAAACCAGTTTTAAATGCGATCCACATTAATTATTAAACATTCACCAATTAACATGAAAATCATTTTTATTAAACAATTTTAAATTAAAAAAGAAAGAGAAAAAATGGAGAGATAGGGGGCGGCACTCCTCACTCCGTTCGTTTGGTCGCGGCGGCAACCCCCTCCTATTTTGGTGGCGAATGGAGCTGGCCACTGGTGTCTTTCCACTTGTGGGGTCGTGCAAATGGAGCAAACCTGCCCCTCCAAGCAACCCCCGTGCGAAGGCTGGCTGAGGAGGGGGCGGATCTGCGCCCTCCACCTCTCCCCGCTGGCAGGGTCGGGCTGGAGGTCGGATCCCACCCATTCGACCTCGTCCTGCTCGTGGGGTGCAGCGGAGGGGACGATGGTCCGGCCCCCTCCTCTCTCTGCTCGCGAGGGGGCAGATCCGCCCTTCCACCCAGGGATGGAGGATCTGTCGCCTTCAGGCTCCTCTCCTTGGTGGCGCAGCCAAGAGGGAGTGGATGGGTAGATCCCTTTCCCATTTTTTAAAATTTTTTTTCCATTGCACCTTTTTTTTCCGAAATTAAAAAATATATAACTTAATATAATATTTATGAAACTTCAATGAAATTAAAGGAAAATATACTTTTCATCCACAAACTATCGGAGTAGGGACACATTGTGCCTCAAATTATCATCTTTAAGACATTGCATCTTCAAACTACAATGTTAGACATTTTACACCCTAAACTATCCACTTTGACACATTACACCCTCCAACTATTAATATTAAACACTTTACACTTTCCATTTGACAATAATATTCTTGAGAAATTAATGAATTGACAACAATATCTTCAATATACATAAAATGGGTCAAGGACATTATAATTATTTTAGTCTAAAAATTTGATAAATGGTGCAAAGTGTTAAAAATTAGTAGTTAGAGAGTGTAATGTGTCAAAATTAGTAATTTAGAGTGCAAAGTGTAAAACCTATAATAATTCGTAGGTGAAAAATGTATTTTCCCTATAAAACTAATATGGATTTAGCGAACCAAATCATTATTACAATTTTTTTTATTTTATATGCTCTTTTCACTTTTTTTATTCATTTTTTTTTTTTACTAATTTTTTTATTATATCTTTTCACTTTTTTATCGATTCTTAAAATTTTATTCTATTAAACACCCATCCAAACGAGTTTAGATCTCTAATATCATTTAAAAAAATAGTTTCATAAAATTTAAATTTAAATCTAGTAAAACCTTTATAAAGGCGACAATTTAGCCTCCGCAAACACGCTGGCCGCAATACCTACGATTATAGATCAAAAGACGTATTGTGATAAAAAAAGCGATTGAAAAGTGAAAACCACGAACCGCTTAAAATTGAAGCTAGAGAAGACGAAAGGTTTCGAAGTTCGAACTCTTCGGCTTTCCTTCCCGGCCTTCTTCTCTTACCAGTATTAGCAAATTATATAACCCCAAAAGTAATCTCCTACCGCTCCAACCCGTCACTCCCTCTCAATCTCTCTCCCGCTCTATCGAACAGACTTTTCTCCGAGCCGAGTGTACATCAAGTTGTCTTTAACACTTTCCGTTTTCTACACCTCCCCACAACTTACCCGCCAAATTGATCCCCTGTTTTGCGACTTCGGAACAACATGAATCGGAATCGTGGTCGCGGCCGGGCTAGGAACACGAGAGACTTTACTAGTCCCCGCGGGGCCGGTGATTCTGGGAATCGTCGAAGCTCTGTAATTCTACTACACTCCCTTTTCCCATGTTGTTCATTAGAATGCGTGTTGTCTTACTTTTCTTTCTTTCTTTTTTTGTACAGCTGTTGGTACTTTTTTTAGTTATTTTTTGCCATCTGCATGGGTTTTATTCGTTTTGTGAGTATCTATATGAGACATGTATAGTTAGGCTAATGTTTTCTAGTTAGGATAGCAAATTTAATAGTTTTACAGATAATGTTGTGAAAGTGAGATCTGGTCTTTTAACGCTGGGTCTTATTACATTACAAAAACACAGCTTGGTGCAGATCGACCTGCTGAAGACTTTTTGTGTGGTGAGGATGGATTGTCCATAAGCAAAAGCGAAAATGTACAGCAGATGCCAGTGAGTAGTGCTTTAAAGCACTCTGAGAATAAACAGAACACTGCTTCCCCAGATCTAGAGGAATGTCTTTCTAATCTCAGAATATCTCACGACGGAGTAAATTCTCCAGATGGAGAAGGCAGTAGATCAAAACAATCCAAGTACTTGCTTAGCTCAGATTCAATGTATTCAGGTAGTGAGGGCTTGGATGTTGGAAGAATTCAGATTGGTGGGACTGCTGATATTAGGACATCACCTGATGATCTCTCACTCGAGGTGACTATTTCTGGCCAGCATGGTGAGGTTCAGTTTCCCACTAGCTCAGATAAAAAAGATGGGGCTTTCCCGGTCAAGTCTCCAGCACTCCATCCTAATCCCGAGCATTCTGGGCACTCAGCAGTGCTTGTGCCTTTTGATATCTGTACACCCAAAAACTTGTGTTCTGTTGCACTCAAACCTCCTTTACTTGTGAGGAATAGAGAAAGGAGGAATGAAATGAAGCGCACCATGGAAGGGCTAAATGGAACTTTGTTGAGGTCTGGGATGGTTCTTTTAAAGAGTCACATATCCATTAGCGATCAGGTTGCAATAGTGACAAAATGCCGAAAACTTGGTTTGGGTCCTGGGGGTTTCTATCAACCTGGTTATCGTGATGGAGCAAAACTGCAGTTGAAGATGATGTGCCTTGGTAAAAATTGGGACCCTGAGACAAGGAAATATGGAGATGAAAGGTCATTTGATAATGCTAAACCACCCATCATACCTGCTGAATTCCATCAGTTGGTCGAAAAAGCAATCAAGGATTCCCATTCCCTTATTCAGAAAAATTCTAAAGCCACCAATGTAGAAGACATTCTTCCCTGGATGTCACCGAACATTTGTCTTGTAAATTTTTACTCGGCAAATGGCCGACTAGGCCTCCATCAGGTTTGTTACAAACCTTCTTACACTGTTATTTCAAGTTGTCCTTTATTTTTTTTTATTTTCCTACTGTTGCTTTTCTTGGTTTTTGTTTCCGTTTCATGATTATAGTGTCCAAAACTTGCCTTCCTCAATTCTCTGGAATTCACTTAATTGTGGTTTTGTGAAGGTTACCTATAACATTAATGACTTTGTTCACTTTCAGGATCGAGATGAAAGCAGAGAAAGTCTTTATAAGGGATTACCCGTGGTCTCTTTTTCCATTGGCGATTCAGCAGACTTCTTATATGGTGATCAGAGGGATGTTGACAAGGCAGAGAAGGTTGTGTTGGAATCAGGAGATGTTCTAATATTTGGTGGGACATCTAGGAATATTTTTCATGGTGTTAGTGCTATTCACCAGAACACTGCACCAAAGGCCTTGCTGGAGGAAACAAAGTCAGAGAAAGTTGAAAGCAATCTCTTCAGATCCCCCTTCCCGTATTCGAAAGCCACCTAATGTAGAATGACATTCAGTCCCTGGTGATGTCACCGAGACATTTGTCTTGTAAATTTTTCACTCGGCAAATGGCCGACTAGGCCTCCATCAGGTTTGTTACAAACCTTCTTACACTGTTATTTCAAGTTGTCCTTTATTTTTTTTTATTTTCCTACTGTTGCTTTTCTTGGTTTTTGTTTCCGTTTCATGATTATAGTGTCCAAAACTTGCCTTCCTCAATTCTCTGGAATTCACTTAATTGTGGTTTTGTGAAGGTTACCTATAACATTAATGACTTTGTTCACTTTCAGGATCGAGATGAAAGCAGAGAAAGTCTTTATAAGGGATTACCCGTGGTCTCTTTTTCCATTGGCGATTCAGCAGACTTCTTATATGGTGATCAGAGGGATGTTGACAAGGCAGAGAAGGTTGTGTTGGAATCAGGAGATGTTCTAATATTTGGTGGGACATCTAGGAATATTTTTCATGGTGTTAGTGCTATTCACCAGAACACTGCACCAAAGGCCTTGCTGGAGGAAACAAATCTCTCTTCTGGCCGGTTGAATCTTACTTTCAGAGAAAGTTGAAAGCCTACGTATATAAAAGAAGCTGTCTATGGTGATATTTATCTTCAGTTCTTGGTGAGGTGCTCTAGAGAGCCTGGTAAATGTATCTATATACAGTTTTGTGGAAAATATTTTCCCTTTCTTTTTTTTTGGGGGGGGTGGGAGCTTATGTCGAAGTTCCCCTCTTTTACAAACGAAGTGTAGAACCTTTTTCCCTAACCGTTTTTCAGCAGGTTGTGTTTTTCCCTATGAACTTGTAATTGCATACTAGCTTTTTTCCTGGATGTCCTTTTTTACCCGTCATTATGTCCATGCAAAAAAACTAGTGGTCACAACTTGTAGCTCTTTTTTTTTTGGGGGACAAAATGGCTTGCAGTAGCAACTTATTTGCAGACGAGACCCTTGTGTCCAGACTTGATTTGCGTGAATCCATCATAAGTTTTCAATGGCCTTACCTGGTTCAAAAGTTTGCATCAGCTTCATGTAAAGTGAAAGTTAAAGAGTTTCAGCTAATCATTTAAGGCGTGTAGAAAGAGAACAAGCAAAAAATAGAGTGAGGTGCTGCCCAGAAAAAGAGGAAAAATATAAGAGTGAGATGCTATATAGTAACTTGTAGGATCCTTTTGATGTCACGAGGCTTATACTGCAGGCGTGTACAAAAGTAAGTTACCGATTTGCGTATCAGCGGATACTCTTTAGTGATGTTGGTGGTATGTAGCTCTTGAGTAATGTTGATGGTGAAAGATTTTAGTTGTTATTGAAATTGTTTCCTGACGGCAATTAAGCAATCATCCATCTCCTCTCTCTCAGACTCCGTTGATGATGTGAAGTAGCTAGCATTATACTTCATTGCTTTTGCTTTTAACATAATGAAGTCTTTGTTTTTTTTTTTCTCGAATTTAACATAATAAAGTCATTATCGAACAAAATTAACGATTTCCCTACAAATAGATTTCTCTCTCTCTCTCTCTCTCTCACACAAGGATGAAATAAACAGGCTAGACAACTAAAATTGACCTTTTAAGATCATATTTCTGGGGAAGCCACTGAGCCCCCCTCTTTGGGAAGGAGCTGATCTAGGGATTTATTCCCTCACATCTGAAGGAGTCTCCTGCCTACAAAACTGCCTTAAAAGCACAGAAAATATATTCTAGGGAGACAAATATACCTGTTAGGCTTTAAAAATCGAATCATTATTGCTAAGGAATGGTGAGAGTATAGTCGGTTTAGACCTCCTACTAGGTCAATATAAAAAAAAGAAAAAAAGAAAAAAAAGAAAAAAAAAAGATCTCCTACTAGGCCATGGTGGGTGGTCTGCCATAGCCTGGGGCACTACTTTTTGTATGCATCTGCTAGACCTCATTGTTCCCTGGAATTTTCAGTTCTTACGCTGCTTCATGTTATCCCCCACTCTTGGCAGCCAAACTTCAACAGTCGCTTAACCAAAGGACGTTTGGTACAAAACGCCTTTGGTTTTACTCGGCGAAACAACATATATAGTGTTACTTCATAAGCGAACCACAAGATAACCACCATCCCACCCAAAAATATGTTTGCATTTGCCATCTCATTGGTGGGATCCATGTAAGATTGTCACTCTGAACAGCATAAACTATAACTATGAATGAAATCGTTTGTAGTTCCTCATGTGGATCCGACCATTCAAAAACGTTTCTTTTAGAATGTATCCTTTTTGTAGTTGGTTGAAGACTTGTTGCTAGTTCTTATGTGACTAGACAAATGATCTGTTTAACCCATATTCTGGTATTTCGGCTCCAACGAAAGGGAGATGGAAGAGCGTTGGCCTTGCTGGAGAGGCAGGGCACATGCGAGACATGTCAGATTAAAGATCTGAGCTCTTTGCATGTGCTCTCCCTCCCCAGCTTGGACCCTCTTTCTTGAGAGCACGAGGTTGGATATAGACAGCAGGCCGTATAGTGGAGGTAAGTCTCCCTGCTAGCTTATCTTTTAAATTCCATTTCAAATGGTACTTCTGCAATGTTTTACCTTCCTACCTAATTATGAGTGCTATACCTTATTGACATTTCATTCTATTTTCCGTTTACATTTAAGTAGAGTGTAATTGATAAAAGAATACAGAACCGTACCCTTATTGTAATATGCACAAGAGTGGCCTTATTAGTCTTATACACAACAAGCTTCTTAATGGTTTGCTACATAACCATGGTTGGCCAAAATTTCAAAAACATTTTTTGGCTCAAACTATTTTGTTGTCAGCAATCCATATCACCTTAAACATAAGTTACTCATAAATACCAGAAGAGAAATTAAATCTATTAAACCATCCCTTTTTTGAGGAATCAAGCACGATCAGATCGACTTTCCAGAGCTGATGCAGCAGACTCTATGTGAACAAGCAAACAAGCATAAACCTTCTTCTTCAACCGCTCAACAATCTCTGCTAAGCCATCATTCTCTGAGCTCAATTTGCTTCTAAGTTTTTCCAACCATTCATTCGCATGCTTAAGCTGTGATAATGCGACAGCGATATGGTTGTCTGGCTCCATTCGTCGTCCTGCACTATCCTTACCTTTCTTTTCCTGGGTAGCTACCCGGAATCCACCATCCAACGCTCCCTCCAAGAATTTCAGAAACCAAGATCTTGTTTCATTTATGAGAACCTCTCTCAGTTCTTTGATATCTTTTGCATCATCCCATTTAGCCCATTCTAATTTCTCGGAGCCAATTAACTCAATAGGGATCTTTGGAGATTTGGGCATACTTTTACCTTGAATAAGACTACCCTTTTTGCTTGTTTTGTTGGTACTGTCTAGAGAAGATAGTTGAGTAGATAGATGGAGTGATTTTTCCTTCAATGGAGTTGCTATATTTGGTTGTTCAATGAGCTGGTACAGAGTGAAGAACTTGGTGAGATGTATGTGGGGGTTCTCCAGTGAGGCATATGAGCAGAGATCGGCAAACATACTGAAAAAAATGCACAAGTAAGACTTGTGGGATATGACTATATAAATTAGGTTCCCTTCCTGATGCTCAAAATATTTTGCGAAATGAAATATTTGAATTGAGAAAAAAACTTACCTCAGGCAATTGACCAAAGTTGCAGCAGTGGCTGCTTGCTTCTGAGCTTCTGCTGCAACCAAAGAAGCTAAATTTCTCCTTCTAAGCATTCCCTTATAAATTGTAATAGAGGACAAGACAGAAGAATTACTTAGTGGATTTAAATGTGCTGCAAGAATTTATTGTTCTCTGCTGTTTAAGATGTGTTCCTCTTGTATCCATTCTAATCTTAATAGGCCATCTACTGAGTCCAAAAAAGGGAGATAATGTAGTCTCTTTGAACAGATGTCTGCTGATGCCAGGCCTTCGGCAATAGTGCACACTTATGCAACAGAATGAATACAATTGTTCAAACAATTAGGTACCTTCATATCAATGAAGCACTCGTGCTACTAAAATTGCACAAGAAATCTATTGAATGGCCGAATTGGTAGTTGAAATACAAAGCACGTCAAATTTCTCAAATATGCAGTGATCATTCACAAAAAGTAGAAAGGTGGAAGAAAGTAGGTAAGGTACCTTCCCTGACTTCGAAAGATTCGCAGGAAGAGAAGCCCATGACAGTGCCTCAGGCGATTGATTTTTATCTTTATTGTTTGACAAGCAATTCACGTTCGTAGTTTCCTGTTTACTTGGAGTGCGTTTTGTGGGAGTGCTCTTAGAAGGCAGTGCTGTATCCTTGTTGTCCCATGCAGCAACGTCTGACCTTGATGGAAGTGCATCAGGTCGATTCCGAGAAGGAGTTTTTGACCGTGTCTGTAATACCAATACAAAAGACTGTTACCAATTTGGCTTCTAGCACTTCGATCGTTTGACTGCTCGAGAAAAGGAAAACGTTTGACTAGCATTGTTCTTTTAAGCACTCAACTGAACCATATTATCATTTATTTGATGGTTCCAGCATTGTCCATTCCCTCTGTTTAAGTTTTTTTAATCAAATTTGCCAAGAAAAAAAAAAAAAAGTCGCGTAACTCCTTGTTTGTGCCTCCAAGATTAAAATATAAGTGAAGCGAGAATCATACCTGACCTTTCAGCTCTTGCTGCTTTCCTTTCACTATTCCAACCTTCTTACTTGCCCCTTCATTCTCATTCTCATTGCTCTTCCCACTTCCATTGGTATCCACCCCAGTTGCTTTAGAATTATTCGGGGTCAAAACACCTTGCATATACCTAGATGCAACATTTGCCTTTTCCTCTTTGATAACAATTTTCTGCCTCTGGCTTTCCTCCTTCACTTGAAAAAACTCCCCCACTTTTGTACCATCTGTTCCTTCATTCTCAGATTGGACTGGACCCTCTGATGGCTCTAGCATTTGCATCAAATCCTTTGGATTCCCCACAAAAGGGTGGCGTCCTGGGACCGGTCTCGCCCCAACCAAAATAGGAACTGGTGTTCCAGCTTCCACCCTATCGACATAGAAAAACTGACCAAGTTGTAACTTGTTGTTCAAGATGAGCTCATTGTCTTCCTTCGACAGCGAGACGTAAGTTGAGTGAGAGGAGTCGGAGACTTTTATGAAGAAGCCATGGTTAGGCCAGAGGTCAGACCCGGATAAGGCAGGCACAATGCTGATCACTTGTAGTAGAACAGATCGATATTCTCCACGAACCTTTACATTAGAGTTTATACTCTGAAGAAGCTTTTTTAGTACTCCTGGAGTAAGCGATGCCATTCTTGTTCCCTTCTCTTCTGATTATCCAAATGTGCTATTTTACCTGATTGATGCATTTAAGTTCATAACATTAACTCGTAAGAGTTATCTATTTATTCCAGGAAACTTACCTAGACTAATTATATGCATTTCTTTGTGCTAAAGAAGCCTTGCTTTTCAGGCTGATCCTCCTGGGAAAATTGAATCAAACCGCTATGCTTATAGTTTCCTATTTTTCAAGTATAGAGTACTAGAAATAAGAACTGCCTAACAAAATGAAGGTGCTAGAATGGAACTGTTCTTTCACATTACCCAAGTCGAGAGAATTTCCCATGGCAATCTATAAGGCTAGAAAATCTGGCAAATGAAGGTCAGAGAAATATTTTAACAGCAAAATCTGGAAGAGGGGGCAAAAAAAACCATAACGCATGGAATGACATAAGGCTAGCTTCTTTGGCAGATATTGTCAACAAGAAGAGGAAACTTGAGAAAATTAATGGTCCTTTTGCTCACATGAAAAAGGGCATGAACTGCTTCACATAATGTTGTCGAATTTCTGTGGCAGAATTGAATACATATTTATGTTAGAGACAAAGATGGTAGTACCTGAGAGAGAGCACAAAGAGCCAAGAGAAAAAGGCACCAGACAAAATAAAAGAGGTCCTAGGGAAAGGAAAGAGTTCTGAGCAGAACTCAGGATGTAACTGTAGCTTGAAGACACAGGATGAGTCTGATGTTGTAGGCTGACTTAACCAAGAGACTATAGCTTTGCATGCCAGGCACGTAACTATCAACTTTCACTTGCCTTTCAAGACAAGAGGCAATGTTGACAATTATGTTAGAATTTGTAGTCCTCTGCAGAGTTGAAATGCCAAATATGCCCCTATAATGAACAATTACATTGGAGCTTTTTGAATGCCGTCAATGGCTATTCTGGTCAGTGGCTGTGGGTCTCTCCCAGGTTGCATTTCTTTTTTAAGTTAGAGGAAGGGGAGCCATTGAAAAAGGTAAGGAAGCCATTGAGAAAGGTAAGCGCAGTCAGATGTCCTCTTCGGAATATAGCATAATGAAGCCTTTGACTAGAATTTTCACCCGTGACCCTTGGGAAATGCGATAAACACAGCAATCTTTATAGTACCAGCTTAGAGACATAGACAACAAATCAGTAAGGAAGCCAAATCTTCTTCTTCCTATTTGTTAGGTAAAAAAAAAACTTCCCAAAAGAAATACCTTGCCAATGTTACCATTATGACACCTACCCAAATTTAAGTTCAGCCAAAGCAAACCGTTTTGACATTTGTTTCATGGAGCCAACAGATATCGTCAGTCAAAGACTCACCGTTTTGAGGGGTGGAAATTGAGTATGAGTCACAAACGTTAAATCACAGAAATGTTCAGAGACCAATGCAGTCTAAAGTTGGCTCTAATTCTCTGTATACAAACTGATTCTCCATTTGCGAGTTCCTGGGGAGCAATCTCCATAGGTTGAATATATGGTATAAATAAACGTTCGAAGAAGATTCGTTGGCTGCAGTTTCTACACGAACCAAACTCGCATACACACCAGTAAGATGGGAAGGCCATAAGAGTGTCGTGGTTCCCATACTCAACCGCACCATCTCTCAAAACAGCAATTTGTCGGCATGCCTGACCCGTAGACAGGCAGTGAGACACTACGTATCATTGTGGTTGTTAGTTTATTAGCCTTCCTTGATGCATCTTGGACGTGCTGCCCTGATTCCCGGTCCAGACAACTGCTAGCTTCATCTAACAGTAGCACCTTGATTTCTTCAGTATGGCGCTTGCTATTGCAATTCTTTGTTATCTGACCGTCTAAAAACTGGAGTCTGGACCCTGGTCTCGCCAACCAATAGTAGTAAAAGACGAATTAAAAAAAAAAATAGATTTGTAACATACTAACATGGATCCATCTAAGATGCCTATCTTATTTAAAGGGCATCCAAGAGCTATTGAGAATCCAAGGTCCTCAAGGTTTTGTTGATAGGATGAACATAAGCAATGAAATTCCTCCTCGATGAAACAGTTCCTGTCACAATTAGAGCTTTGAGACAGTTCCGCGAGGAAGGCTTAGGCTTCAACGGATGACATCAGCCTCCGCAAGAAAATGATACCAAGATGAAACCAGCCAAACATATCCGCGTTGTCTTTTTACTTCAAGATGTAACGTTGTGGGGATCGATATTTGTAAAGAGGAAGTTGTCCACCAGTAACTTGAGGGAAAAGGTAGACTTGCTGACTTTTGGTTACGAGGCCTGTTGCTCTACATTGGAAAACTTTTTTCCCCATTTGAACCAGAAAATCATGAATAATGAACGACATCCAGCCAACCGTTGCCGGCGCGTGACGCTGTAGGTGCTGAATCTCACCCGCCTATCAACCTGATGGTTTCGAAGGTCCCCTTCCCGCCCCTTTCCGGAGCTTGTTATGCTCACTATCTCTGGCCCATCCAGACCGATGTTCTCAGGAGGAAGGCTTGAGGAGTGGTTCAACTCCTCTCCTCCGGCAACAGGCGTTGCTGCTACAAGTGGCTGTGTGTCTGATTGAGCTCTTTGCTTGTATCTGTTTCAAACCGCAGAATCCCTTTGTGATGTTGTAGGCCTTGTGCCAATTCCGCCTCGCGGACTGGAATGTCGGTTGGTTGGGGCCGTTTTGTGCTCTTGGTTGCACTCTGTTTCTGAGTTGATGACGTTCATTTGCTAAGAAAAATCAGAAACATGCCTATAGGCTACCCGGCCCAACCATAAAGATAAAGACATTTCGGTATAGGCGATTTGACAAGCAAAAGTTCCTTAAAATATCACAGTACATTAGTGTAAAAAGTTTTTATCTGCTCAGAAAGAAAAACGTAAATAAGTTCATATCCACAATGACAGGCACCCGTGAGCGCATGTGCACGCAGAGACGTGGGGTTTTGGGTGGGGGGTACGAGAGAGAGAGAGAGAGAGAGAGAGTACTATTCTTTCAACATCATAAAAAGTCTCCTGGACTTGAATGGATTGGATTATAAGCATTAACAAAATTTTGGACAAGAAATACAACCTGAAAAAGACGACTCTTCTTTCAATACCATATACAACATATTTTTAACAGTCATATTCCCAACTACATCATGAGGAAGGCCTCACGAATCCAACAAGACATATATAGTCCATTCTAGATCTTCTACGAATGTTCGTATCATCCTTAACTCGAGCTTTTGCATATCTCACAATCTTTTACACCCCTACATTCCCGATAATCCAACACATTTGCTCTGGTCAATCCCCTTCAGAGGTATGATCATCTAGGCTTTGAATCACTTCCCTTGCTTCGAAAGGATGACAGCGAGAAAAAGGATCTTGGAGCTGTAAAATTAAATTTTCCAGCATATAACTATCAGAAGAATGTTCAGCAATTGTTTTTAACAAATACTCTTAAGGATTTCTTTTCCTGTATCCATGACACGACTCTCTAAGACATACATATACATATATAGGTTTCTGCGAGAGAGGGATTACATATACATTGTTTTGAGCAACTGTTACCTATGGCAGAATAACTATATCTTCATCCTGTCACATTGCTAACATTACTGCTAGAAAAAAAAAAAAAAAAAACTGATAAATGGTGCAGAAACAGATTAGTGCTGATTGACCGCACCTTTTAAGGAGCTTCCAGACAAATGCTCGTCCCTCAGTTTGAAATTTGCTGGAGGAACTGGGATAGAGCTTTGTAACGCTTGCACTGCAAGAATTGAAAGCCATAGGGTGATTAATTTGAGAAAAGAAATAGACAAGTAGAGGAAAGAAGCAAAAAAATTGGTAGCCGTTATATGAGGAAATTATCGTTAAAAGGAATAACAGTTTATACTTAAAAGAATATAAGCAGGCATGTCATCAATGAATAATCCCAGAAAACTAAAACTAATCAAAACAAAGATAAACCAGGTTACCCCGATCATTAAACTCGCTCTCATTGAAGCTGTCATCAGATGGATGACCCTGTGAAAATCCCATTCTTGACTTCCTCAAGTCCTCTGATGACCGATTGGCAGCATCCCGCCCATCTTCCGTATCATCATCACCTTCAGAAGTTGTAGCAGAGATCCAGTCAACCAAACTGTCTGCCCCACGACTTTTCCTTCCGAATTTCAATAACCGTTTAAAACCCTTTGTGACATCCTTGCGAGACTGATTTTGGGATGAATTAGCAACAACAATAGGTTTCTGAGCAGTTCCCCATTTTTTTCGCATTCGAGCTGCATCAGCCTCTGATTGTGTAAGACTGTGAGAATTCCAGGATGCAGGGCTCCCAATTGGAGAATCTACAGAAGCATCAATATCAGAGGTCTCATGTGGGAATGAAAATGGATGATGTGAGCGTGAGTTCCATGAGACAGGGCTTTCAGCAGGTGAGTCCTGCAAAGACCCTGCACTGTGGAATATTGAAGGTTCAGTAGCAGGCAAATCAGAAACAGAAGCAGGGTCCACTTGAGAAAGAGATCTCATGGAATCGCCATTTTCAGACCCAGAGTTAGCCAAATTGTCAGATTCCTGGCTCAGTCTTGTTTTTCCATTATCCATGTAACCTGGATCTTCAACTGGCATGATTTCAAGTTCTTCCTCTTCCTCCCCCTTGACCATCTCCATTGACTCTTCTGCCTCAGAGGGCAATTCATCAGATTCGTCTTCATTTTCCAAAGTCTCAGATGCCAGTGAGGCTTTTAACTTCGAAAGACTAGCTCCAGAACCAGGACCTATGCCATTACCCTTCCTGAGGAAAGGCTTTGAATCCACATTCTTTGGAAATTTTTCATACAGGCCCTGCTCCGTCTGCTCCTTATCAAACTCTAATGGAGCCAAAACAGAGCTGTCAGAGTTCAGGAGGGACAAATCCTTGAACTCAACAGGATTACCGAAGCTTTTTCTTAAGGCTTGAGACCGCCGTGGGTTCTCTTCCTTAGCAGTTGGTATCTCGTCAGTGGTACTCTTGCTGCGGCCAA
The DNA here is from genome assembly GCA_003952965.2 of Morella rubra. Lineage (NCBI taxonomy): Eukaryota > Viridiplantae > Streptophyta > Magnoliopsida > Fagales > Myricaceae > Morella > Morella rubra. The sequence continues at coordinate 5,329,821 of CM025851.1, read as the reverse complement.
AGCTTCTAGGCTGCGGGCGTGTTGTTGTTTTGCCAACTCCAGAAGGTTTTGTGTTTTCTTTCCTAAAATCTGAGAAGTTTGGAACCGACTGCGCAAGAGGATTCTCCGATGGCATTCTTCGCTTCCCAGAACTGGAATTAGAAACTTTGGCTGATGATCGTGGACCTGAATTGGTTGTGGTTCGTGGGGTAGACGAAGACATGTTTCTACTAGGCATAAGCTTCTTCGTATGAGCACTTCTGGAAGCAACATCCCCCCTAGATGGCTCATTGAAAAATCTGTCTTGTCCATAAAACTTCTGTCCAGGAAATTTAGAAAGGTCTTCATCATCTTCACTCTGTAAGGAATCTATTGGGTGCTGTGAAAAGGAAAGCCTCACTATGAGCAGTGACCAAAAATCAGGAACCAATATCCAGCTTTAGGATTCAAAAAATTAATTTTAAACGTCAATTCTGCCAATCATCATGTTTATCAATAATTTCATACAAACAAACCCAGAATACAAGTACCTGTTCCCTCTTCATACTTGTCCGCGAATTGAAAGATCTGAGTTTCTCTGCACGCTGACGAGCACTAGACAATGAATCCTGTTTATCGGCAGATACAGAAAACTTTGCCATCATCTCAGCTCTGCTCCGCTCAAGGTTATCATGCATAGCCTTCATCTTGGCTTCCTTCTCTGGTCTTTTAGAACTCCATTCTTCCCTCAGTTTAGCATCTCTTTTCAGCATGTACTTGTCATAAAATTTTCCTCTGGATTCATCTCTTGAATTCAATTCAGAAAAATTCTTCCTCAGAGTGCCACCATAATCCTGGTTATTTACCATCTTCATCAGCGGACTAGGAGTATTGAACTTGTCCGTAACAATAGAACCCCCAGCTCCTTCGATCACTGAGTTTTTAGCAGGCAATTGGGCAGGAGCAGTCTCCCCTACTGCTGATTTTCTGTATTGTGAATTTGATGCCTGTTCCATCTGTTTGTCAGCAGGCTTGTTTCTTCGTGCAGAACTAGACTGATCCCCAGGAACCCGAAGCTTGTGCTCTGCGAAAAGCTTTTCAAGCTCATCAGCTTTCATTTTCAGCTCATCATTGAGCTCCTGATTTCCTTTAGACTGCCTAGATCTCTGAACTAGCTCCGATTGCACTGTTGTGCTCATTGAGATACTCTCAGTCTCCGAAATTTTTTCATCAGGATAGTCCAAGTTGAGGTTTTCATAAGCAGAACCAATCTCATCCCTCCTACCCTGAGACTTCTTAATCTGCTCCCGACGAGCAGATACCGGTTTCTGAAACTTCATGCTCTGGACTCCTGAATCTTCCACTTTCATTTGTTCCCTATCAGATGACCGCAACTCTTTCTTACCAACCTCATCAAGTTCTCCAGTAAAAGATCTCCACCTGGGTTGAACATCGAATTGATCACCTTCAACCTTTTTCAGCTGAGCTGAGGTGGTTTCCTTGTGTTTTAGCCCACTAACACCATCAAATTGTCCTGACAAAGAGTGAGAATGACTCTGAGAACTCCTAGAACGTGATTGAATCACCGGCGGATCCCTCAGCACGGAATCCTCCACTTTATTTACAAATCCACCATCCTCTGGACCATCCCCAGCCTTGCTCGCAAAACTTCCCAACTGATTCTTCAGTCCAGCAACCTCAGTCTGGTCCAAAAAGCCCTTTGACTGCATCTCAACACCCATTTGATCTTTGGCCTCACCACACCTCTCTTCGCTACGTGAAGAAACTTTCAACTTCTCCTGGGAAACCCCCTGGTTATTCAACCCAGCCGGCCCAGCTTTACCAGGAAAACCCCTAAATTGGGGCTGAGACCCTGCTTGATTCTTCCGATTTGTTGGCCCCTTTACTGCCACCTCTTTGTCTTTACCCAAAACCCCTCCAACGTGGCTCTGCACCTCAGCTTGATCTTTCAACCCACCATCACCAACTTTATCAGAATCACACCTTGCCTCGACCTTAGACAAGCTCTCCGTGTCATTCAACCCCCTATGTTCCTTATCCTCACACGCACTGGAAAATATGTCATCCGACTTGTCCTGCAAAATAGCAGCGGCGGAAGATGGTGTGCACAAAGGGCTCTCAACATCCTTCTTCTCCCCAGTCAAGTCAATGCTCATGTCGCTTGCACCGCTCCATCTTCTCAACACAGCCCTGTCGACCGCTGCAGGCCCAGATGTCACGTCAGACGAGAGCCTCCTCAGCTCCACCGGCTTCCCTAGAATGGGTTTGCCTCCACTGCCACCAGAGTTCTCTTTCTGCTTGTTCTCGAAGAGGTTGATGCGGTCCTGAACGCTAAGCCGCCTCGAAGGTTGACTGGCCGCAACAGAAGATGTCTCGGTCGGAGACTCTTCCTTCTTGTCGTTCAGCGCATTGGCATCTGGTTGTGCCCGTTCCTCTTTTGGTTCGTTTTTCTCGTTGAAGTCGCGTCGCGCTGGGAACGTAGTAGCGAGGGACTTGGGCTGCTGGCACGCGAAAGTCTGTGATTGGTTTAAGTGACAGGGAAGATGCTGTCGTTGGTCTAGACCGGCTGGCTGCTTATTTTGGAGTTGGAGGGGCCTCTGTTGGGACCCAGTGGTGTCTTCAGTAGGGTCGTCGATTGACATGTCGGACCCTGTGGATGATCTGACGGCTCGTTCGTCGACACACGGCTTCCACGTGCTGATCATGTCTGGTCTTCTCTGGCACAGTGAGATATATTTGGCGCAGGCTTCGCTGTACAAAAGTTATAGATTACTTTCTAATAAAAGGATTTTGCAGAATAAAAACATTAAGAGTTATTTCCATTTTTATCCTTTCTGTCAGTTTCGAGCATTCCGAATTTCAGAGCAAAAACAAGGTGAGAAGTTAGAAGTAGAGGGCCAAATGGGCTTTGAAAATGGAAAGGGCCTCTATAACTGCTCCACCCGCCGATTTGATATCGTGAGTGCGATGGCCACCTTTTTCTTTTCAGCTTTTCGTTTCAGTTTCACCATTCGTTAATTGGGCTCCCTAAACACTAGTTCATTGAGCCCAATACGGCCAAATTAGCCCAACCCGCAGAAACAAACGGAAATTCCCGTCGCTTCATTAGATTACTCTGCCAAGCTTCGAAAACTTTCAGTACCAGAAAAAAATAAAAAAAAAATAAAAATTGGCACAAGGTTGGACCCGACTCCCATGTTTGTCGTCCATGCAATTTGAACCTTGACGAACCGAAGAAAAGAGAATAATAGAACAAACCAGCAGGTCAGGGACTGATCAATTCAAGGGTGGAACCCACCTACTGCAAAGAACAAAATCCAACAGAGAAACAATCTCTGGCTATCTATTTGGGGAAGGATATGATGCAACTTGTGGTGGACCAAGAGAAATATATCATAAAAATTATGCAATAAAACAAAGGCTGTGTAGCCCATGCCATTTGCGACCCAAGATCGAATTGAACAGAGCTTGCCCTATTGTCACATCTGAAAGATCAAACTCACAGAACGATAAGATCACAAGCACTTGTCAGGCCAGCCACTTTAGCAGGTATATATGTCTTTCATGTTTTTTTTTTTTTTAAAAAAAAAAATCAATTTCAACAGAGTTTAGCAGTTGCATGATCTGAGGCCTAATAATGGAGCCTGGATGTGACCTATCAACTTTGATTATTAACCTAAACAGCATAACCAGTCCCCCCCAACATAGAGCCTCAATTAGGGACATTTGAAAACATTTGGGAATTTGGATTCCCATCTGCCGACTTCACTACCACTACCACGAAACCAGAGCCATTACCAAAATCACTAAAACGGTACTGGACTTACGGAAGTAAGGTATGTGGAAAATAAAGGTGTGAGCTACTTCCACAATCCTAAGACTTGACAAAGCATCAAGAGCCAAAATACGAACAGGTGAAACCAAACCAGACTCATGTCAGATGACAACAACAGAAAAGAATTAACCTTTATGCCACAAAACCCCACCTCTCTTTACCCACAGAAGCTGTTTAAAGTATGATTGTGATTATACCTAGACTAAGTTGAAAATGCATTATAAAAGTAAACAACTTCCATAAAAAAAACAAGGTATCTGCTTGGTTTGACGGCCTATGCAACAAGTCAATAAGAAAAGTGCGTCAAAATCCTTTGACAGCCTGAGACATTTGGTAGTCCACGGGAGAGGAAGAATTATGTAAGGATACAATCAAAGATTTCAGTAACTGTCTGACATTACTGGAAATTAATCGAAGGGGGACAAAATATTGTTAATAAAGCAGTAACCTGCAAAACTTGCTAATGATTTAATGATTTGTCCCTAAAACCAAGACTCTACGGTGCCACATATTGAAGGAAAACATGTAGCAACGATCAATGTTGTCTTATATTCTCTTAGTCCCATTTTATGCCTTTAGAAACCATTAGGATATGAAAATAACTTCCTGTAAAGAGCAGATTGAATTTGAAACTCTCTACTTTCTGCAGCTTGGGCAGAGATTTTGACATAAAGGAGTCTTAAACAATTCCTGCCATTTCCTGGTGTACTTGCCCGTACAGCAAAGCAGAGCAAGATTCTTTGCTCCCTGTGCTACCGAAACCCAGCATGAAATTGGTATTAAAAAAAAAAAAAAAGGGTTCACTTGGATGCCACTACACAAACACAAACACCGGCACACACACACATACAAACAAACGCACAGGGGCAAGCAAACACACACACACTCCCAAGAGAAAAAGTGGGAGCAGGGAAGAAAGAGAGAAGGGAAGGAGAGGATTTTCGAGAGTTCTTACTTCAAGCGATGGGCACCAAACTGATCTGCAAAAAGTTGGAGTTCAGACACTGAGTCGGGGTTGAAACCAGCAGCTGATGCGCGAGCACAAGCAGTGGTCAAGTCCTGCCTAAGAGCAACAAGCCGTACATCTATAGCCCTCAGAAGCTCCTTTCTGTAATAAATGGTGAAAGCAGCAAAACAAAAAAATTAGAAAGCAATTCTTAGAGAGACAAATTACACATATCAGGAAAAGCTGTTGTAGCATAATTCATCATTTGCAATTTGCTGATTTGCTGATTTGCTCTGATTAATTAATGCATTCATTAGCTATAATCACAATCATCACCTTCATCATATGAAATAATCAACATAATCTTTGTCACTGGCCCTTATTAACAGTTGATAGCTTATGCAAGTCTCTGCCCACCTGCTCAAAAATATCATACTCTGACAACAAAACTTTGACAATCCAGTGGACTTGAAATTCCAAGAGCAGATGGACATGATGATTCCTACATTTCCCAACATACCAGAGAAATTGACTAAGAAAATTTTGCAACATGGAATGAAACCCAAAAGTCTTCAAACCCATGTTGGTGCATAAAGGGGCAGTTTTCAGTACCGACTTGAGAAACTGATCAATTATTTCAAACAAACATTGAGAAGAACAAGGCACAATCAAGTATAAAGTGACATCTTTCAGTGACAACTCGAAAAAATGAACAAAAGATTAAAACAAGCATTGATCAGAACAAGGACAAAGCAAGTATTACTTTGTTGCATCTGCTGCCAATGCGGTTCCTGTCCCATCCCCACCTGAAACGCATTATCCAAAACCATTCCAGCTTGTTAAATGAGTCAGGCTTCAAAAAAAAATGGAGGTTTAGCTGGATAATTCCAGCATTCCATACTCAGAAAAATTTTCAAATGTCTAATAAAGGCCAGAGAAAATGAGAGGGAATTGTTTCAACAAATTACAAAATAAAGGACAGATATTTAGTATCTTGAATGGTTTAAAAGTATTTGCCTACAGAAACTCCAAACCACTTCTAAGGCTCAATTGTGGCAACGATCTACAGTGAGATAAAGAGTCAATGCCTGACACTTAAAGTGAGAGGAAGGTTTTAAACAATTGCTGTAGCAATTGTCCCACAGGAGAAAATACAAAAACTAATTATCTCTATAGTTGCGATACGAGCATCAACCCAATTTTGCATTTTTTCGGGTAAACCAATTCACTTACAAAGCAAGACATCACTGATTCAGCAGAAGCAACGCCTTGCCAGCAAACAGAAGTATTAAGACCCCAAAGTTCACCAAACCAAAGAGGCCCACTTAGTAGAGCCACTACAAGGATCAAAATGCCCAACATCAGTGCCAAAACTCAATACCTCAACTGCTCCATGCCCGACATCGAGGCCACAATTCTATATTGTCCCATGCACAAATCAAAAGCCGCAATGCGGCCCTAGAACCAGGCACACCAGATGATTTACAATAGTGACAAGGTAATCATCTGAGATCCCACGGGACAAGCTCCCAGTTCCCAAGTGAATGTGACTAACACCACCTATGGCTCATCACCATCCCTCTCCACCCACTCAAAGCTCCACCTCACTCACCAATTGTTTCTTAATTCCTTCAGCACAGTCCCCAACTCATCTGTCACCACAATTCAACATGCACGCCAACAAAAACACCTACGTCACAGATTTATGACCAATACCTCCAAATCTAGACCAATGCCATTAATGGTTTCTCCTTTACAGTTGAACACCTAATCAAGAAATCATGCCAGCTCCGATGAAATTTTAATCCCTGAACTTCGTTTCCATTCATTTTCTTAGAGAATGAGTAGGAAGGAGACAAAAATGATTCAAAAAATTAAGTCCTTCACCTTGGGACCTCAAATTCAGGGAAAACAAACCTTAAAGACTTTAGGGAAAAAGCAAAAAGAGCAAGAGAAATTAACCAAAAGCAACAGTGAGATGGTCAAGTTTAATTCCGCGCTCATTTTTCAATTTTTCTAATGAGACTTGTTTCCTCCAATATCCAATCCCTAAATCGAACATTTCTGCTGCAAGCAATGGTCCTAATATTTTGCTTTTGTCAAGAGAGGAACTTCAAATCCCATTTTTAGATGCAAAACCTTAATTTATGTTGGTTTCCAGTTTAGTGGTACACTTGAAATTACATTCTCTGTACACATAATTTGGATGCTTGTATTTCATTGTAATATCAAAGGGGGATTCTATTGGCTGTTGTACGCAAAATCATGGGACTGATTGCTCGATTTTATTGTTGACATGGACAATAAAATAACAGCATAGTTTAGGGTGGAAAAAAGCAAGCTATTCAGCTATTTATTTATTTCGTTTTCCTGGAACAGGTCATGCTATCAAAAATACTACCAAATTTTGGCATTGTATAACCTTAATGTATATCTTAACATATAACTGCATTTGATGAGTTGTCACTTCAATCTACTATCAAGAAATATTTTTGAAAAGACTCCAAGACTATTGGGAAGTTTACTTTTGTTGAGACCAATCCAAGATCAAAGAGTAAAATCAACTACCTAATCTGACTACAAATACACAACATACCTAACGCACTAGAAGGCTGATCTCCTCCCCCCTGCGATACAATAAGTTTGCAAGTTCAGTAATAAAAATAATTGTATGCCAACTATTGGCACATTTGTTGTATCGTTAATCAAGAAGTAGTCATTACTTGTGAATATATTCTCCGGGCTGCTTCCAACTGAGACATCTCTGCATCAAACGTGTTCACCAGTTCCAAGACCTCTGGTGTACTTACAAACCGCACAAACCTGGAGAAGAAGTTCCAAACAAGCCAAAGAGAAAACTCAAGAAATGAAATTGTGTAGAAAGGCCACAAAATCCAAATATAGTAAAAAACTAATTTGCAATATGTTACCTTTCAAGTGTTCCTTTTGTGAACCATGTCTCAGCATGTTTACGATTCTCAACTTCCAGCTTAACTGTTTGAACTGCAAGAGCAACCTGCTCTTCTGCAACCTTTAAATGGCTCATGAATGGCTTAACCAATCCTGATGCAAGCTTCTCGGTGGTTCCATCACTCGAGACAAACAACTCACATCTGCCCAAAAAGAGAAAATAATATACCCAGATAGTAAGACTAGAGAAACTTAAACAGAAAAATAAAATAAAATAAGGAAGGCAACAGCCATATCAGATTATCCTCACCGTGAACGCTTTGGGGACAATTGGAACACGGCGTAATCAAGAGGCATGTCAGACTTCATCTTCCTGCTACTCTAGGAATGCTAACTCTTCTCTAAAGTATTCATACATCCAGATGTATTTTCAGCAGAATAAAACCTCTGATCCTGAAAATTTTGATTAATGAAGTCTTAGAACCCTCAACATCTCAATCACGAAACATTACGGCCACAATGCACATTCTTAATTTTATTACGAAAATTGAAAGAAATTAACATCCATTACAAGCGATGAAGCAAGTGCAATCTAATTTCATAAAGTACAAACAATTTGAAGCTATCGAGCGCAAAAAACTTATAGTAACCACGCTTCAAGGACAAAAGGATTACTTAAGAGTGACTATAAATTTGAAGATAGATGTCCGGCCGCTAAAACCCACAGTACTTTTAAGCCAAAATGCTTACCAAAAATAGCCAATGGATCTCAATTCCAAAATCAAAACCAAATGCACCAAAAGTCAAGCTCTTGTACTAAAATAGAAACCACACACGTCAGAAATATCAATCATATTTGTCCCAGATCTGGTTCAATAAGCATTCGAACCCAAACGAAACCGACAGAGACTTCACTCCTAAAACCGTATGCAAATGCAAAACCAAGCCAATCCCAGATAAGAATATACATACGGTAATAGATGTAAACATCAATTCACAAAGTAGGCAAACAAAAATGCACGCCAAAACTTCAAAAGCCCCAGTCACTCGGACAGTTTGAAGCAAATGTGAGAACGATCGTTGAAATCAGAGCGTACCGGAGAGGTCAATCTTCTGAGATCTTGGACTTCTGTAATCGGATCCTCCGATTCGGGTTCAACTGGGCACCAACATTTCGCCCTCTCCGCTTATATTCTCTCTTTATTTCCTTCTTTGCCTCTGGGTATCCCTCTGAGAATAGCTTTATCCAATTTCTTCAATGGGTTTTTCTTTTATACTGCTTTAGGTTCCCAGAAAACCCTAACAATCACAATATGGACTTCGCTTTACTCCTCCCCACAAAATGTATCTTTCTTTCTCTCTCTACACTCTCTGTACAGAGTAGAGCGAGAAGAGAGAGGGAGAAACAGTAGTATGCTTTCAGACAAGTTTTGTAGCATGTCATTGCTAAAACTTATTCTTAACTATAATTGTAAAGACAATGACTGCCGATGCTTAAAATTACAGAAATAGGCTTCTCTGCAATGTGATGCTAGTCAAATGCACAGCTATAGCCTATGGGGGATGATGGGCTTGACTCCAAATGACCATACAGTCCATTTGTATCTCTGCCGTCTATCTATACCAGGGTATAGAAGCTCCTGTTGAAAAAAAAAAGGTACAAAATATAACCAAAAGGATAAGTTAATTTTCCATTTTTTTTAAAAAACGTACTAATGTAAAATAACTCTCGTTTTTTATATTTTAAAAACTTATCCACTAATCTAAGACTTAAGTATGGTAAGAGATATAGTTCTATTAAATAAAGTGGAACATTTATTTGATCGTTATATAAGTTATAAATATTAGACAGAATTTTTATTCAATAGCTTTCCAAAAGTATTAGACCTTATATTATAAGCTTTTAGTTAAGGTTAATTAAAATATTCAGATTCTCTAATTTTACATAATATTTGTTTATTTTTTTATTTGATGTTAATGCTTGGACTTCAGTTTTTAGGCTAATAAACGTTATAGACTTTCGATGTACTATTATGCTTAAAATACGAAAATGATTTTGTAATTCATTAATTTTTGCCAGAACACGTCCTTAAGTTGTTAATTTAATTTAATTTCTTTCAACAGAGAAAACATTGCAATTAGACCCATCAACGTGAAGGAGATAACGTGAGAGCAACATTTTCGTTTCTTCCGGCCCTATCAGTTATTATTTTAGGGAAGATGAGTTAGTTCACCGATGGACCACTGCTCAACGAAGGGAGCATTTTCGTAATTTAAGCATAGTCGAGGCATGGTCAACTTTGTACATTCACCACTGCCGACCTCTTTCGCGAAGCGTTCTAAAATTTAACGGTTTCTTTAGTCAAGAGAATTTGAAAGCGAGCGAAAGAATTAGCTGCATATCGTGCGGTGCGGTTCAAGCCGTGACCACGGTCTTTCTCCTTTGTTTTTACCATACTGCCCTCCTACGACGTCCACGACGAATTATTATAGTACGCCGTAAGCCAGTACTCGTGCGACACTCCCTCTCCCACCGCCGATGTTCTATTCACCAGCTTGCTATCGAGTAAAATAAATTATAGCAATAATTGAAATACTAATAATTTGCTTTTAAAAGAAGGGCCAACTAATACAATTGCCCAGTAGCTCGTGCAATGATTGCATCTCCCTCTCCCACCGCCGATGTTCTATTCACCAGCTTGCTATCGAGTAAAATAAATTATAGCAATAATTGAAATACTAATAATTTGCTTTTAAAAGTTAAGGGCCTCCTGCTAAGTTACAATTTTGCCCGTAGAAGTAGGATTTGGATTAACCACAATGATTTAAAAAAAAATTGTTAGGCTTGCATTTTTTTTCCTGTTGTTGTTAGTCAAGCAATTTACAATTTATTAATAGACCTCATTCAATCGACTTTTGCGTTCAAAAAATTGGTAATTTGGATTTTTTGTTGGATCTCAACTAGCAATTTGACCGAGCAAAATTTAATAATAATTTCCGGATCGGGACTTAGATATGACTTCTTAGACGACGGCATTTACTTAATGATAGTTACGAGGGACAAAGATAGAACGTCCTTACCATGCGGGTATAAGATACAAAAATTCGCATAATCACAGAATATCACGATAATAATTATTATAGTACGCCGTAAGAATATAAAATGTATAAGAATTTCAAAAATTCAAAAAAATTTCACAGAATCCCATCCTAATAATAATAAATGTTAAATATCACCAGCTTGCTATCAAATTGATGCATCAAAGAATTCTATAATTGTGGTTAATAATTTGCTTTTAACACGTTAATAGGGCCAATGGTTGTACAAAGGGCGTAGCCGAGTATCATTGATGCATTTCTTTAGATGAACGGTCTTCTTTTTTTTTTCCTGCGTTGTTAGGCTTTAAGTCAATTTGGGGTATTTGTTATAACATTCAATGATTTGCATCAAATTTTGGTCATTTGGAGTTGTTGGATCTACTAGCAATTTGACCGAGCAAAATTTATTAATAGACCGGATCACTTACTTAGATATGACTTCTTAGACGACATCATTTACTTAATGATAGTTACTTATAGGGACAAAGATAGAATTTCCTTCATGCGGGACTAAGATTAGGCATAATCACACTTTGCGAGAGAATAGACGAAAAAAATGTATAAATTATTTCAAAAATTCAAAAAAATTTCACAGAATATCCTAATAATAATAAAAATAAATATTAAACAAATATATCAAAGAATTCTATAGTGGTTCAGGTCAAATTAGCTAAAAAAATAGGTAAAAGGGCAGCCGAATCATTGATGCATGCTTTAGATGAACGGTCGTTATAACACGTTAATATGTATGGTTGAATGTAGACTGTTATTAGGACCTCACTCTTACGATTGAATTACATATTCCTCAGGCCACACTAAATTACTGTTTTTGGACAAAAAGTTAAATACCTGCTTTAATAGTTATATATGATGCTTTTTTCTCTCTCTTTCTCTTTTTTTTTTAAACTCAAAGATCCATTTTAAGGATCGCTATAAGCAATGTTATTGTCTTAGCACGTTGCATATAGCCTGCTTAAACTAAATGGAGGACCCCATAAAAAAATTTAACCTTTGTTTCAGATTAAGCGTATAAAAATTTGGCAGGATCTTCATGTCAATATAATTATTATTTTTTTTTTCTGGGCTCATGTCAATATAATTCAAATGTTGCCTTTCTTCCATCCATACCTCCTATTAAGATTCAAAATAAAGCATAAAAGCAGTCGTAATCCTAATTTAACTTTAAATTTTGGAAAATTGTCATTCATTGGTTGGTGGTTTGGACGCGAGCCAACTTCTGCGACAACAACGAGAATCCAAAAATTTAGGCAACGTGTTAGCAACACAGAATCATAGATCTCCCACTCCCACTCGAGGGTTAACATCTTCACCTTTCAATGTTGCCACGTTACCCATCTTAAGTGGCCAATATGATAGCATGCCTGCTTCACAAAATTTCTACCCACCAATCAGTGTATTACACGTGTCAAACAGCATAAAACCATTACAGCACCATCACATCATTAAAAGCACTTGGGGACGTGGCAAAAGGACCTCCCCTATTTGCCCTTCAAAGACCGGCATATTACGTCCCTTTGGCAAACGGTTATTATGGTGTAATTATTACCCTTTGATTGTGATTATTATCGAGGATAAAAAAAATTGTGGGAATTAATGAGGGCTTTTAGACGAGATCAACCGATCAAGGTTAAGCCAAAAGCGTACAAAATTCTGTGTTTTGTCATTAGTGAGCAAAAGCAAAAGTGACGGAATATGATACACGTAACTTAGGAGTGTGCCCCCACCATTAAGAGCCACCATCTCCTTCACATGGACAGTGCTTGTTGCGTGGCCCCGACCACTGACCGATCGAGTGAAAATCATTTAGATCCGGAGATCCTCATTGCACGATGGGTGGACTTCTTTTCCCTCTCCACGATCAACCTTGGGTTGGAACTTTAGGACTGGAGGTAGCCCACCGGTTTATACCGTCGGCGGGAGCTCATGTTTTACAGTGACTTCGTTGATGGCGTGCTATATGACCAGTTTGTTTTTCTGGCGTCCTATAATTAGCCGAGGTTCGCAGTTTATAGTTTACATAACCGTAGAAAATCCAGCAACATCAGGATTTCGAATGATGCGTTGTTTTTGGTCTTTCTATATGTTTTTTTCCCCCCGAATGACAGCTTTTTTGGTTGTTTATCCGTTGTGCAAACAAATTTTAAGTGGTTTGGTTGAATTCTTCGTCCGCCAATTTCAGTTGGTTTGTCGTTTTGGGTAAATACTTTTCTGAGTTATCTTCTCTCTCCATGGTTCGAACACAGATGAAAGCACATATTGCTATGCACGCGTACAAAATGGCGTTTTAAATATTTTTGAGCCCAGAATTATCTTATTCATTGGTGTGGGAAATGGAAGAACTGGCCACTGCTGTGGAAGCACCTCCGAACTGCAAAGTTCAGTAGTTTATTTTGTTTTCTATTTGGGTTCGGAATTGAAGCAACATGAGAAGAGCTTTACTTCGCTCATGAATGCATTGCTGACAACGTACAAAGCCAATAAAGCCCAAAGGGCCATATATGCTTAGGCTTGAAGCGAAGCTTCCTCGCGTCAATATGATGTTTCAGTGGAAGTGTCCATGTGCAGGATTGCCAAGAGCCTGCGGTTAAAACTTAACTTGAGAGATTCCTCTGATGTCATGGATCCTCTTTGGTCCAGTGCAGTTATCATACTTTCAAAATCGGATGTTCTTTGGAGGGATTTACAGATTCGGATTTATTGGAGAATTTATCTTTGAAATGCTTGCTGCTCCTCATACAAGATGGAGAATCGTCAAAATTGACCATCATCATCTTCTTGCTCATGAAAGGGTCTTCCCCATTTAAGGCTTCTTGTGAAGCACAAAAGTGGGCTTAGTACAGATATTAAGCTCCTCCTACATATACACATTGACTCTATCATGACCTGCTTGCCCTGAATCTCTCTGTGTTTCTAGGTCCTAGCACTTTTTCAACAAATTTTGCTGAATGGCATCTTGTGGATCTTTGTACACTTAGGCTTCCACCCATCATGCTGGCCTCCACCTAGCAAATCAACTAAGCAGAGTCTGCCCATAACAGACTTTGCTTGAATCGTAGTCATACTGAGAGAGAGAGTGAAGTTGTTTTCCGAAGAGTGTCCAATAGAAGCTAGCAAACCTTAATAGTGTCCTGAGAGAAGTTGTTGAATGAAGACCTTTAGATCCTAGAGGTGAAGTTATTCTCCTTTTTCGTAGCTCATTCCTGTACAAAACAATGTGGTCATGGGAGGAATAAGTTCTTCCCATGTATCCTCATACCAGTTCCCTGTGTCCTTCACCATATACACGTAAAAGAAAGAAAAAAGTTCTGTAATCATGTTAGACAATCAATTTACAATCTCAACAGTAAACCACACCATATGTATATATTTAAACGCAAAAAGCTGTTTCTGAGCATCTTAGAAAATCAATTTGCATTGTCTCTAGCGAACCCAAGGCAGAAAATCCCAATTTTCACAGCATGCAAGAAAATGGACTGAAAGCTAGAGTATGGAGTCACGGTGGTAGCTAGACACCTTAGAATGTCATTTAGGGAACCTGTGCATTTGCAGGCCCTCAAAATCACAGGCAGATATAGGGGGCATTCTTTTTAAGCTGTTCCCTTCCAGCGCAATGTAATAACCACCATAAAAGCTGCTTTAGATTGAGAAGGTAGAATACCACTAAACAACTGAACAAAGAGATTGACATTGGAGTCACAATCTACAGTATTTGAGCATCTAGTCATTCTCTGCCATCAATTTGACAAAAGTTAAAGCTGTGATAAGATAATAAGAGACAGCCAACGTACACACAGAGAGACACTAAACCCAGAACGATTTTTCATGAATGGGGTCAGCTTCACCCATCACAATAACACAGAAAATCTAACCACAAAATCTAAAATCTAACTGCTGCTATCGCTATGATTGATATTGTTATTATTATTGATATGATGATTACTAGCATTCCCACCACCACCAACAGCCCTCCTCCCGCCATGCTTTTTTAACTGCGAAATCTCCAACTGGGTCTTCATAAAAAACTGCATCCTCTGCAGCTCCAGCTCCTTAGCAAACTTCATTCTCTGCTTCTCCATCTCCACCACCTGCTGCACCTTGGCGCTCTCCGCTTGCTCATACGCCTCCCCAAATCTCAGTATCGCCTGCGTCAACTCCCTCACCGCGTTTCCCCACCCGCCCTTCCCTCCTCCCCTCCCCATCACCGTCATCGTCCGAGGCCGTTTCCTCTCATTTGTCCCCGACCGCGGAAAGCTGTCCAATGAATCGGCATCCTCCGGCTCCGGCTCTGGCTCCGGCTCTGACTCTGACTCTGACTCCACCCTGCTTCGCTTTCGAGATGGTAGCATCCTTTGTCCGCTACCGCTTCTCAACCCCACCACCTCCTCGTCCTGCTTCTTCTGCGGTTTATTAAGGAACTGACTGCTGTTATAGTGATTCACCGAGGCCGAACGAATTCGAACTGGTATCGCCAAAGGCACTTTTTGCAGTTGCAAGGGCGGACTAGAAACAGCGACTTTAGCAGTAGGGCCGATCAATTGGTCCAATCTCTCAAAGAAAGGCCACTTACTAGGTCCGGTACCGGAAGCGGCCTTCGCTTTCTCAACCTTATATTTCTTCTTCACCGTATCGATCCGATTCTTGCACTGTATATCGGTCTTGGGGATCTTCCCGTAGTCCTCTCTGCTGCTTACAATATCCGCCACCTCTTTCCAGTGCTTCTGCTTCAAATTGCCCCTGCTCAGCTGAAGGTACCGCTCTCCCCAAGCGTCGATCAGCACTGCGGTGGCCCCTTCGCTCCAGCAGTCTTCTCTTCCTCCTCCGCCTCCTGCTCCTCCTCCACCTCCGCTTCCTCCGCTTCTTGGCCGCTGAATTGGGAGCGCTAGAGTGGTTATAGCATTATGAGCTCCCGTTGCCGGTCCTGGTGGTGCCGCAGCTACCGTCACCGTTATTCTGCCATTTGGCCGTGGGGAACCCGGAGATCCCGTATCCTGCGAATGATGTGACTGGATCTCGTCGTCTTCTTCCATCGTTCAGTGCTAACATACGCCGATCTGGGGGATCAACCCTCTCCCCGATCTTCAAATCAGACAAGTAGCTCTCACACCCTACGCCGCTACCGTGCGCCGGTCCGCGCAGACCACGTACCGCCGACCCGAGAGGGAAGGAATCCTTCGGGGAAGAGAAGTTGCGCGGTCTCTTGGTTCGCCTTGTTGGCTATGGCTAACAACCGCCGGTGAACGCCTGGTCACCGTCAATCTTCGAGATGAGATGGGATTCTCTTGTGACGGAGAAAAAGAGAGAGCAGGAGAGAGAGAGAGAGAGAGCAGGAGAGGGGGGTCGCAGTTAGGGTTTTGATCGATCGGCGAATATACTGGCCGACTCCTATTTCCTTTTTTTCAGATACTACTATAGAGGGTTTGTTTTGTTTTGTATCGGTTGACGGAAAAAGAAAATATTGAGGGGGTTTGACGGCGTCGGACAAGGGGGGTTAGAGAAGGGAGTACACGTGGG
This sequence comes from Morella rubra, assembly GCA_003952965.2. Classification (NCBI taxonomy): domain Eukaryota; kingdom Viridiplantae; phylum Streptophyta; class Magnoliopsida; order Fagales; family Myricaceae; genus Morella; species Morella rubra. The sequence goes on along the minus strand of CM025851.1, from coordinate 5,313,520 downwards.
AAGGAATGGGGATGGAGGGATGAGGTGGAAGGATGTGATTGGATGGAGCGCGGAAATTCCGTCACCGGCGTGACGGTGGTGGTGCCGGCTTGAAAGGTGGACCTTGTTTTTATTCGTTCGGTCAATTTGACGGAAAAAACCACCCTGCTTCTTGGAAATTACCCGGGCCATGTTGGCCTTCCGGTTTCCGGTGTTGAGCTCTATGTTACGCTGGACCCTTACGTCCCCCTATAAATTCCGTCTCTGGGAATGGGAGGTCCGTTCGGATAAAGATGATGGCGATGGCCTCGGTGGAGTTTAACCAGACTTTTAACATTCAGATCATCGCGGAGTTAAAGAGAAAGTGCCCCCGACACTCGTAAAAATATCTAAAATATTTGATATTTGATATTTTAATATGAATATGTATATAATATATATCATTTGGATCACAGAATTTTTCTCTTTGACATTTAAAATGACAACATAAGCAGAATAAGATCATTTACAGTTTATAGTTCGAGGAAATTGAGGAAATCTCGTGGTCCATCAAACCTACGGTTTCATGCACCTGTATAACAGTTGGTCTTCGGCGGTGACCTAAAGTCACCGTGGGGTGATAGTAACGAGACCGTAGATGGTAACCGACAGTTGTCGGTGGACAATAGCGGGGCTCACCGCTCACGTGGGGGTTGGGGTCAAGAGCGCAAGCCATTGGCTTACAGGGTAACGTACAGATGCCGCAACTTCACCATCGCCCACAGCGTTTTTTTCTCATTTTTCCTGTTCTGACAGAAGCGTGTGGAGCGCAGGCGGGAGGCGGATTTATACGATGCCCTGTTGGCATTTGAAGGGGAACCAATGATCGATATGCATGCTAGTTTTGAAATATGACTCAGCCTCAGATGTCTATCTTAAATGAACGCCGACAAGATAAACAGACAGTGGCGGAGGCAGGACCCCACGTGAAAGGGAGGCGACTTCTAAGATAAAATTTTTTTTTTTTGAAAAAAAAAAAAATAATAAAATTTACGTGTAAATTTTTTTTTTTTTGCCTGTCCAATGGGGGGCGGCCCTGGCGGCCGCCCCTGCATCTGCCACTGTCAACAGAACGGGTCTTGATATATCATGACTAGCAGCAGCCACCTTAACACCATGAGGCCCAGATTCACTAGCAAACAAGCCTATTGACAGAATTGTGAGGCCTGACTTACTACCTATGCGGAACTACTTCTAAGGTTGTTCATTTCGTTTTGTATTTTATGATATATATAAATTTTAAGATTTATAGACAGAACATATTTAAATATTAATATAAGTCAATAACTTCTGTATGTATATTAATAAATTTTAATATCACCTATAAATTCTCAAAACACTTTAAATTTTAAAAATTTTACCAAAACAAATATCGTTAAAATTAGCAACTTCAAATTTGTCAGAATTCTATCTGGTACCTCGTTTATCTCGCGGCTTCCACCCATAAGAAATATAGTGGGGCTTCGGTTTACATCCATTAACAGCAAATAAAAAAAAATTTGAGTCTTCAAGCCATTACGAAGAAGTGCCCTACTGTCGTACGAGATAAGAAAGGATATGATAATTAAACTTAAAAAAATGGGAAAAGATTTGTGCGATATTTTATGTGGACCTATATGCTGGCAGATATTTCAATCAACTTTTCTGATCAAGGAAACACCAAATGCAGCATCTTTATCTCTTGTAAAGTAATCACGGTGCTCCATTAGGCAACATTTCCCATCACATATGACAGCTTTTGAGAAGAATCCTCACCTAAGCCAATGATTGGAACATCTAAGACAGGATATTGATTTTACCCAAGCAGCCGCTGTAGACTAGCCCCAATATTATTTGCACAAAATTATCAGCGTGTTTAACTTATGAAGTTTAACAAATCTTTGTTCGAATTGGGGGGAGGACATGGCGACAAAAACATTATGATTGGAGATGCGGGGTATCGAACCCCGTGCCTCTCGCATGCAAAGCGAGCGCTCTACCGTTTGAGCTACATCCCCAGTTGCTACCTTGAGCGATCTTAATCATATTTAATTTATTTTTATTTTGCCTCTGTATTTCCAATGTAGAGTTGCCCTCGTCACAACGCAAATCTGTAATGTTGTATTCGGCATCCTTGCGTTTTTTGTGCGATATTGGCAGTTTTTATTATATTAGTGATTAATTTCTAATGGATGAGTAAGTCAGTAAGCGAGTTGTACGCACACTCGCACACACATTTTTTTATATATATAGGAGAGACCAACGATAGCACGAATCCAACTGATTTTCCAGGTTCCACTTGATAGCCATTAACAGAAGGTTCAGAACACAATCTGTCCATATATATACAGAGACTTACAAGCTGTCCAAAATCGATCAGTATAACATAGATGTACAAAAACTGGTGAAGTTATTTTAAAAAATAAAAGAAAAGGGAAAGAAACAAGAATATATAACACCCCAAACTTCAATCACCTCAAGGCACCCAGAAAAAAAACTGAACTAAATTTAGCAAGAAACCCAGCTATCCGCCTATCCCGGTACTCCAGCTTTCCTCCTTGGAAACTCAAACCAGCTTTGGTTCCTTAATTCCGCAACCATTCTTCATGGGAAACCATTTTATTCTTACTAGACTAGCTAGTATTACTGTAGTTGTTATATATTTACATGCACATCGATCGCATAAGATAATATAGCAATATTATGTCTAAATCCTCTCTATATACACACGATACTACTGCTGCTGATACTCGATCGTAACGAAATCATCACGGACGTACGTCCGACTTGCGCCTCTCTCAACGATCCAAAGCACTAATCACGATCCTGCAGTATACGCAAGGGAATTAACATCAGGACCCCCATGTTATAATATAGGAAGCTAGAGTAATAGTATTTATGATGCATAGCTAAGAAAGAAAGCGATAAAATACGCATTGATTTCCTTTCTAATTTCTTATCTTAATTTGATAATTTAATTCGAAGAGTGATGTGTACTGTATATAAGCTTTATAGCATTTAATATTATTTGTATTTCAATTTAAAAAGAAATAAACATAATATATTAGTTCTACAGTAGAGTTTACACTACACAATAAATTAATACAAATAATATTTAATGTTGTAAGACTCATATAATAAATTAATCTCTTTTCCAATTAATAAATTAAAGATAATCATAAACCCTCGATCATTTTTACGTCTTTACCGAGAGGCTTGTAATAGAGCAATTATCATCAAATTGATGATTTTCACATAATAAAGTTTTTTTGAAAAGTACGCAAGCAAAATAAATGAAGAAAAAGGATTCAGTGGATGACACTGCAACCCTGTCTTGGACTGAGAAATGTCCAGCGTGGAGTTGTGGACATTACCAGACAGGGAGGGGCGTATATATAAATATTGAATTGTAAAAGTAAATAAAAGAGAGAGAACCAATCGTAAGCGGACGGACTGCTTGACTCGGCTTGCTCCAATGCCTGATCAGTCGACGATTTCATCCTCGCAATTTTCTTGAAAAGCCCGCCTGGTGTCCCCGCTGCATGCAAATCAAACCCCGAATACACAACATAATCAAAAAGAGAAAACTTTGACTTGTACGTAAATGATCGGTTTAGTAAAATTTTGAGAATTTGGAAGTGATATTAAATTTGATTGATATACGAGTAGAAATATTTTTAGGTGACGTTAAAAAATATATTTAATTTTAAAATTATTCTTTAAAATTTAAATGAAAACGAACAAAGCCTAAGAAAAGTTTTGAGGTTGTTTGGTCGCGCAAGCAAACACAGGAAAAAGCAAATAGCATTTCAAAGAATATTTCTCAAACATGTTAATAGCCACGTGAACCGTAACCCTCATGCATGATCTTCACAAATCAATCAAGTGATTAATGAGAAAAAAAAAAGTTTTGAATCCAAAGATCCATTAATTTCGACCCCTCCCGTGTAAAAATCTAAGAAATTCTTATTTATTTTCTGCTATTTCCCACCAATGAATTTTAATTTTCTTTATAAATCTCAAGAAATTAATCATGTTCAAAGAAATTAGCTGGGATTTTTAAATCCTGCATTTCCATCCAACCAGCTCTGTGTTTAGGGAATTCAAGTGAACAGCCAAGCAAGCAGAAGAAAGGAGAAAAAAAAAATTACACCATCTAGATTTACCCTTGATAGTTTTCAATTCATGCTAAAAAAAACACACAAAAAAAGATCAGAGAAGAAAGGATTGCGTTAATTCAACTTACGGGTGGATGGTGTCCCTGGTGTGCTTGGGCCGGCTGGGGACTCGGACCGGGACGAACCGGGATCAACCGAAAGGTTCCTATGAGTGGGGTTAGTCCTAAGAATAGTAATGCTCCTACTTATTGGCACCTCATTGGGTGTCACCATAGGGGGCGATCGTCTCGCTGGAAATGAATCACACTTGCGCAGTTTGCCGAGGCCCGTGTCGGGCGCCGGGCCGGCAACCGTTTCGTCCCAAAGCTTATGAAGGAAACCCATGATTTCGTCTTATGTTACAACCGAAAAGGCTGAACCTTTATATATGTGTATATGTCTCGGTATATATAATATATATACTTACTTTGTCTGCTAAGAAACGGTGTTCTGCCGGATTTTACAAAATAAGTACATATACGAAGAGATGGGGGAAGCTTTAGACTAGGGAACAATGGGTAGAAAGAGTTTTGTTCTTTCTTCTTCGAAGAAAGATCGTCATTCTAGGGCTTTTATAGAGAAGAAAAGTCTTTGGGGGAGAGAGGTAGAGGGATAAGAAGTTTGATGGCTAAATTTGAGTGAGGTAGCTCCGGCTAATATGGCTTTGATAGAAGCCATCAACTCTATTTGGGGCGTGGTCATTAAATATGCGTTAATGGTTCATTTATCTCATATAGATAAGAAAGTAATTAGGTTAAGGTGGTAACAAGCAGTTAAGATGATTATCTCGTAATTATCTTTTTTTTTTTCTGGACAATTAGCAACAACACGTATAACTAAAAGATTCGTTTGGTGCAAATATGGGAAATATTTGAAAAGTTCAAATTAAGCAAATCAGCAAAGGTTTTGTGGATTACGTTTGATCATAATTACTCGCATGTTTAAATATATAAACATGTGTAGAAATATGGAAAACACATGGAGTGCATTAATGACCAGTAGTATTTTGTATAACACCTGATCCAGCTTCATGCCAATATTGGGCAATTCAACGACTACCTCGCGTTTATATACGAGCCGGGTGCTATCTAAAAACATAAGAATCATAATGGAAGTTCATGGTTCTAACCATTAAACTATTACCAGGAAACTTGATTGAACGATGATGGTCTTGCGATAAGAAGCAAACGCTCGGCCTGTTCTGAAAGTTTATATATATATATATATAAGGAGAAACGAAAATAATGGAAAGCTTGACCAGCCGGCCAAACTTTAGATAAGCCGAGACAGAGGAAGGCCCGAGTCGGGGACTGGGTCAAGGGGTGAGACAGGGCGCTACCAGTTGAGTTGGAAATGATTTTCCACGTCAATTGGATAAGATTGAGGCGAAACTAGATCCACCAACTTTGGATGTTAGAGCCTAGAGGGTAAGGTGTGCATGGGGCCACCCCCACAGGCACGTGATTAGGATTGTGCATCCATCATCAATCGCCATGGTCCACCCCCAAGCCTACATACCAAACAGTCGCGCACAGATGGGTTTAGATTTTCGTCCATCATGTAAATGCCAGTTTAGATTTCATCAGGGATTATCGGGCACTCCGAAGTAGTACCCTCCAGAGTAAGCCGTAATGTAAACGACTTGTCCTTTCGGCAATAAGGAGGATCCGGTTGCTCTCTTTGATATCTAGTCTTGAGTACTATGAATTGGTTGCGCTTCTCAGAGGGGGTTAGGGAAAAAGATTCAAATGACAACTGGGGTCAGGAAAGTCTTCGTATATCCGGTATTAATCTATGTATCTGTATTGTATAGGTAATAGGTTCCTCCTAACGTGCCCTGCCTTAGAAGTTAGAAACTTTAATGTAATTGACTGATGGAAACGTTCTGTCCTAGATGACCATAGTCAAACCAGCTGATGTGGAGTACTGAAGTGGAGTGATGTTCCTGCTACCTCTCCTTTTGCTATAAGTAGCATGAATACATGCAGCCATTGGAGGAAACTTGGAAGTTTCTTTGTGTGCTGGAGTATTGGGCCAGGGGCTGCCTAATTTTTATGTTGAGAGATACGTAAATCACTGGTACACAAGGATAAATGACCCTTCAAATGTGAGAGGGACTTGCTTCGTGAGCTTCTCAAATAATGGCAAATAAACGAGGAAAAACATTATCAAACGGCAGTGTTGGTTAGCTGCATGGATATCCTAGCTTATACCTAATCAGATCAAGGAGACTGGATCAAGTTTGCCGTATAGCTCCAGAGTATATAAGTTTGATCTTTTCTTCACGTCATCATCTTTGACAAAATTACAACACTATTTGCTGGAATGGTTCAACTCATTGGATATTTGTTGCATACTCTAGTATATTCTGGATGTGATGCATGTTCCTTTCTTCCAGGAAGAAAATGGATTGAGATTTTTTTATTTATTGGGTTGATGTTAACGTCTAAATTGGACCCTCTAAGACTAAGAGCATACATGTTCAAGAGAATCCATTAATGGATCGTGTTAAGATGATGTCTCTAAACAAGCCACAATAATGTCACTCGGAATGAAGTTTCGTAAGAAAATTCCTGGCTTCGTGTTAGCTGATCATTGATGGCCCCCGGCCCCCGCAAAAGACTTTCGTTCTGGTCTACAATCCTGCATGAGTCTACAGCGCTTTAGATCCTTGTCGTCCCTAATAATTATTTGGTTAGGTAAAGCAGCGATAGTGAAAGAAAACAAAGTTTCACTTCTTTTTATTTCTATTTTTTTTTTTTAATTTGGGTTCCGCTTAATGTTGCTTTGGTTTTGTTATTTGTTTGTATCTGATTCACCCAGTGTTAAAAAGACGTGTTTGCACCAAATATCCGACATAATTTAACTATGGATGTTTGCATTGACGACCAAATTGGCAAACTCCAGTCGTATATATAGAGCAGGAATACTGGATATCAGCAACTCTAACCGAGCATATTTTTCTATTTCAAGTATAGAATTGGAACTGGAATATATGCTCATACTAGACAGAGGATCAAATGAATTGCTAAAAACAAAAGCAGAAAAAATGAGAGGTAAACTGTCTAATTCTTGCACGTAGAGAATAGATTTATTTAATTTGAAAGCATGATTTTTGTTAGGTTTTTTACTTTCATTTTTATGCCCGGATTAATCCCCAGAGACAGTAGGCTATAAGGGTGGACACTAAAAATTGGTACCAGTACACAAGCTTAAGGTTTCGAATATGAAATCTCGAGAGGAGCAACTCTCAAATCCAACCTCAGACTACCAAACCAATCCTTGGGTTGGTTTTTTGTTATCGAATTGGCTGAGTTTGGATGCTCAAATTTTTTTTTGAAAAATATTTGACAATAATTTTTTCACTAACTCTCTCGTACCTTTTTATAAATTTCAACAATTTTTTATTAATCTTAAGAAAATTTACGATACTTGCAATAAAAAAAAAAAAAGTTTTTTTTTAAGACCATACAAGCACAGGCACTATCTAAAAGGAAAAGTTTTTTTTTTAAAAAAAAGTTTGGAGTAAAGCGTTGGGTTGGTCTGGAGTAGCGACTACCGAGGAGTGAGATCTGGATCAGATCGGAAGATCATATGGAGCTAGGTTTTACCTACTATGGGCTTATTCTTGGGCGGTTGGGTTATTGGGCTTTTCACTTATATTTGGACCTCAGCCCTTCTCTTCGTTTCAGTCTCAAACAGAACGAGTTGGGCCAAAAATAAACTGACAAAGCTGTTATGGGTTGGTTGCATACGACGAAGGAAGAAAGTACCTCCCAAATCTAGAAGGATCTGAGAGGAGCCTCATTTTGGGCTTCCTACTATTTCGCTAAATTCTGTGGCGGAACCTAACTCGGTATATTTGGGTACCCTACAAAGCAAGTAGAGGAAAAGCCTCATCTGAAAGTGGGAATTAAAAATTACACATTTAATGGTATCACCGACGGTGTCGAGATTAGAGGATTTCTCCCAAGAACACTCAAGATCTTTTGGGCTAATTTTACATCAACTTGTTGCTATCACCCATATTGTTAAACTGCAACTTGTTGCCTTAAACGTCAACTTTTTACCATTCGTTAGCTTTATTATGTACCCTACCCCTCAACTTGTCCTTCTTTGCCACACTGTTTTCTCTTCCTCGTCCTATCACGAACAACTTGCCCCCGTCATTATCAAAAGTTTCTCCGGCCCACTACATACCATGGCCTCCTCGATCCGCTATGAGCAATCTTTTCGTGTAAAAGTATGCGCAGACAATGTTCTATGTGCGTCCGTAGATTCCAATGGACCAATGAAACATGCTACTTTTGCTTTTGTTGCTTTATATAGAAGGTAGAGTTTTTTTTTTGTTTCTTTTCTTTCTAAAAAAGAAGGTAGAGTTGCTTAGATGGCCGTGTAGCTGTCCAAAAGTTAATGATTCATTTCGATATATATATATATATATATAAATTTATACTACAGTGTGTTATTAGGGCGGGGAGAAGAATAACGTATGAGCACTGCAAAGTCATGAAAAGTAAGATTGTGATTTAAAAAAATATATATAATAGGTCTCAAATAAGTTAGGTTTAAGGTATTCACCAGTCGATTGACCATATATTTTGGACTGCACAAAAGGAATCAAGTATGTGTGTGTGTTTTTTTAATGAAATTTATTAACAATCTTGCTCTCTTAGGATGTATGTTAAAAGTACTTAGATTTTTTTGTTGGTAAAACAAGAAAAATCTGAATATCTATTTATGTGCATCGGAAACTTTTTACCTAAATGGTAATTTGAACCTCAATGTACGCCTAATCACTTTCAGAGACTCCGCTGCCACTTGAGTTAACACGGTGGGTGAAAGTTAAGTCCCAAGATTCTTTGCACATAATATTCTCTCCCCCGAGATGATGGTTACAGAGACGAAAACTGGACAACTATTTCTATCTGCTTCGAGACAAAGCCAGACTAGTCCCACTTCCCAACATCTCATCTTCTTCAAAGTTGATGCTTATGCAAAGAAGACAATTACTTGGATGTACCGGGAAAGGAGAGACGCAAATGCCCGGCAGATGTGTAGCCAGTCAAAGTCCTAATTTTCCTCTCTAGTTTTCATACCCATGCGGAGAAACTGGAAGATATTTTCTTCGCACAGAAACAAAAATTAGGTCATGATTCCGTCTCACTACTTAATCAGGGCAATTATTTTATTCGACGCGGACCTGGATAAAAGCCTAATACAGCTTTCATAAACAAGAAGCATTTGCAACTTGCGAATATTTTTTTGAAGTGATCTACTGTATTCAATTCAAATCCGTGCCCACTTTTGAACATTTAGGGTGCATATTCAGAGATAAATACTTGTTTAATAAGAGTAATTGGAGACCCTAATAATCACAGTTGACATGGGGTGTTTGTTTGTCAAAATTTCGGATAAATATTCTCGAGACTTGTGAAGTAGAATGTGTATTGTAAAAGTTAAAAATTTTAGAGTGTGTTTGTTTTGTTGAAAATTTCCATACCCCAAAATATTGAGGTGACGTTTTGAAAATCTTCACTTTATTGAGATTTATTGGAGTTTGTAAAAAGTAGAGTGTATGTGTAAAAGTTAAAAATTTTAAAGTGTGTTTGTTTTGCTAGAAATTTTCATGCCTCGAAATATTGAGAAACGAACGTCACCAAAGTATCTTCACTGAGCACAAGTTGCCCAACTTGCGTGTGACTTTGTCAGCAGCATATCTGCACATTGAAAGACATGGTGTATCTTCCGCTAGCACAAGTTTCCCAAATTGCGTGTGACTTTGTGAGCAGCATATGGAAAACCTGGAAAATGAAGTTCGGGCAACTCGCATGGAGGTGGGGCCTGTGACATTCAAACCAGAAAGTGGATGAGTGGTGTCTCCATGGAACTTGTTGCGGCAACCTTCAGAACTCGTATAAAGGGAGGGGAGCAGCTGTTTATGTTATTATGAGGGCAATTACCAGTTCTTTGGGTGCAGTTTTTTTTCGTTGTTGGTAGAACTGCATATATTTGCATGCAAGCACATGGCTCCAACATCACTTTCCTCGACAATCCCACTCTTAAATTGTACACTGAGCAATTTGAAGGCAAGAAATTTCTCAGATCTGACAAACATTAAGATCTGATAAATTTTGCTCCAAAGGAAGTTAAAAAATAACAAAAACCTGAAGCGAGGCATTACAACTAAACATAAGAATCGAACAAAGTGGTAAATCATGGAACGCTGACATAATTTCCCTATTTTTGTCAATTCTGCGTCCACCTATGTGAGCAATTCTCTAAGCAGGCCGGAATGGTAAGATGCATTTGCACCTATTAATGAGGAAATTAGTGGATCATCTAGAAGAGACACCGGAGTAATCGTTAATGGAGACATCATGATCAGATGAAAGTTTTTGTTTCCTGCCATTCCTTCGTCTACTGCCGGCTCCTCCTGGAACTCCTCTTACCCCCTTCCCCTTTCAGATATTTAGCTGGTGTTCCGCCTGTCTTCAATAAGATAATTAGGGAGAATGAATTAGTCTGCAGCCGACATCCGAAGAAAAGAAGAGAAGAGCAGAGAGAAAGACTACAGAGTACGTTAAAAGCAATTAAAATAGAGAGAATGAACGAACCCCAAAACAGAAACTCTGAAAGTTGACGTCAAAGCCAGAGGTATCCTCCGAAGTTGTCTTCCCGAAATTCATTTCAGCGGCACTGCGTTTGTTGTTGGAAGTAGAACTTCCACAAGAAGACGCGTAGGATGAGGATGAACTGGAACAAGTAGTAGTCTGAGAGCTCGAGCCAAATGTGTCAATATCCCCTTCGAACAACTCTCCAAACAACTCCTGCAATTTCTCGAAGCTCTCCTCCCCATTTTCCTGCAAATTTCACAACATAGTTTCAACGTTAAAGACCTCATCCGTATCACAGTATGCCAATAGGCAACCGGTTCTTATCGGGGTCACTGTGCAAACGCTGAAAGTTGGAAGATATCTCGCTACTCGAAAGTCGTACGGACCCACAAACATTCTCAGAATCACAGCTAACACCGTGCAAGTCGCACGCGATCCTTTCTCCACATATTGGGATTGACGGAAGGCAGGGAGGGTCCATCAAGCCATCACATCTGTGGGCCTACACACAGCTCGATGGGTTTGTTTGTTACAAATCTATGGTGCAGAAATGGGTGATCTGTTCATTTATCAATCAACTCGACGGGTACCGGGATATCCAAAGATGAAGGACATGCGAACGATATCTAAGCAAAAGGTTTAGGTCCCGACAATAGAGCCTTAGTGAATATAAACTAATATATATTGGACCAATCTCCTCTAACTGGCCCACGCTATAATAGTCTCCTTTAGAAGATTCATCCGTCAAGTCTCCACTAAGCAAAAGCTGTCTTTACTAAAGCAAACAAAGGAAAGCTCCAATCCAACAAAGTATTTAACAAAACCGATATTTTCTCACTTGGATCTATAAAACTCGTACAAAAGTAATCAAACAATAATCAAGGAAGATAAACTCACATTAGACTTTGTTTGGCTCATCATGACTACCATTTCATTCAGAAAATCACCCATTCCCTGCACGTAAGTATCAAGTAATCGCAGTAAGCTTCAGCTTCAGTTCAGTAAACTCTGAACCAACAAGATTTGAAACAAACCCACATTTAATCCCACCGACAACCTTATCAGAAAGTTTTGAAACGTTTACTAAAAAATGAGACAAAAACAGGGTGGCTAGCCATATGAAAAACATGCGATATTGCCGAGACGAGAAATCCCAAAACCGCTTAGGAAAAAGTCCCCAGAACCCGTAAAAAATTCAAGCTCCAGCTATACCATGAACCCAGCCAATGCTTAAATGGCCACAAGAAGGGCTTTGGTTATGGAGATACGTCGAATGAGGTCTAGATGTATGAAAAGTCAAATAAAGAAGCGGACCGAGCACGTTACCAACGAATCACGAACGACAAGACCTGAGGCGCATCTTAACGAGCTCGTACAGAATGAAACTTACTGTTTGTTTGTTGTTGTTGTTTTTTTTTTCTTTTTCTTTTCGCTCTCGCAGTATGGAACTTACATTTTCGTCCTCGTCGCTGTCGTAGACTCCTACATCGTACAGAAACCTTTTGTTCGCGTCAGAGAGAACTGCACGCAGAGCACAAGAAGAACAAGACAGCATCTCGTGAATCTAATAGGCTAGTGGGACGAAAATTATTAACTATTGGAAATTGCAATAGTTAATATCAGAATTACCAGAATAGGCTTGTTGGATAGACTGGAATTTCTTCTTAGCTTCTTCCACGAACTTTGAGTTTCCCGAAGCCGAACAACGATCTGGGTGCCATCTCTATAGCCCAACAAAAGAAAATATGCTTCTTACAAGAAGGTCGTACAAAATTCACACAGTTCCTGGGAATTATCCCAAATCCCATTAAAGATTGTCGCTTCCAACCCTTTCTCTGTTTCCTTGTCCAGGAAAGCCCACAGGAAACTCGGCTTATGTTTGAAGATAAAAATAGAAAAGAAAAAAGTGGCCTTTTCACGGTCCGGAAGGAACCCCCGATGTTCATTAGAGAAATTATGCTCAACAAGAGTTAAAACCATTGCAAGTTTTTTTTTCATTTAAAGAAGACCCATTTGATTGAACTGTGAAGAGAAGGCTTTCAAAAAGTGGACAAGAAAAGTTCACAATGCTAACCAGTGCAAGTTTCTTATAAGCGTTCTTGAGCTCCGGTGCAGTGCAGTCCTTTTTCAACCCCAAGACCGCATAGAAGTCATTGCTTTTCTCTTCTCCATTCGCCATTCTTCAACCCACCACACAAAACACCAAAGGCAAAACAACTCAGAGACACCCCTAAACACAACCCAAACCAGGACACGCTTTTCTTGTCGACGAATTCACACAATTAATCTATATGTCTGTGTATACTCCAAACCCATAAACTACAGGAAGATAAATCCCTCGGACTACTTCTTTGTGGGTTAGAACACGGAACTTAGCATTCTGTTTCCGTGGAAAAGCAGGGGAGGAGAGAGAGGAAGATCAAATTTGGGAGAAATCATAGCCCTCCCCTAAACGCTAAAGCTTAAGAACACTCCAGAAACCAGTCCATTTTTATACAGTTGTTCGCTTTTTCTGTTATTTGTTTATTTCAGTGTGGAACTATATATTAATATTTTCTAATTTTAACAATTATGCTATGTGTTCTTATGATGCATTGACTGTGGGATAAGGCCCGGAACATGATGCACGGTTGAGATTGCAGGGTAGTGGTAGATATTTTTCCGGATTGTGTCTCCAGAAACTTCTGTCTTCACTGTGAAGTCCTTTTAGACGGCACAAAATTCACAGTGAATATCAAACTCCAATTGGGAGGGTCCCACTGGTAACTTGCAGCGGCAGCTCACTCGGCATGGAAGGGGGTGGAGGAACTGGAGGGTCCACTGCAAGAAAGATACCCGCTTTTTTGGGCAAATTTACAGTTGTGCCATTCTTCGTTTGCACAAGTTGGTCAGGACTCTCAGCCTCAGGCCACACAATGTCGGGCTCAGCTGTAGCACAATTTCAGATACGAAATTAAACAATCAATTTTGACATAAAAAAATTTAACTGTCAAAATCATACTACTATATGTTATAAATGAAACAAGTAACACGGTTTTAACGTCAATTTTATTTTAAGGTATAAATTAACTAATTTTAAAAATTTGAAGATTTTATATTTTAAATATAATAATTGAAATCTTATTTAAAATTGTTTTGATAATTTTGAGGCATCTCCCGATAGCAAAATTAAAATAAAATTAAAATAAAAAGAAAGAAAGAAAGAACACTCCAGACGTTACAGTACTCAGTCCGTTGTGCCTATTAAAAAACGAAGAAAACCCAGCCCGCTTTCCCCCAATATTATGGTGTGCATGAACAAGTTGACATTGGTTGGAGGGCCTTGACGGATTTATAAATAAGCCTGTTTAAGGAAAGTAGAAGTATATAGAAAGGATGTTGCGGCAACGAATGCTCCTTCTAATCATTTTGTTATCGTTCAGAGTTGAGCATTAATTTTAACCTACCTCTTGTAGCCTGTAGGTGCATGATTCCGCCTCGACTCTCAACCCATGTTTCTTCCACTAATTTATATTATCTCTTTAACTTCTGGAAACTGACTCTTTTTCTAGTTTTTTTTTTCCCTGCCACTTCTTGTTGCACCAGCATCGAAATACTCCGTCCAAGTTCTTTGCCAATATGTTTAAATAATGGAGAAAATACACTTTTCACCCACGGACTACCATATATTTTATACTTTACACTCTAAATTACTAATTTTGACACATTGCACCCTCTAACTACCAATTTTTAACACTTTGCACCCTTTATCAAATTTTCAAACTAAAATGACGATAATACCCTTAGATATTGTTGTCAATTCATTAATTTCTCAAGGGTATTATTGTCAAATGGAAGGTGCAAAGTGTTTAATATTAGTAGTTGGAAGGTGTAATGTGTCAAAATGGTTAGTTTAGAGTGCAAAGTGTATAACATTGGTAGTTTGAAAGTGCAATATCTTAAAGATGGTAATTTGGAGTGCAATGTGTTACTACTTCGATAGTTTATGGGTGAAAAATATATTTTTCCCTTAAATAATAGCCTTCCCACGGATTGTGAAGGTTTTTTTTTTTAGGCATACAGTATGGGACTATTTAGAGTCTGAGTCCTACTAGAAAATTCTTGTTCCATCTTGATATTTGGCTTAACCGGTGTCGGTAGCTTCTTTTTAAAAAATCCGAAGGTTTTTCTAGTTCCAGGTACTGATAAAGTGGATTTTTTTATTTATTTAAAAAGTAATGTAAACGGCTAGTTTCTGAAAAATCTGTTGAAGAGAAACGCTCAACACGTTTTATTTTTTTAACTAAATGGCGCATTTTTAATTGTCTCTCATCATTGTTATTTGGCCATCTATGTTATTCCTTGTTTATCTTGTTTCGCAGGCTCAGAGTCATGATTTTTGGTCTCCCATGTAAGAGAAAACAGTATATTGTCACGTGTGCATTCTAGGTTTCAAATTTTCAAGTATGCATGTCTAGGTTTTAAATTCGCGTAAGTTTTTAGACCTTAGATACGCAATTAATTTCTCTGATGTCCAATTTTCCTTTACCTTATATGGACTAAAATAAAAAAATACATTGAGTCGAGTACATAAAATGTTAAAAAAAATGACTCAATATAAATGCCGGTTAACCAAGAACCGTCACTGCTAAAACCACCGGTTATTGCCTTCAACGGTAGTGTCGACGGTAAATAATATTTGAAAACTTGTTTATCCGGTGAAAGTACTGATTTTGACCATAATCTACACCGTCACCAAGTTTGAATAACTTTAGTCTGAGCAGTCGAACCATAGAAGTATGGCCGAGCACAGACGAGTTAATCATCTCGAAGTGGGCCATTTCTTGCGGGAAACGCCATAAGCATCCTCGTTGTGTCTGGAAAGGCCTGGAAATCAGGGGTCGTTGTCGTAGACCCAGGGTCTCCCAGTTGCCCCCACCCCATATGCAGGACTTGACCTACTATATATTCATAGAGATATCTCTCTTTCCGGTCTTTTATTCCTCAAGCTCTTTTTATTTTGTAGATATTTGACGGAGCTTAATTGCCCATCAATTGGGCCCAACAATTCGCAAGGAGTGTGGCAAAGCTTCTTATTAATGTCATACTATGAGATTACGGTTGTATTTGAGTGTTAAAATTTTAGAGAGGTGGTTATGTTTGGTTTAGTTTTGAAAACATTTGGAAGCAGTGTAAATTCTCTTTCAAGTTATTGGAGTTTGTAAAAAATTTATTAAAAATTATTGGAATTTGAGATTTCTTGAAATTGTTTTGAGATGAATCATGACCATCCTTGTTTTTAATAAAGTGATTGTTTCAAAAAATTGGAATTTAAAAAGTTATTTTAAAATATTAAAAATTTAAAATTTGGGGAAAAAAAAATAAATTTTTTTGTGGAAAAGTTCAATTAAAACTTATGGTTCCCGGCAATCGGAATCCACTGGAGTGAAAGAGGAGGAACCCCAAAAAACCCTGTCCCCCGCAATCGCAACCGTAACGTCCACTAGGCCCGAGTGGCTCTGGTTGTCCAGGCGTAGCTTAGGATAACATTTTTTTTTCTATTTTTTTTTTTTTTGTTTTTTGCAATTTTTTTCACGCTAAGAGCACAATTAAATTGAGTAAATTACGTTTTTCTTTTCTTTTCGCTTTGGTATCTTTGACTTTTCGGTTTTGTAATTTGAGAAGGTAATGATTACTTGGGTTCGCAGGTGGCATGAGAGAAGTCCTCTCAGTCGAATTATGGTGTTGTCAATCTGCAGCCAAAGCGGAGAAAATATTAAGAGCAAATACGAAAACAAAAAACCCTACTCGTGGATGGTTTTCATTGATCGGCATTCGTTTTTTAAAAAAAAAAACAGAAAAAGTTTTTCGTCTATCAAAGATGAATAACTGGGATACTTGTCGCAACAGGCACAAAATCATGGCCTTATTACATCCGATTTCCCTTCTCCAAAGTAGTATACAAAAACTTACTGTGCTCTCAAGGCCTTGATCCAGTCAATTTCAACCTGGAAATCACCCGGTCCGGATCTAGCACCCGGCACACCACCTCCAGCATTAACAGATAGCGACATGCCAAGGACACGAGATGGATTCATTTCCAAGTCTGCATCAATAACATTTCCTCTCCATGTTGGTAAATATCGAGCAAGAGGAATCTGAAAAAGTGAGTGAATTTTAAGCATAGAGCACCCACATAAAGTGTAATGATTGCAAGTAAGAAAAGTTGCAGAACTGCAAAACGACCATGGCGTTTCAAAGCTCTTGCATAACCAAAAAACTCATGCATCATATGAGTTAGATTTAAATTGGATGTAAAGCATTCTGGGGGAGTTAATGAAATGGGAGAGAGCTCTGCAATGCCGCTCAATGCAACTCTTTCCCCACCTCCCCAAAACCAAAACATCACCACCTTAAAAGCAAAAAACCAATTCTATCATCACAAATAACATAGCATAAGAGCGTTTTCACCAGTATTAGCCAGATCAATTCTTAACAAGTTACTTTTCCAGTGTTTTCACTGAATTTCTTGTCTTTTTCATTCGGAATAGGATCTACAAGGTGGTATCATTAGCTAATGTTAAAGTGCATGAAAGCTGCTTAGTCTTGAGCTCTATCAGTTGCTAAGTCCATGTCCTAAAAACAGAAACTATAATAACAGGATAACTCATTTCACCAAAAAAAAAATTCAAAATCTGCTATGGTCAAGTTCATTTGGTTTATCCATGTAATGGCAATAAGCATCTCCAGTAGCATTACATAAAGAATCCACAGATCCCTATAACATCTAAAGTCTGTAATGTCATGTTTCCAAGCACAGAAGCTCGAGGAAAATGAAACTTGCCTTTGCAATATACCAACTGTCTTTGGGTACAAAAACAAAAGCTTGCCACGAGTTATCTTCCTCTTGTCCAGGTGAGTTTACCCAGTTTTCTGTATAGATCTACATCCAAATTTGCAAGTTGTTCAGTACAAAACACGCAAGCTTTATATCAACAAAAAGTTTGGAAACCTACAACAATGGCAGGTACAAGGGACTGTCCATTTCCGACTCTTCTGACATGAGCAGGGAAGAGAACACTCACCGTAGATATGTAGCATCTTCCATCTCCTTTAAGCTTTAATGCTATCGTATCATATGAATCCAAATCAATAAAACCATCAAACTGCAGGAAATAATTATTTATGAGAATATGCACTCTACTATAGTTGCCTCTGATGGGTTATTAACAGAGACAAACAAGGGGCACCTTAAATATTGATATTAGCATAAACATGTTTTGTCTCGAACTAGAAGAATAAATCTGTAATATATAGTGTGGTCATTATGAGAAGGAGGGGCCATCAACCTCAATGCTATTCTTCTATCCAAACAGAACCTTTGAAGTCCTAAACCCCAAGTCAGATTCCTATAGCCAAGAAGATACATATTGATGACATGGAGTAGCCAACAACAAAGAATGAGCAACCACATTTGTCTCGAGGTGCTACATGACTCTGCATTCTACTTCAAATCAACAAAATCTTTCCGTGTCAAATTCCAACTCTTGATTTAAAGATTCCTAAATCTTGGAGATAATGTTCACCTTCTTGGACCGCATTCCACAGAAGCCACTGCGAGAAATGTTCCATTTTGAACCCTCACTTACATCCAAGGAGAGGTTCCCAGAGAAAATCCCTATCAGATAAATTTGCAATGATAATGGCATCCGAAGTGAACTTTGGAAAGTAGATATCCAAGGAAATATGAAATAGTTTTAGCATGAGCTCATAAACTCTCATGGACATAAACATAATAAACTACAGCCAGAAGAGATCAATAATAACCAAAACATAGTGATGATGGCCCAAGAGAGCCAACACCGGTTCAAAAAGCCATGCCTATAGAAAGGAGGCTCAAGCTCTACAAATATCTGTTGTATGACTACCTCCAAATTGGCCGCACTGGAAGGAATAATCAAATATGATGACTAGAATATGTGGTGTCAGAGGCAGTCGACTATGAATAAGAAAGATTATCCCTCCAGCCAGTGTATCTTGTCAAATACTCAAGAAACAACCACCTCTTTGGTCAACAATGTAAAATATGAACATGGATCCTATCGTACACCAAGATAAATCTTACTACATGAGAAAACTTCCAGGTACTGCACCTCTAAAACATGGAAGTGATATTCCGATCAGAGATAACTGAGAATAATAAGAAGGGTAAAATTATGAATGCAGCAGTACCACTTGGTCCATTTTCAGACTCTTTGATCTCCAAAGATGCCGAGGACAAACCTGAAATACAATCAAACATTGACATCTACATTATTGTCTTGGCATTTTCTAGAATAACCTTGAACTGAATACCAATTGCGACTATCAATAAAAAATTTCTAAGAGCTACGCAACCACTAAGGGGTTTCAGAAGATCAATCCTTTTACATCCCATATATATGCAAATTGCAATACCAAGTTTAAGTTTATGTTTATCAATGACATTTGAGCCAAGACAGGATTGGCAATTGAGCAGATTTCTTAAAATATAAATGCCTTGTTTCATCCATGGCTGAAAGTAATAGGAATACTAATAATAATGAAGGAATGACACTTGCGAAAAAATAAAAGAATTTAGACCACCACACATAGTTGTCTGAATCAATATGGACCCGAACTCTAGGATATACATACCTCCATATTCAGAATCTGAATATAGATGCCACCTTTTTAGCTCTTCCTTTGAATTGAAATTGAATATGTATCTTTCTGTAGGAGGCATCAGTTCTTCAAGATTCCCCGAGAGAGCTATAGATTGATTTTGCAAGAGAAATAAAACAACAAAGAAAAGCCATAAATAGCAATTATGCACACATTGTAGCATAGAAGATTATCAAGGCAGATGGTAATGATATAGTACCTTTCTTCGTTGCATTTAGAGAAGCTTGCCACAGCGCTCGGAACCTGGACATCTCTCATGCACCTGAAGTGCCTCAAATAACACAGAAACCAAGTATTTTGGGAGCTGTCTGCGTGTGGGTGCGGGGGGGAAGAAGAAAAATTAGAAGAAATCAGCGAAAAGGAAATGCTCTTTATGGGATTTACAGCAGTGGTATAGATATGTGTAGTAGAATAGCACATACCATTAACTTTTTTTCCCAGGACCCTTCGGTGATGGGACTAGTAACCAATGAACCCTTTTGTTTTTATTGTTTCGAAATTGTGGGCATTGTCTTTTACAATCAACTGGTTTAATGCTCGACCTGATTTTTAGAATTGATTGTTTCAGCCTTCAGGAATATTTATGACTCAGATTATCCATTTGATTGCTGAGAGGCACACTCAAGACCTCCCTTACAACAAGCACTACAGATTCAACCAGCTAGGCATCAGAATATGCTAACCAGAAAACTCATTTTGAAATACTACATATCTCTGAACAAACCGGAAAACATCGTATAGCTTACAGAGCATCGTATTCTCAAGCAATTAATCTTGTGCTTCTTAGTAATTATAAACTGACCATTTGCCAATTAAAAACCATGTGATTTTAAATCAGGCAGCTTAGCTCCACAATTTTCAATGGGGACAGAGAAAGAGAGAGAGAGAGGGTAACCTTTTTTTTTTTGCTTGCGTTTCCGTCACCGCACAACCGTCGAGCTACGTCAGTCCCCGCTTACAGTTAGCACAAGCGCATTCTTACGTTTAGCAAAGAAGATGCGACGTTCCAGTGTCTCAGCAATCCCTCTCGAAACGGCGTCGTTGATCTTGTACATCCTTCTGCTCACGTTTGGATAGCTGTAATGGGCTATTCCAGTTGGGCTACTTTTTGGGGTGGATATTGAACGACCCGGAATAAGTTTTAAAGTCTATACTTTTTAATGAACAATTTGTAACGGCGGCCCAAGATCACCAACACCGGCTGCAATAGCAATGTCAATATCATGATGTGCACCGTGATTGTTACGGCCAAAAACTGAGCTATAATCGACCTTGCGGTCCCGGCGTGGAGTCTCCTCTGAAAACAATATCCCTCCAATTAGAAATAAGACCACGACAAGCCACGTTACATTAACATATCGCCATCAATTAGTTGTGCAAAAGATCTCTTAAGCGATCAACATAGCCAATGGGTCATGGCACGAGGGTTCGCAACAAGAACGCCAAATACATACGGCTTTTAAGTACTACGTGCTACGATCCCGTACAGTAAAATCCCAAAGCTTTAGAGAGGTCGATAATGGGAGTGAGAGCCAGTAAGTTGAGGAAATTTCTAGCCTCCAGGAGCTCGAGGATTTGAGCGCGCGCGCGGTTAAGATCAGGTCCTCCTTCCACGCCTAGAGGTTTCATAACAGGCGATTTATGGTTCATAGGAAAGCAGTACTAGGAGATGCAGATTTCCTGGCGTTGCTCTACATGTCTGCAGAAGAATATGGCTTCTGCAATGAAGGGTTTTTTGAGGATTCAGTATGAAGCGAAGGACTTCGAGGATTGGATGATGAAGAGGAGATCAAAGAGAGAGGTTTCTGCACAATGAGCCTTGGCGATGATCTAGTAGCACAAACACGGCGTGCCGTTTTAGTTGGTGCCAAATGATATCTGGTGCATCTGCAGTGGTTTCTCACAGACAGATTAATTTTCTTGAAGGGGTAACTCTGGTCATCCAGGAGAGGCCGGGAAAAAGACACTTCGCCACTTGGGGAGAGACTTGATTTCATCAGCATGCGAGCAACAAGTGGGCATGGTGAGGTATACTTCAGAAAAAAAGATAAGAATTAGGAGAACCCATTGATTGAATGTTAGAAGGACCTAAGCTGACGTTTCATCATTAATAGTGGTTGTCCAGTTTAGGAAGTGACAATCAGAGGCAAATACATCAAGTGTGTACAAAATCACAAAGGCAAGAGTTACTATCTAGGTGGCAAGTTTTCCTTCTTTAAGCCGTTATGTCGTTTTCGCTCTATATGTCTACGTCTACACACAACTTGGCCTGATTGTTGTCAGTTAGAGGCCACCTCCGTTTCGACAATTACGCTGTGCGTGGGCCAAATGATCATCCAGTTTTTATTTAATTTGTTCTTTTCTCCTGTATTTTGTAGGTTCTGCTTCGCTTTCAACTTGCATGTCCATTGATCGCTTTAGCGCGGAATTCAACGCTTCCTTTAACCTACTGGTCTTATGATCTGTTTTACTGGAAGATAATTCCTTGGTCTATCTGCCGATTCGCAAACGTAATCTGGCAGCCAAATGGATCCAGTGGGCGAGGCCCTTGGTAATCGCACACCGTTTATTTGCCAACTTCAACATATGCCGGCTTTTAGTGCTTTTGAGCTGTTGCCTGAACAAACCCTGACAGTATGAGCAAGTGGGAGTCGCATATACGCCGCCGATCCCATTGCCGTCTTGGCAGTTTACATGCCTCCCTTATAAACTTGTACTGGGACGTGAAGGGTGGAAAAATAATTTGTGTAAAGTCATGCAAAATGAAGTCAGTAATTAAATGATCAGATGAATTGGTCATAATCACCCTAAAGAATTTTAACCCTCACTGGGTACGTAGGTAGGACTATATATTAGTTGTTCAATGAAGTCTGGCTTGATCCGGTGGGTGTAGCTATTCTCTTGTCTATAACTTTTCTTTTCTTTTCTCTTAAGAAATAGCTAAATTCTTCCAACTTTTTGGCTGAGTTGTTAGATAGGCCTTCAACCACAAGCAAAATGTGTTTGACAGTCACATAAAATAGACATGTTCGAGAAGTATGACAGCAAAGTGTGCATCAAGTCATGTATATATGTTGCAGAAGCATCTCTAACTACCCAACCCAATCATTTGCTTCCTAAACTAATGTACTCCCTTAACTTTCTGTGGCCAGTATTTCATTATTCAAATTCGATCTAACGTACGCTGATCAGCACTTTATGCTCTGTAGACAGCTTGCTATATCTTTTACAAATATTCGCCCAAACTGAAGAAAAAACTTCGTCTGGTTGCAAGTAGCTTAAATCAAAAGCAAGAACGCTTAATTGTTCTTACCAGAAAAGATATGATTAGTTCCATAATCCATATGTTCAGCAGGATTCTATGAGTAATCTAAACAGAGATTGACCTCCCCTAGTATATAGTAGGACCCAGGGGGACCGGTAGTACTATTAATTAGTGCAAGTTATATGGACAATAATTTTCTTACCATCACTTCAACAACACTACCAAAATTGCATTTATGTTGCTGTTGTGATAATTTTCCTCCAACCTTAAGAGTTTGCTTTTTGTTCATGACTAGGTAGCAGGGTATGAGACTCTTGAGGCATGTCTGAATGCAACCTAGTCGGAGGAAAAAAGAGACGAATGTCTTGCTTTAAGGTTTCTTGATCTGGCCCTCTTCTTTGAGTACATTCATTTTGTTTCTAGTGTTAATATGCAGATTTTTATAACCGCTAAAAAGTTTCTGTTGAACAAATTAACGGGATCATGATTCAGGAAATGGCGATTATCAATAGATTGGGTGGTTCCACAGGGGCTTTCTAATTAAGTATATAGCCTGCAATTTCAAGCAACCCTGTGGGGCTAAGATTTAGATATGAGGAAAAACATTTATGAATTTGATTGAAAACAACAAGAAACTAACAGCCAAAGAATCGAATAAAGTTGTTGCTGACCGTAATGTCAAACCAATACCTTGAAACTATAATCAAGACTTAATTATATCCATCCTAATAAAAGAACTTGACCATCACAATTCGCTTCAGAACTGAATGGGTTAATCCTCACCACTCGCCGAGAAAATACACGTACACTAACTAATAGCTACGATTTCGATCCTACAGTAATCTTTACAACTCATTCAATCATTCTTGTCATAGAAATCTAATTATCTTCCAGTACCAGCAGCACCAGAGTCAGAAATTCAGCAAGTGTAGAACTCAACAAGCTCATCCATGGATCCCAACTGAGTCTCAGCATTCTCAAGCATCCAGAGCAAGTGCTCGAACAGCACTACTTCACAGGCAACCGCAACACCCTCGTGATACTCACCTGACTTGTCCACCAGCTCCTGAAAGACAGGGTGGTCAATAATTTCGGAGCTCAGAAGGTATCGCCGCCGAGACTTTCCCACGTAAACAGCATGAAGTTCCTTTGAGACCTTATTGGAGTCGTTCGTGGCAGCTATGGAGCTGGTGCTGCGGGCGAGCTTGCTCAATGAAGGCCATCTTTTTATAGCTGACTTGAGCTTTGTTAGCTTCCCACCTTTGGCCATCCTCAGAAGTGTTTGATGGTTTAATGAACGAATATATAAAATCTTTGAAAGTGTTTGATGGTTTTTGACTGGGAGATCAGAGAGAGAGAGAGAGAGAGAGAGAGAGAGGGGCAGTGCTATTGGGAGGGTTGTGGGGGAAAGAGTGAAGGAAGGTTCGTATTTAAGGCCGTGGAGGAGAGAAAGAAAGGGAGAGAGAGGGGGCACTCGTGCATGGCCCACAGTTTGATACCAGCTAAGAATGAGTCATTTAGGGGCAAAACCAGTTGCGCCTTGTTTGGCTTCTGGTGGGACTGGGAGTGTGGGACTGCAGTCTATAGCTTTAGAATTGGTGATCTTTCCCAGCTCAGTACATCTGTGCATAATTGCCCCTTCCCAACTTCATGACTTCTCTTATTGCTTCTTCTAATAATTTGGGGAGTAAGTAAGACCATGAGTCCATTAGCGATATTTTATAGGATTAACAATAACCTCATATATGCGGGGACAGACTTTTCGTAATTGTAACCGAATTATTCAGAGTAACAGTTAGTACCGTGTCGTTTTATTTAATATATATATATAAGACGATAACCCTCTATATGAATGAGAATTTGACATCTGCCCAGAAAAAAAAGAAAAAAAAAACAGAAAAAACAAAAAGAGAAAATTCGGGACCTGAAGTACTGATTAAAAGAGATGTGAAGATATGTAAATCACTGAAGGCGTAAGGGTGACCATGCAATGAGGTAATATTGTAGACGGGGTTGGCTCTTGTTCTTGTTCATATTACCTTTCGTGAACACTAACAGCAACGAGGTTGTAAAGCTGCTGGTTGGTGAGCGGCCCACCACCTTGGCAACCTTCCATCCGAAAAAAACAACCGTTTTGGGTTACAACCGGGAAAGACTATAAACTCGGCATCCTTTGTTGCCTGAACAATTGTAGTGACTTTTGTCCTTTACAAATGTCTGCCTCAAAAATTGCATAACAGTTTTCCCTTGAGCTTAATTAATCCGGTCTGCACATCATTATACTATAATTCCTCTATGTGGCTTTGTGTTTTAATTTTCTCCTCTTGTAGTTAAGCTCGAGCTTTGATTGGACGGCTGAGTACGGAAAGCTCGCTTCCTTTATGCAAAAACCAAAAAGAACGGAAAGAAAATTTCAGCTCGGGACAATGTGTGTGGTCCAATGGCTGCAGGCAAGGGGACCAGGACTGGATCACTAGGTACAGAACTCCAGCACTCCAGCGAGTACTATGTGGTCCAACAATGGCTCTTTTCTCCCCAGCTTGACTAGCTAGATGGGGTACCTAACAGCAACCCACAATTTTTTGGTCTCCCCTTTATTAAAGTTTACTCTTGTTAATTTGAAGGTAATGAGGGGATTAAGTTGCAATGCTTCCCCACATGGTCTTGGCTCCTAAATCTCGAGTGTGATTTTGTTGGGTTTCTGGGGCACGTGCTTAAGAAAATGGGATTGGGATGGTTGTAGGATTTTGAGGAGTTGGATCACGTGCTTTACAAAAAGATATAATAAATGATGGGTTTTATATTTAATTTTTTTTTAATTAATTTATATAATTGTAGGATATTGATCGCGGTGGCCGGGTAGAGCTGATTTGCAGACATAAGATCAGAGGAATACGTGCACAGTGATTTCGATGTTGCACGTAGCAAGAGACATTGCTTGGACAAATCTTGAGGCGCGGAGGATTTGCTGTCAACCCTTGTCTGCTTATTACGCATTCCTATGTAGCATATATACTAACAAACATCTTCAGATCCCCCTTTTCCATTTTCCCACATTTTCCCAACAAGAGAAAAAAAGAATAGAAAA
Source organism: Morella rubra (assembly GCA_003952965.2). NCBI lineage: Eukaryota > Viridiplantae > Streptophyta > Magnoliopsida > Fagales > Myricaceae > Morella > Morella rubra. The sequence goes on along the minus strand of CM025851.1, from coordinate 5,287,714 downwards.
TTGTTCTTTAGTGGACTCTATTCTATTCGTTTCTTCAAAAATATCAGCTTCTTTTATTATTTGTTCCAGAAAAATTTATTTTTCCCATAAATACCAATCTATATTTATCCATATATCCACCACCGAACAAAAAAAAAACTATTGTAAAGCTTTTTGTACCCTTTGGGCCTGACAAACCCAATAACATGCAGAAACCAACGGGAATTGTGAGAACCTGATACAAAGTAGACACTGCTTGTAAGTTGTAAGAGACTTGAGAGATTCAATTTTAGGATGCAAAGATGGAGCCCAGTGTTGAGCTCTTGATACCCTATTTGCCTCGGCCCATGTTGATCATAACGAGCACGTGCTCATGGGGTGGACATTCCAGATGAAGCCACGTCGACACTCCAAAAAAGATCAGAGGTTTCCACAGTATCCCGGAGAAGTGCACGTGTGAGCATGGGATCCCTCCGAAAGCCAAAGATTTTTCCAGACCGTTCGCGTGTCCCTTCGTCTCGATTCTCGAACTTTCCTCTGTTTTTGCTTTCTTCTATTTAAACCTTCATAGATTCTCGCCGAAAACACCCAGATTCACACTAACTACTGCGATTTGCGCGCGCTATTTTGGAAGATAACTCAGGGTTTAACAGGTTAGTAGGCAGCAGCCGTTTTTTTTTTTTTCCTTTTTCTTCTTCTTCTTTTTATACTTTAATTTTCTCGTCAACCAGACAGGGGACTGTTAAGTCTATCCTTTCGTATCCATGTTTTATTTCGAACCATGTTAGTCTAATGGTCTAGGAACGAGAAAGAAGAAACTTTGTGTAGCTACGTTGTTCGGTTTAGTCGCTTCTGATAGTTGATCAGCTCATTAGTTGATTCACTTGTAACCATCCCTTCACTTCTCCTCCGATTTTCGCTAGAAGCCAGCAGAGTAGTAGCCTCTCGATCTTGAAGGGCGGCCTACTACTGAAGCCAAAGGTTTATTGGTCGGAATGAATGAAATATGGATACCCATCTCCCTTTGGCATTATGTTACAGTAGTGCTCTCCTACTTAGTGTAGCACTAATGGGCCACTGTAGTCTCTTGGTTAAGGCTAGATTGTTGCTTGGCTGCCACTTGCTAATTCATAATAGTAATGTGTTACAGAGCTTTTTGTGCGTGGTTCGGAACTGAAAATGAGTCGTGTTGTGGAATCGAACGCGTACGGTGGTGGGGAATGGGCGTCGGCGTTGAGCCACCTGTTCAATTTTCCGGAGACCGTGGAGAAATTCGTATTCCCCCCGCGGGCGCACGAGTCTAATGAGAACAAGAGCGTGTCTAGCATTCCTGTAGACATATTGGAGACTCCCAAGGAGTACACCTTCTACATGGACGTGCCCGGTCTGGCCAAGTCTGATATTCAGGTGAATATCTTCTTTCCTATCTTTCCCATCTTCACTGTACTCCCGTCTATTACGCGCGAGGTAGCCACCTTGATTTTTGGGTATGTGGACTTTTCCATCCTGAAATGCTTGTTTCTGGCTTTTTGTTGTTAATGGTGACCAATGAATGCCTTGCAGGTGACGGTCGAAGATGAGAAGACTCTTGTGATCCGCAGTGGGGGGAAGAGAAAGCGTGAAGACGGTGAGGAGGAAGGTTGCAAGTACGTCAGGCTTGAGAGGAGGGCACCCCGAAAGCTCTCGAGGAAGTTCCGATTGCCTGAAAACGCTAATGTGTCCGCCATCACAGCCAAATGCGAAAATGGGGTTTTGACTGTTCTTGTTGAGAAGCTCCCTCCACCAACGAAGCCCAAGGCAGTTGAAGTAGCTGTTTCCTAAACAAGACTTACGTTTCATGGAGGGAAGACAGAGCCGCAGTTACAGTTTTAGGCCTCTATTTAGTGCCACCGACATGTTGTAGATAGCCTTTTAGCGTCTTCCATTTGGACGGTTCGAGGAATCGTGATGTACTCCTTTGTGATTCATATAATATTAGTTCAATGCTCTCTGCAATCGATCCCTATTTGAGACTTATTGTCCTCGATGTGCTTGCTGTCTGTAGATGATTGAAAATCATCGTATATCAAATTCCCAGCAGCATTGATATCATGGGGGGAAAGAGTGAAGTATGAACCCGATGAGGGTGTCCACCATGATGTTTAGGCACTGAATGTGTAGAAATAATAAACTGATAATTTACGAATAATAACATTCTACCATCTCTTGTGACACAATGGTCAAAGTACAGCCTGATTGAAAATCATCGTATATCAAATTTCCCAGCAGCATTGATATCATGGGGGGAAAGAGTGAAGGTATGAACCCGATGAGGGTGTCCACCATGATGTTTAGGCACTGAATGTGTAGAAATAATAAACTGATAATTTACGAATAATAACATTCTACCATCTCTTGTGACACAATGGTCAAAGTACAGCCTCGAAGAGAATATGAATCCCCAAAAAATTTCGCCATGCGGCTTAATCTTGAAGATACACAAGGCATTTTATATGAAAATTGGCAGTCCTTGGGATGCTATCATGCCCTTAGTAAACGCACTTAATCGACACCATTTCTTTCCAGCTTTTGTGGGTCACAAACCAAATGGAGAATTGGGCTGTGCCCACCGGGACAGACAAGGATTGTCAATGAAGTCTCAAGGTTCAAATCTCATTCAAATGACCTTCTCTTTTTTCGTGATTTGGGCTTCTTCTTTTTTGTAAGTTGCTCAGTGGCATGGATTGTCCTCGTCTAATGCAAATGCTCATAATCCTCAAGACTTGCAAATGGGGATGCTGCAGCCTTAACACCAGACTTCACTTTTTCTTTTCCTTTGGTCAAGCACATCATCTTCATCATCAACACCATCATCAGCAACCCCCAAATCAATGTCGTCGTCTTCACTTGGACCATCATCAGCTGTGACATCAAAATCCCCTCCCTCAGCAATATCTGAGGGAAGATCCGTTTCTGCATCACTGACATTGCCAACCAAGTCTTCATCATCTTCATTGGCAACTTGGTCCAAATCATCGTAATCATAGTCACCATCTGCTTCCATGGAGATATTAGCCGAGTCCAAAATATTCTCAATTTCCTCATTATCACTTTCATCCCCACCATCCATACCCTCATCCACTTCAAACGGGCAGCCTCTTCTTCTGCTGCTTTCTTCTTTTTCTTCTTCTTTGGTTTCTTTGAAGAGTTCATTTTATTCACATAAAACTTGTGGAATACCAGATCTTCGGGTGGTACATCAACTTCAGCCAATGAGAGAATCTCTGGTCCAATTAAAAGATTATTCATATCAAGCTGACAAAGAAACATAGTGTCAGCAACACAGATAATTGGCTTGATAATTGTCATTAGATAAGCGAAAGAAAAAACTTATTAACGCAAAATAGTTACTGGTCGTAGAAAGTTCAGTGTGGGAGCTGACCTTTCTGGCAGGTTCAATCTGAGAACCACCATGCCATGTGCTTGCCTTTGGTTTCTTCTCCATGAACTTGTCTAGAAAAGCAGTAAGTGCTAGATCATTCAGAGGGTTTCCATCGTAGACAATGTTAGCCCCAGAAAGAAGAGTCTGAGCCATAGTTGCAACTGATGGATGCACATGAGAAGCAAGTACCATCAGCTCCCACCAGCTTGCTCGATCCGCATTGCTGAAAGTGCATTAATAATTAAGAAAGGGAGCAAAGAATCAACACTAGTTATCATCTACAAAGTTTGTGCCAACAGTAGTTACAGTTTGGGTTTGTGTCAAAGCTGTTGATATTGTATCTAATTGCTAATGGAAGTGTTTTTCCAGCAATGGAAAGTTGGAACCATCCAGAATAAGCTCTCGAATAGATGACTGACCAGTAAGAGGGCTCTCTGTGCCGCGGATCATACCCTCCCGGCAGCAGAGACTTCTTAGAAGGTACTTGAGGTTGCAGTTCATTATGACCAGATACTATTTTGGATTCCCCAAGATCTTTCGAGTCATTTCTCATAAGCAAATCCTCTGCTTCATCCGAAACATCATCTTCAGAATTAGAAGCAGGAGATTCATCTTCATGCTCTGAAGATTCACTGTCAGAGTTGGCAGCATCACTGATGTTAACCACCCCACTATCACTTTCTTCTTTCTTAGATGCAGTAGTTGGTTCCTGATCAGTCTCTTCAACAATGTCTTCAAAGTGCTCAAGTTCTTCATCAACAGATTCATTCTGAAGAACCATGTTCCTGCATGGAGATGCAACTGTTAATTTAAAAAGTAAGAATATAAGGTCCAACCAAGTTCACAAAAACCCAACTTACCATAAAGGCGGCCTAGCTTTAAAAACTTCAGAGAGGAGAAAAAGGCACCCACAGGCATATTGAGGGGGCTGCTGAAGCGCCACCTGTTTCCATATTCGCATATGTAATCTTTGTCAAAGTGCAGGACCAGCAAGCCATAATCTTTAATTAACAGACAGATTGCCCGCTCCCCACAAGGATATGATAATACTTGCACAATGCTCAAAAATATGCCAAAACAAACATGAATGCATTCAAAAGATAACCAGAAACATGTCTTCCTCTTTCTTCTTGATATCAGAGGAACGTAAATGAATGCGATTTAAAGAGGTAACTTCTGGATCTATGTCGATGAGGTACTTCACAGCAGGAAGCAGTTGTAGAGCTATTTGTGTAGATTGCTCTTGTTCAACACCTGTGCTAAAAAGGGTCAAAGAAGAGCAAGAATGAAATTCATTGCTAACCTGCAATACACGCTTCGCAAAAGCACCTACACGCTTCAAATTCACATCAGTTTTCATTGCTCGAAGAAGAAGTCCAATAAACATTTCTGCCTGAAAAATAAGCCACGTGAAGATGAAAAATAAAATGAAAACAATAGAGAACGCGAAGCTAATCGCACCTTAAATGACAACTTTGCCTTTGGTACATCTAATTATGTGGCACAAGTCCAACTGGAACATTGATAGCAACATACAACGTTTCATCCAGTAATTTTGACATCATTATCAGATGATTCATCATAATTTAGGCATCTACCAAAAGAAGAAGATCACATTCCCAATACTCAATATGCCCTGCTAATTGAGTGGAATTTCAATATTTAACCCCAACACGCTTATTTAGGAAAAGAAAGATGTTGTTCCATACAACTTTTTAACATTTTCAGCAAATTCGGAGAGTAATCTCATAATCTGAAGATTCCAACTCCTTGACAGGTTTGGCCATCTGAAAAAAAAGTTTGAAGAATTTATGCAGAACTAATCATCCCAGTACTCATATTTTGTTCTAGTCTCTATCCAAGCAAGAGGATATTGTCTGGGAAACCATCAGGAAACAAGTGGGCAGCAAGGTCACACGTGGTCAGGAAAAAAGTTGGGTAGCACATTTGCTAATCTTCCTGTTTATGTCTCCATCCAAGCAGAAGGGTATCTTAGAGGAATCCCAAGGAACTAGTGAGCAGTAAGACCACACAGGATCAGCAACAGTCTCCCCCTTTTTAGGGATGTATATGATAAAGGGGAGCCCATTTGCCAATCTTTCCTCGCGTCAAGGACGTCTTACAATGATGAAACATTTACTTTAGGGTTCTCTTGCTTTTGCAGGGAAAAACTATACGCATCACTACACAGCAAAGCCTCCACATCCACTTTTCCAACCACAGTGATGTCAAGAAAGACCAAAGTAGGATACTTGTTGTGTGTAAAGTTCAATGGAATCAAATTTTCTAGCTTACTTCCAAACAAACAGCTAGTTTTCGTGGTGAAGTGCCATCAGACATGATAGCAGCAGACAGACATAATGTGATGATAAAACCCAAATTAAGTTGAGGGACAATAATCATAATAATAACGCAAAGAAAATAACCCTGCACCAGATAGGTAGAAGCTCATGCTTATGAGCTCTTAGAAATGGAATGTGAATGTGACGATCAAACCATACTAAAACACGCCAACTTGCTTCATTATTGAGCTAAGACTTTCACATATCTCAGTATATAGCAAATCGAAGCACATGCTAAAAGTATTAACATTACTTGCCTTGGAAGAATTCAGGGCAGCTGGAAGTAGAAGTTTTGCATACAAGGCACGGTAAAACCGGTCACTAACAATTTGATTCTTAGAAGAGATCTTATCAAGAAGCATTAATGCTTGAACTCCTACATTGAAATTCTTTGAATGAACCTGCATGTGACAGGTTTTATATTAACATCCAGGCATACGAGAAAGGCACTGGTGTCGACGACCACATCACATCACCTCACCAATATAAAGTTCCTCCCTCCTGTTCACAATCAATGAACATTAAGCATTAGACTTACCAATTGGAAGAGCATTGGTGTTTGGACCTCAATAATGTCATCGGCCTCGTTGCTTAAGACAAAAGGAAATGCTCTATTAACTCCCTGTGAGGATGGAAGAGAGAGAGAGAGAGAGAGAGAGAGCACAAGTAATTAGAAAATATTCATAACAAGCTCCTCCCAAAGAACAAAATTAACACATGGATACAACAATTTAGAAGACAATAAAGACATCTTATCCGGAGAAATTTGACATAGGATGTATAAGCACTTATACAGACTGTTAGAAGAGCCGATAAAAGTCGCGAATCCAATTCAACATGAGTTTCTGATGAACTTTTTGATTTGCTATCCTTGCTATCCATCTGATAACTGTTAGCTTTTTTATCCAGAGCTTTGCCACTTTTATCAAACTTTTGATCAGCACCAGCCTCGGTAATCAGAACCTGTGGTTGTCAATGGTAAATATTAGGTTGTTCCAAACATTCTCATCAAGTCAGAAGGACAGCCCTGTATGAGTAAAGCAACTACATGTCTAAAGAGAAAACCGGAGTTAGTGATGGTCCCTTAGCATACATCTCCAAAATTCCAAGAAAAGAGAATAAATTCAATCTAGATCTGATAGGAAACAGGAGTTGCGTAAAACATACAAATTAAAAATAGAAGCGCAGCCATACCTTGAAAAGTCCAAAATATACATCTATTAAATGTTTTGCCACCTTTGGTCCATCTCCTTTATGACTCAGTCGAATTTGGCTTAAAAAGTTAACCTGCATTGGTACGCAAAAGACCAGTAAGATTTGCAGGTTAAAACAGATGAACATGGAAGGGGGGCAGTATATCTTCAGGAGAAAAATTCACCTAAAAAGATGTAGATAAAGAGATTTGACCAACTATATGGAAATAAGGAGCAAAACCGTTTAGTTGAAGAATTGACATCCAGGCTGCTGAAACTAGTTCACTATTTTCCCAGAGGTGGTTTTAGTAATGGCAAAAGACAAGAAATACCGTGCATTCTGCTCATATGAATCCAAAAATGAGCAGAAAGACATTAAATCTCTGTTAAAGCAACAATAACTACGAAAGAATTATACTAAAGCTCAAGTTCAAAACTATCTAGGTGACCAGAATCAGTTTAACAAATTACAGTCCAGAGTGACGTTTTGCAGAAAATCAGAAATATCCATCATGTCGGCTTATAAGATCAACTAATCTGGCTCACAAAATCTAATGATGTTCAACTCCTGAAGGCTATGATCCAGTGAGTTGGTGAGAATGGAGTGCAAAGAAACACCATAAAAATGCCTAATCAATGTGCTGACAACAATGGGCATTAGGCTGTTAAGCTTTAAATTGCTTATATGAAAGACTGCACTATTTTCATTTTTGGTGAGCACAATATTGCAAAAATTATAGGAACCTCCTAGAAAAATATACAGCGAAAACTGTTTTGTTGATTATGCTACAAGGGTCCTCCAGATTGCATGGTAGAGACTAAAATAATCAGTAGTTTAAACGGAGGGGCATACAGCATGGTATTTTGCTCGTAATCCTAAACGTGGCCGAAAGAGGAAAGAATCCACCTCATCAATCACCACAGCCTGCAAAAGGAGGTCAATAGTTAGATCAAATCACTATCCGGCAAAGCACTCGTGAATAGCAAGTGCGTCTGAAAAACTAGTTCACTATACTCTTAACACTAATGAAGTTTAAAATTATATCTGTTATTTTTTAGCAAACAAATCGGCTAAAGCAGTTAAAAAACACATGACCCTTCATATCATACATGAAGCAAACAGTGAAAAGTAACTTCACTAGATATCATACCTTCATATTGGGATGGTCAGACAAAAGGTTTGCCAAGTGAAAGTCAGCATTAGATGCCCCCTTGTTTTCAGGATCTCCGAGCTAATCCAATAAATAAAGCAGACAAGAAACCAGGTCCAAAGTTAGAGCAACATCAATTAATCAGGTTCAAAAAGAAAATACTTTTTTTTTATAAGCAAAAAGGAAATACTTCAATATAGGACATTCCCAAATGAGGAGAAACTTCAATGGGAACATACTTTGTTGACTAACGCAGAGAGCAATCTGCGCTCTTGCTCTGATTTACTCTTCAGCAGTGAATACATTGTCTGAAATACATGCAGTGGATGTCAAAAAATAACTTTGGCCAAACGTCAATGTAATAGAATTTAAGTTTTAATCCCCTATACCTATTTGCCTTTGATCTTATCACATTTTCAACTTATGGCGTTGAAACACATCATAATTTGGTTTTAAAATCAGTTAAAATTGTAGCTTATTCAGTAACTAAATTCACTGCATGTCTTAAAAACACAGTTCCAAGCTACCGAAAATACCCATGCAAACTGCTTTCAAGAGGAGACAACATATATCAAAGGAAAACATTTTCAGGTGCTGAGAAGAGAAAGAGTGAGTAATAAATACTACTGAGAACAAACAAAGGATAGTTACGAGATAAAGACGGAAAAAAAAAACACAGCTGAGAGGAGATAATAAATGACCAGACTAACCTTCAATGCCTTATGTTTTAGAGCAGGCAACATATCTCTTGATGCTTCTTCCAGTGCAAAAATGAAGTGCTCATACCTGAAAATTTTTCTATTCATGTAAAACTCAAAGGAAAGCTTATTTAATCAAAACACGTTAAGAATACCTCTGCTTCAAGCATTCCTCCCAATACCAGAAAAGAAGAAGGGAATAACCATCCTTAGTCTCAGGAAGATTATCTACTGGCCGCTGTAAGAGGCTCTTCAGCTTACGATCAGGTAGTAAACTGGTAAAACAAAATTACAAGTAAATAAATCCGTGCACCAATGAAGCATGCAAATCACAATTATGCAGAGTAGACAATTTGAGTGAGAGTTACGACACAAATATAAGTGTTGCAGCCAATGTAATTTGAAACTAAAAGTGTACAAATTTCATATTGCCAGATCATATAGCAAGATGCATGCCCAACTAGGCATCCAGAGCTTCTCATACACTAAAAGTGATTAGAGTCTAAAGTAATACAGCACAATCAAAGAGATACCAATCAGCGATGAAAGTGCCTACAACAGGTAGATTGCATCAATCTAGGAGACACCTCATATAAATTTTTATGTCCTTGACAATTTGGGCTGCTGGCACTTAAGGCTTGTGGGTGTGGGGATCTGACCCCAGGACATGAGCCTCCCAAGGGAAGGAGGTCCCAACTGAGCCAAGGCTCATTGGCACACACCTACTCATTTACTAGGTTATTAGATGTCACATAGATAAGAGGGTCCACGGGGGACGGGGGATGGGAAGGAAGAGGGAAAGAGAGAACCTTGACACAAACAGTTCTTTCAGTGCTTCAAAGCCTGTCAATGCGTGGCGCTTCCCAACTTTTGATGCCACCATTCCTGCAATAAATAATTTGTTTCATTAAAGGCCAACTCAATGACCCAATAGAAGAAGACAATAACCGAACTAGTGCACATTTATTGTCCTTGAATGACAAGAAGCAGTCCTATGCATAGCACTGAACCCAGTTAGATCCTTTTTCTAGCTCAATCATAGTCTTTTAAGCCCCACTAAATGCAATATACAGATAATTCCAGAAAACGGGGGCTGTTGTCATTGTTGCCCTTATCAAATGCCTCTCTAACCAATAATTCACAGACAAAGATTCAAAGGAAGGACGGATATATATTTTATTATGGCTACCAATCTATGCAACAGCAACATATCTGTTGAAAGGTTACTCAGAAACTAGCAAACACAATTGTCTGTGGCATCCCATCTCCATTATATCAACACGGAAAACAAGCAAGGAGAAGCATGAACATTTCTCAATTTTTTCACAGATCCATTAATCACCAGAAAAAAAAAATGATAAGCTTACTTCGTGTCTAAGTTGCATAACTTTTTTAGGCCTAAGAAGCTTCAGCTTCTTAACAAATTCTTTTTTCACAAGCATAACCAAATTTTTTTAAACCAAAATCATAGAACTTTCTCTTCCAATTTACCGAGCAAACAAAAATTGAAGTGTGGAAGAAACAAGCTGAACAGAACATTAGTTTCCTTAGGTTCACATGAAATCACCACGTTTCAGCGTCAACACTGAAGATATACAATGTGACATCAGATTTCAAGGTTAATACCGCAACCTCCCCCCCCCCCCCCCAAAACGATAATTTAAGCGTACAACTCATGAAGTTCAAATGTTACATTTCCAGAAGCAAAGTTACCTAAAAGCGCATCGAGTGACCGCAAATTGGCAATTGGGTTATCCCCCACCATAACCGAAAAAGCTGAGACCTTGTCCGCCGCAGTACCAGACCTTTGTGTGGCTGCCAACATCTTTATATCCCCGCTCTGCCCTCTCGAAGCCTCGTAATCTTTCGTATACTGTGCCATCAATCGCTCCCCAAGCATCCTTTTCTTCTCCACCACAGACTTCCATTGCTCCACATTGCTCATGCCCGATCTCTTCCCCTCTCCAACCACTTCAGCTTCCAAGTCCGCAGCATCCATATACCACACACCTAACCCGTTAGCTTTCATCAGTGGTAGCTTTGGTAAGTTCTTGAATTTATCAAAACCCTTTTGCTTCTCGTTCTCATCAAGTGCTAACACAGATGCTTTGGGCTTGGGCTTCCCATTTGTGTTCCATTTCTGGTCGTTTGTCTTCTGATTACTCTTGTTTTTCTCACTGGTGTTGAAATTCTGAACCTTTGGCTTCTGGTTGTGAGTGGGTCGCGGTTTATCAAACTCCTTGGCTTTCTGTTCTTCATTGTTTTCGGAGGTATTTTCGGTGTTCTGGGTTTTTCTCTTGTGGAGTTTCGTGGGTTTAGATTTGAGAGGACCTGTTTTGCGAAAATCAGAATCGTTGAACCCCGAGGATGAAGATAGGATAGAGGAGGAGAGGCCGAGAGAGGAAGCGAAGGAGGCCACGTCGGATCTGATATTGTCTATGTCTTCTAGGTTATTCGAAGGTTTCTTTGACTTTGATGAAACCGCCATCATCGCATGTGAAGCTCAAACAGAAGGGTTTAAGGCTTTAAGTTAAGGGTTGGAATAGGGCGTGGGGGAATTTCTGAACAGAGAGTATGGGGTTTATGGAACTGGAGAAGCTTGAAACTTGATGGGCCGGGGTAGGGATCCGAGTATCGTTCAGAGTAACTTGAAAATCTGTCCATTAAGCACATTTTATGCTGTGTTTTAAGACTCATGGCCCTTAATAATCACGTACTCACTCTCCTTACACAAAACCCATTTTAACCATCAAAAGCTTATAAAGAAATTAGAATGCTGCAATAGTATCACCAAAACTTTTGGTCGTTTTGATATTTTAGTCATAATCAAAATTTAATTTTTCGGTTGAATTAATATTTTTTTAATTTTAAAAAATACACTTTTTATCATGTATTTTACACTTAACACCCTAAATTAACACACATGTGAGATATTTCACTCACAAACTACTCGTCTCTAATACATTGGAAGTTGCCTTTATTTTTACATATAAAGTATAATCGTCATCTATTTTCTTTAAGAAGTCACTTTTTATGTTCATTTTAATTGGAAAAAATAAACATATTGTGCAATGTGTTAAAGATCGATAGTTTTGTAGGTGTAATGTTTCAAATGTGATAATATATGGTATAAAGTGTAAAACTTATAATAGTTTGTAAGAGAAAATTTTTTTTCTTCTATTTTTTTGTAACTAAAGTGTCTGGACTAACACTTCAACTAATCTCAAGCCTTTACATTCTCATGTCTCAAACAAACCAAACAATTACTAAATTAAAGATCTTAGGTGGTCCAGAAAAAAAATTAAATCCTTAAGCAAGTTTTAAAGTCGACTTGTTTCCGTGCAAAATGTAACATCACAAATAAATTACCTTTCGTTCTTAATTGATTTTATTTACGAGCATTTAAAAAATCATTTAATGTTTTTGTTAAACCATACAATAAAGCGGTAGCAGTTTATGTTGAGTGAATTACTTTCTTATTTTTTTGACCAATAAGCTTCTTTTAGAAAACTTGATTAGCATCTGGGGCTAAACAGGGTGTCGTAGATTGAACCATTCTTTGGGCTGAAAGAATCGTTCTCTGCCAAAGCTATGGTTTTTTTGAGGCCGTTACGAATCCTTGACTTGAAATTTATTGTGAGAGCTGGGGTCTCATAGAAATTGAGACTAATGGAAATGTCAAACGTTTTAAAAAAACGTTTGTAAATCAAACCAAATCTATGTTTGTTTAATGATTTTAAAAACGGTTTTTCAATCCAAACATGAGTGGAATTGTTTGTTAGATATTTTCACAGGTTCATGATTCATTTTGCTCGTTACGTTGAATGATGGTTAATGGCACGTTTTAGATTAAGAGCTGATGTTTGATGTAATTGATAATTAAGTTTACTTTTAGAGTGAATAGACATATGATTTTAAGTATGTGAGAATAGATGAAATGCTAGGTTAGGGGAGAATTTTTGAGGGGAAATGGAGAAACCTTGGAGGTGGTGTTGGTGAATGAGGCTAATTGATGTTTTTCGATTGAAAAAATTTATGATTTTAAAAAAATTTATTGAGAAATTGTTTGTTTGTTTGTTTTGGAAAATATTTTTAAAATTAAAAAACGTTTTAAAAAAACGTTTGTAAATCAAACCAAATCTATGTTTGTTTAATGATTTTAAAAACGTTTTTCCATTTTAAAAATGTTTTTCAATCCAAACATGATATTATTTCACACAAAAAAATATTTCAATCTTCAATAAAAAATTTATAATAGTGGACCTCAATTGTTTGTTAGTTCTCGCACAAAAATATTTAAAAAATATTTTCACAGGTATATATTTAAATTTTCATGATTAAAAGACATTTTGCACTTTCAAACTATCAAAACAATCTCAAATAGAGGTAAAAACTACCATATTTGAAACGTTGAACCATCAAACTATCAAAATTAATCAATTTGTACTATAAAATAAAATCTTATGGTTAAAAATGGCACGAAATTTTAACGGTTAGATCTTTCTTAAGAGCGTAGAGTGATGAAATTTGATAATTCTATAATAACTAATATTAATGTAATTGATAATTAGGACTGTTTGAGTTTACTTTAATAGTTCGACTAAAGTGACTTTAATACTTTATCATCAACTTTTTACTAACCTCATAAAAAGTCAAAACTCACAAAATTTTATCATAAAAACTCAAAATTTTGTGAGAAGAGTTTTTATGGATTTTTGTAACAAACATTTACCTCTAGTGCAAACAATGTTTGGTGTCAATTTACATGATCTTCGACTCTATAGATGATGTTATGGATGCAGTAGTGGTTAGCTCGTACCATTCATATTTCGACAAAAATACATAGAACAATAAAAAAATATTATGTTAGCCATAAGTAACAATTTCTCAAGATACAAAAATATTATAAAATGAAGAGAAACAAAATACAAACAAAGAAAACCAGGGCGAGCTAGAATAACGTCCAAAAGAAGGACGCGGAAAATTCATCACTCCATCATAGACTTTTCTAAAGTATTTATGTTAACTCCAACCAGTGCAAGTTTCTTGTTTTAACCATTCATATCCCCAAAAGTCTTCTCTCCAGCTTTTAAGTTTGGGCACAAGTTGTTCATGGTATTGTCAAGATTCTGGTCATTGTATATCTGCAAAAATAATAAGATATTGCATCTTGGTAATGATAACATTGAACATAAATGAAGAAAACCATATAAATAGATTACTTGATTGTTGTTAAATATAGGTAAATCAGGGCAAATGATTGTATTTCCACTATGATTTTGAGGCCATAGCCCATCGATAATGAAATTTAGTGGCACTTGAGTGACACATTGCACGGATAATTGATTACAATAGGATAAAGGTCACTAGAGTAATAAGTAATGGAACTCGTACGACGCGAAATAAATCATTTATATTGCTAAAAATAAGAAACAAACTAAGATTTATCTTATTTTCAGTGACATATCACATATCTTACTACTCTTAAATATTATGGTTAGAGGCTTATTATGTAGGGATGAAGCTCCCACACTTATTTATACAGGGACAAAGCCCAATGCTAGAAATTGAATATTGAGAATGTAATGACTCTCCAATGGTGAGAATGTAATGACTTAACCAAAGCTACTCCCACCCTAAATGCACCGTAATAGCATAAGAAATAAATGACTTGACTAAAGCTATACCCACCCCCAAATGCACCGTAATAGCATAAAAAAATAATGATTCAACCAAAGTTAGGTTGGTTATATGGTGCAGTACTCGTGATATGATCTTGTAAAGTAAGAAAGGACCAATTTCCACCGAGAAATCAGTTATTCTGATTTCAATTTTTTTCCAGATCTCTTTGGATTTTTTTATGACTCAAAAGATTTCTTGTGGTGAATTTGATCCATGGATCCAGCAAAGACATATTAGGCCACATGAAAAATACTATTGTGCCAAAAATTGCACAATATTCTTCCTAATTTTTCAGCTCACCCCAAATGCACATAAGAAACAAATATTTCTTAAAAAAAATTTCTCAAAATTGTTTTTTAATTATTATTAAAAAAAATGTTTCAAAACCAAACCAAAGTTTGATGAAATCTCATTTTCCTTATTTTTTAACAAACTCAAATAAAAATATTTTTACAATCAAACATTTTAAAACTTTTTTATCAACTTTTTTGGTTTTTGTATTATTTTTCACAAAAATTGTGACCAATGATTAGATAGAAAATTTTATTTAAAATTAAAATAATTTTGAGCGTGAAAAAATCATGTTTGGATTAGAAAACGTTTTTATGAACATTAAACAAAAATAGCCGAAGACTTCAAGAGGGATTGGGTTTAAGTTTTGACCCAAATTGGATCTTTCACAAATTTACATTTGACACGCGAATTTTAAAATTTCAGCTTTTAGGCCTCTTACGAAGTTGATACGTGAAAAAGCTTTTTAGGGTTTATAGTCTCCAAATAAATTGGTCTGCAGCCGCTGCATCGGTACAAACCTAGCTGAGGCACTCCTCTCACATTAACGGCTGCCGCTCTCTTCAGTCTTCCTTCTTTCCGGGATTCTCTACCTGCCAAGTGCAGGTTTTAGTGCTGCTCGTCCCTCATCATGGCCACGAACGCTGCTCCACCTCGCCAGCTCTCCCAGAAAGAGACCGACATCCAGATGATGTTGGCCGCGGAAGTGCATCTAGGCACGAAGAACTGCGACTTCCAGATGGAGCGATACGTCTTCAAGCGTCGCACCGATGGTATTCCTCACTTCACTTTCTCATATCGCTATTTTCTTTACCTATTGCCTGTGTTATCAGCACTTGTTTGTTCGGAATATTCGGCATTGGTGTTTTGTTTTCCCCCTTCCGAACAGCGAATATTTGATATTATTCGGTAGGGAGAATAAATGGATACGCTGTTGGTGCTTGTGTGTTCTTTTTTTCGTTCCTCGATTTGGGTTAATAGGTAAATAAACGTCAAATATGTAGTTTAGATGTGTGTTTTATTGGAAGATGTGATTTAGTGAATGATTTTGTTGATTCTGATTTCTGTTATTGCTTGTTTGTTTGTAGGTTTTAAAGCTTGATTCTGTATTTGCCTGCATTTCTTACCCTTAATCCCAATTTTTCATTTTTTAACTTTTTATGTGATATCCAATTTCTGAATAATGACTGGTATGTTGATGCGGTATGTTGATGCTTAGGGATATACATCATCAACTTGGGAAAGACGTGGGAAAAGCTGCAGCTGGCCGCCCGGGTCATCGTAGCTATTGAGAATCCTCAGGACATCATAGTACAGTCTGCTAGGCCTTATGGTCAGAGAGCAGTCCTGAAGTTTGCTCAGTACACTGGTGCACATGCCATTGCTGGAAGGCATACTCCTGGTACCTTCACCAACCAGCTGCAGACGTCTTTCAGCGAACCACGTCTCCTCATCCTTACTGATCCAAGGACAGATCATCAGGTGATTGCCTCCTTTTCCAATTTAAAGTGATGCATGGTTTAAGTTCTGCCATAGTTGGTTATTTTTGGCAGACACCTTTCAATTTAGGAATTTGTTTTTATAAATTTTGGATGATTATTGGAAGATTATCTTGAACTTTATGAATTATTTATAATTGTGCTGCTTTTTGTTTCTTCGAATTTTTAGTCCTTACCAAAAGCTCCTTGCAGCCCATCAAGGAGGCTGCTCTTGGTAACATCCCAACTATTGCTTTCTGCGACACTGACTCACCAATGAGGTATGTTGATATTGGGATTCCTGCCAACAACAAGGGGAAGCATAGCATAGGATGTCTCTTTTGGCTTCTGGCAAGGATGGTTCTACAGATGCGTGCCACTATTCGTCCTGGGCATAAGTGGGATGTGATGGTGAGGAGCAAACAAACAGCCTTTGTTTGGTGGCTTTTTGTTGGAGAGCTAAAGTGCTAATTTAAATTGGGCTATCTTCTGTATGTGCAGGTGGATTTGTTTTTCTACCGCGAGCCTGAGGAGGCTAAGCCAGAAGAAGAAGAAGAAGCGGTTGCTGTCCCAGATTATGGGCTTGCTGATTATTCTACTGCTGCCCTTGCTGGTGACCAATGGCCTGTTCAAGGTGCTGATACCCAATGGAACCCTGATGTTCAGCCACCTATTTCAGCAGTTCCTAGTTCCTGGGCCCAGGCCCCAGAACCAGGTAGAACTAAGTCTTCTTCTTTTCTTTTTTTGGTTTATGGAAACAAGATTTTATAATATATTATTGTGGAACTGCTTCATCTGAGTGTATGGAAATATGAACATCTAAACATACTTGACACAGTTATCTAAAGTTTAAGTTTTTTCTGTTGTGATTTTGTGCTGGTGGTTGTGTCGCTTGTGTTGAGTAGTTTTCTTTGTAAAGCTAATCAATTGTGTGGAGCAACTACTTGAATCATATGACAGTCTGCCCTTATTTAATGCTTTTACGGTATCATTGGCTTTTAGTTAGCAGTTGCAACCAGTTTTTTGTCATGTATTATCATTGGAAGCATTTCGATCTTTGTTTATTTGTTATTATAATTAACTATGGACCATACAACGTGTTAGATCAGTTTTTCTTACTGACATGTTTTTTGAATTTGTTTAAAAATCTTTTGTTCAATATACAGTTGCCTTAACAGGGGAATGGGATACTGTTCCAGAACCACCGATGACTGCTGCTCCTGCTCCGGCTCCTGCTCCTGTTATCGAGGGTGCTGCTGCTCCTCTTGGCTGGGAATGAATGAAGTTTGGAAGGATTTCATTTTAGTGCCCGGCCCTCCATAATTTTGTGTTAGATTTCAAGAATACTTTTATTTCTGTTGAGAGATTAACTTATCGTGTCTTGAGATTTTTCAACTAGAGAAATATTTCATTTGTCTCCCAAGTGCATGGAGTGGAATGACATTTACATACTTCTACCCTTATATATATCACTTGATATAATGGTTGGCATCTTACATTTGTAGGAAAAAATATGTTTGCATTAAAAAACATAGTAACATATGAGATGTCTAATGTTTCTTGAAGTTAGGGAAAAAATCTAAACGTGTCCTATTATTTATACCAAATATAACATATAAACCCTATGGTTTTGTCAGACAACATAGCTTACATGGTATCATAATATTTAATATATAAAGAGCATAACAAATCTATATAGATAATGTCTATCCATTCATATATTAATATAATCAAATTTATATTAAAATAACAAGAAAATTAGAAACTTATGACACATAAGTGTACATATTCTAAAATACAATAACTATAAGACCCGCATAGGTATAATGTAATGAGGAGTTCTTAAGTTTTAATTGAGTTGAGTCAAATTTAATTGAATTTAACTTGTTTAATATTTGAGCCGGTGTAGCTAAAAATAGTGTTCGAATTTGACTTGTTTATTAAACGAATCAAATTGAAGCCAAGTTACTACGAGTTGAGTTCGAAGTTGATGTATTTGCATTTCTTCTACAGTTAGGGCGTATAGGGGACTTTGATCAGGATATGCATTCTTCTATGATGAACTGTTTTTTGGATTTGAACGCTCATGTGAAAAAGAAAACGAGCTTTCAACTATTTGGACTTTCTGACTATGTTAAGGTGGACATTTCAAAACCCAAGGGACAAGTGGAATCGAGAGATTCATGAAGACTCGGATGAGGATAATTGTTCTCGTACTTGCATTTTATGCGGCAGAGGAATTACATCTACTGTTCAAATTTGTCAAAACCAGTGCCATCAATGAACGATTTTTTATTCCGGAACTGCTGTCCAACAAATGTCCATCAACTTCCAATTGATCTTCTGTACAGTAATAAGCATCCGTTCAGTTTTAATTCTCCTTCACTTACACAGAGAAGGAGAGAGATAGAGGGAGAGAGAATACACATGTAACACATCCTTTGGATCGATTAAATTAAGAGATGGTGGAAATAAATGGAAAATAACCTTTTTAGTCTACTGTTGAGGAACAGTGCCCTTCAGTCAACTTCTAAGAACTAAAATCATTTGGACAATTGGAAGAGCCTTTGTAGTTAGGAAATTTGAACAGTGCCTCCCCATGAAAAACCCACTGCGCAAAACTCTTAGAATATCCACCAAGCAACCCCCCCTAATACAGGAGGAAAAAAAGTAAGAACTCCATCACAACAGTGGCAGTCAAAAACAAAGGATCAACATGGCAATTAAGGAAATTATATATGGAATAGAGTTACTAATTGTGTGGAAGCACCAATTAACCAGATAAAAGAAAAGAAACGAACAACTGATTACAATTTTTCTCATGTCATAAGTTCTGGACCCTGTGTTTTTAGAGAGGCTGGAAAAATACATAATCTGCATCCTAGTTCAACCATCTTATACTTCTAATGCTAAACAACCGGCAACAAATGAAGGGGTGTGCTGAGACATCCTTGAATATTTGTTGAAATCATGGGGCACAATATATGTTTTGTTCCAGCAAGATCAACTGTGTTCTTTAAACAAAGAAAGAAATGGAATCGCTATGAAGGGCAGTTGGAATCACCAACTCACCTGTTTTCTTTTCTCTAGACTAAAATAACTTAATTAGTTGATTTCTGTTAATAAAGGCAAGATATACCATTATATACACTTGTCAACAATGAGATACTAGTGTGCTGACCTTCATCTGATATACCACATTTGTACACTGAATGCACCTGTAGACATGAAGGCAGGGGGTCAGTCAGAAAACATCACAGTCAAATTTAAATGCCAAAGGTCCTACACAGAAGCAACTACTGAAAAAAATACAAGGGACAAAGCTCAGCAAGATGGATTGACATATTTGCTTTCCACATTCAGTGACAGAGAAGAAGGCGAAAACGGATAAATGACAACGACCTTTCATCTGCTTCATGAAAAGAATTTCCAGCTGAAGACTGCCAGTCCATATCAAATAAACGGTAAGATCTATCTATGTTTTCCGTGTTGTAGATCTCATCGCTGTTCAGACTTTTGTTCTCTTCCACAAAGCCAGGAACCATCCTGTTAGACAGTGAGATGTCAAGTTACAAAAGAAAGGTGACGATCTTTTAGACTATACACAAAAGAAGCCCAGCTGTCGACTAAAGAATGGCCCACCCAAACAAAATAATTATTCTAGTAAAAAGACTCCCTACTGAGATTACTGGATTTTGTTAGAAATCGTCATACTGGTCTGAGAGAATCCAGTCCAACCAGCTGGATTCGACAAGGTTTATGAACTACAGATTCTTAGAAAATGATAATGACGAGAAAATATATTATGAAGACATAAGCTCTTTCAAAATGAAATATTTTTTGATCTTTAATATTGAACATCACCGATCAAAAGATATAAATAGATTGACCGTCATTGGAAAAGCACAACAGTCCTAAGGGAACAAGCCGGTACAATAAACATCTTCTTCAAGGGAACAAGTAAACGGGAGATAACCAGACCTGTTACTTGAGGTCTCTGGCGTGACTTTTGAAACACTTCTGCTAACTCCTTGTTCTTGGTCCTGCAAAGGCTGGGTTTGGATATCTGGCATGAACTCTAAAAGACTCATGCTACTTCTTTGCACTTCTTGAGACAAAGGCAGATGATGCATTACATCTGTGCTCACCAGAGTTGAGTCATTTGTAGCAAGAATATCACTCTCCGATAGTGATCTTTTAAAAGACGACCTACACATGAAGAAAGCAATGAACCTAAGTTCTTTAAAAATAAAAAAGAAGTTCAATCGCTGAAGGGACATGAAATGGTCTAATCACTTTGTTCCCCACCGTGACATGCACACATATATTTCGTGTTAGCACTTTTGTCAAATAACAATCAATGACGAGACAATTAAATAATTTTATTAGCTGTTCAAAAGCCAGAGAGTTGAAAAATTGGGGTTTGTGGAAAGAAAGTCGTGTTTTTAAGTTGATCCTTCTGTTGCTCCAAATGCCAAATGCAAACGTTGTATTTGTGTTTGGGTGTGTGTGTAAAGGTGTGCATCCCTTGTTCAGCAGGAAGGTTAAACTCAAACATAGGAAGAAGTAGAGAACAATCTGGAATTTAATAGAAAAACACAGGTAGGTTAAACTGAAATTTCACAAGAAACTTCTGTGGTATGCATACTAAGCATTCAAGAATCATGGAAGCTTAAAACCAAAGGCCTTTAAAACATAAAAGGATAACTGCAAAGTGAATGCCAAAGCAAACATGCTTCAAACGAAATTTCCATGTTTTACAGAGGGTTTCTGATGAATTCAGGTATACAACATTTCCACAAAATTTACAAAACCCTCTTACTTCTTTCTGTGTTGGAAATTACTACTAAAAGCTGTCTGCTAATCAAGGATCAAAACAGGGTAATAAATAGAAAAAGTGTGCAACAAAATCCACCATTTACAGGTTATTGTGACTTAAAAAGAAAGTCGGGGTCAACTAACCTTAATTCCAAGACTGTTTGTGAAAAGGGCATGGGGCGAATACATTAACTGTTCCTTAACTGATCTTCTAGTAAGTTTTTTTTGGGAAAACTTCACTTTTTGCCCCCAAACCATAAAACTAATGTTATTAAAGGGTCCAAACTACCAATTTCATCATAGTGCATATTCGAACTATCAAAATTCATCAATATGTGCCCTACGATACAATCCGACTGTCAAGATTGTCTGACTTAGCCCTTTTTTCGCTCATTTCAACCATAGGATCTGATTAACAGGCACAAAGTGATGAAGTTTGATTGTTCAAGGGCATAATTTGACAAAATTGGTAGTTCTGGACTCTCACATGACATTGGCCCGATAGTTTAGGGGCGAAGAGTGAAGTTTCCCTAAGTTTTTTTGATTGAAAAAAATAGAAATTTCTTGGCAGAACAACAATTTCTGTCCACCATTCATCAGAAGATTAGGGCTATACCTCCCAACATCGTAACGCTGGTCTGAATCCAACTCCCACAGAACTGGTTTACCCTGCTGTGGATGAAAGTACCCCAAGAACCTGCATGCATATCAAGCCATATAGTAGATTAGATGCCTCCAACTCTCATGGTTGATGCATAATCTTGAAGGATAAAATATGCAGGCATTGGATCCTCTGTGGGGAAACAATCATACTGTTACTCAACAAATAGTTGACTCACACATTAATTGCATCCTGTTTCTCGAAATCCATGAAGGCATTGCTGTAAAATCGTGTTACAGTTGTAATGAGATCTTGGTAATCAGTTGCTGGTTTCCATTCGCCTCTCATTTCAGCAAATATCTGTTCAGCATCACCAATTCAAAAACTTGAAGAACAGGGACTGCTGAAATTCAATTAAACTTCAGGAAAAAAAAAAAACATTAGGAACAGGTAAAGGTCAACTTGGGACCAAATGCCATACAGTAGGGCCAGGGAAAACAATTTAGAAAAAACTGGAACCAGATTTCCCTGATGAGTTAGCGCAGCAGGTGATGAAGGTCAAATGCTGACTAGCAAAGCTGATGGGAGCCATAATGCACATACAGTAGGGTCCAGGTAGGCATAAATGAAAACAGGGCATTTAGATTCTCTGTTCTAAAAACTGGAACCAGATTTGCCAGGCTATGGTAGTGGAACCTGATGAGTTAGGTGCTGAGAGAATTGGCAGCTTGGAGTTGATGTTGGGACACAATCATATGATGAAGAGTATCAAATGCTGAATTCCAGAGGGAGGGACTAGACTATCTCTCTTCCCACTCTCCAACTAGCTGAGCTCTTCTTGTTGCCTTAACACAGGAATATTATCTTTCAGTTTTTGTTTTAGCATACAATACAGTGAAATCTTCACTCTCAACCCCCCAAAATCATTCACATACAGCCCATAACTGACATATACTGAATTTCAATATCCCAATCAACAAGAGTCCTAAAGAAGTAGCAGGCTTGTAATGGGTTCAACAGGATGTTCCAATTGGTCCTGCAAATTCTTAATTAGTGAATAATACTGTAATCACATTCACATTATTATGGGTGTGTCTTTATGTGTCTGGTTTACCGGCAATTAATTTGGTATTAAAATGTTCTAGTACTTGTAGATGATATTCCTTTGACTCCCAAAATATGTGTTTTTATTTCCAATCCCAAACTCATTTTAAATATATCAAATACACTCTTCCACAAAATTTTAGAGGATTACCTTGTTGTGCGCAGGGGAACCACCATATTGCAGTGCAAGTGTGTCACCCATAGCCTCGTAAACTCTCATTAAATTCTCTGCCAAAGGGTTTTCAAAATCAATATCAGGGGTTTCTATGAATCCCACAACATGCAGCTGACGTCCAAGGGCAGCAAGCCCATATGCATATTGAGCAACATTTGTGCGATCTAGGCAGTCCATGCAGTTGGTCCTTAGGATCCCTTTCTGAGACATTGTGCATCTAAGGCCATAGTTTCCATCGGGAACTTTTCTCTCCAGGTCCTCATTTTCATTAAAGAGATCCTCTAAAGAGTAGTCACCCTCATGTTTACTGCACCAGAAGGAAGCTATCAGCAATCTGAATTAAAAGAGAGTATCTTAAAGTGGAAGCAATAGTATGTCATTTCAGTAAAGCCTCAGAAGAGCCTAAGTAGCTTTTCGTAGCAATTTAATCCAAACGCTTACATGCTTAGATTCACATTCATGTGCATACATATAGAGAATCATATCGTAGTCACCACGTGCAGATTAAAAAGAAATGGCCCAGTGAATGAACTCCGATGCCTTTGGAAATGACAAGAAAAGAACTCCTTAATTGCATATAGATACGAAAGATAGGCCAAATTGGAAATTTTAAGTTTTATTCCAAGATAATGATACTAGGATTTAGATAGCACAACTTTGGAAGCACAATGGGTTGGACCTGTTGGTTGGGAAAAAGCGTGATAGACTGCAATCCCATCAACTGGAAAGACAGTTAGGATGTTAATGCCACATCTTCAGAGAAAACTCATATCCACGTACAATAGAGGAAATAATATGAGATGCCATTTCTTAAGGATAGCATCCGTTAACTTACAGACTTACGCAAAGGAGGATAAATTTAAAACTCTGTCCTGCTGTAATCTTGGTGGTACTTTACAGTAGAAGATGCCAGTTAAGTCCAGTGCATCAGCAGCGAAGTCTCTAAGCTGTTGCAACTCATCCCTAGCCCTGCAGTAAGTTTTGATTCATGTCAACCATACTTTAAACAAGATTAGACATGTATGCATTATGGAAGGAGGGGAAAGTCAGAGTACCTTCCAGTCATTATATTCTATAATAGTAAGAGTACCTTCTACTGTACATGTGCGTATTCAAATCCCATCGACAGAACCTTAGGTCATTCTTCCCTGGTAAACTGTCAATGATGGATGCAATAGCTTTTGCATATGTTGACCCAAGAGTTTTCTCAGCACGCTTCTTCCCACGTGTCTGTTGATCACCAATCATTATCACCAAAATGTTAAGAAAGTTGCAGTAAGAATACATCCGAGGATGTTAGATTAAAATACCAATAACACCATGGCATTACTCATTCCCACATATCCTTTTGCTACATATGAAGGCTACTACATTACAGCACATGATCATTAATAGTGCTTAAAAGGCACCTCAAGGAGTCTTTGAAAATTTGCTCATCAAAATGTTAGGGTCAAAGGAAAGAATGAAAGAGGTAAAAAGAAGCGATAAAAAACCTTTCTTTTTCCTTATCTCTCTCTTTTTTGTTAAGGACGTGGTTCTAGCAATTAGCAGCATAGATATTATGCTTCCACTTCTATATGTTTGTTGCCTCATGGCTGCAACAAGATTCCACTTTGCAGGACCCCACATTTCGTCTCTCTTATGTTTTCATTTGTTGCCCAAGTGTAACAATTGCCAAAGTCACAGGTCAACATGAAGTCAAATTTTTTATCATTGCTCATTTAAACCTTTCGGCTGCATTAATAGAAACTATATATGATTGGCTAGACTCTCTGTGTTTTGTTCTTTTATTGTATAATTGAGTCTCATTTTGGAATTTTTTGAAACAAAAAGTCAAAATTTGAGTTGCTACAACAAGTGCCTGGCCTTTCCACGAACAATATCCTGACTCCATGACTGTTTCCTCATTTAACGCAGAAAGTCTTACCTTAAGCAAACTCAATATAATTATTGGCACTCCATATCTCTTAACAAGATCCATAAAATGGCGTCTCGTGGCTTTATACTCATCTTGTTCCGCTGGCACTGGAAACAGAGAGAGAAGTTAGCAGAATAAATGAAAAGTTAGCAATGAGAAATGAGGATGCCAAAATTGGTTGTGCCTGAGTCTTACAAGAAAATTCAGGTCTAAATTTATGAAATCCCACAGTATTTTGGGACCAGAACAAGGGGACTGAACCCCGATATTGCACCGCAGAAGTAATTTGCATTGGGCACCCTTCAGCCGCATCTACAGACACAATCTGTTCTGTCTCGACATCATTAGCTACTCTACCCTTTTCGTTTACACCACGTTTCAAATATCTGCAACAGAAGACAGAAAAACAAAGCGGGACATGAGAAAAGAGAGGCATGTTTTAAAGAAACGAGTCATAAGAGTTGCATTATTTTTTGAGTTTAGATCGTCAATGAACTTCAGACGAGGTTGTAAGAATCCAGAAGCCTAGCAAATTGAAGATACAGCCACCACTTACGGTAGAAATGATGCAATCATTGAGGGCGGCATTTAGGGTAAACAATTTTGTGCTAGGAAATGGCAGTGACTTAATCATGTTGATTTATGCATATACCCCAGCAGAAAAGCTTTCTTCCAACTTGTCAATTCACTCTGTATACTAGGATTGAAGTATTGATACCTTTGTTGATTCCTAGGAATACCAAGCGTTGAAAAAAGGAGAAACTCGCCCAAATTTCATTCCAAGCTTTTATTATAACTTCTTACACACACGGAGAAAACATGTAATCTTCCAGTATGTATTCTGCATCGGAGAACTAGTTGTCGTTCACCATGCTCTCCATATCCTTTGTTTCGAGCAATAGCTCGAAGAGATGGAAACTAAATTACACCAGAAGCAGATCAAACGATTATATAATTAAGTTTTTGAATCATGTTTCATCAGTCTCCGTACCTGGTGCCAGCAAAATAACGTGAGCGCCTGGCAATAAGAGTCAACTTGAAGTTCCTGCCAGATATAGAAAGTTTGACCTGGATAAACAGAGCTTGAAATGATCAATATGTCATATTAAACCTGCCAATTATACAGTTGAAATGCATATGAACATGCATAAAGCTTCCAGAAATATTTTTAGAGGCCAGAAGCCTGCATGAGGTGCCAAATAGATGTACCTTACAGGTAGGCTGTTTGATTTTGTAAATTTTTCTTTTGGTTAGGATCTTGCCAATTCTGTTCTTCTTACCTCAAATAAATTGGAAGAAAAAGCGGCTAATGCACAATATAAAGGGTCATGTGATATACTAGTACACTCAAAAAGCTCCCCCATTGCATACCTGTGTAAAGAAGCCATGCACTAAGGCCACTGTCCAAATAGTGCTGACGCTATTCCGGATTTCACTTGTTAAGTGCTCATTCCAAACAAACCTTTTCTTGTAGACGTATTGTCCTGTCTTATAATCATTGAGGTTCTTTTGAAGACTACGCATGACATTGTATGAATAGCTGAAAAAGAAGTCCTTTGTAAGGTCTACAGTGCACAGAAGCTTCTTGTACCTAGGTCGAATGGAGTAGAAAGAGCGAAAAATATTAGTGGACCTTCAACAATTTGACCCAAAGAGGTGGAAATAATGGGGTTGGAGACCATTTCATTAAAAATTTAGACTAGGAAAATAGACTGGTTTGGTTAGCTACGAAAAGAAAATTCTCCCTGAAAGTTTGCAAGAAGTGACTGGAAATAGCCATCATAACAGAGTATTAACAAAGAGCAGCCATAATTTATATTTATCTAAATCTAGAAGACCTGGAAGATGCACTATCTGAGTCATTCTAAAAAGAACAGCCATATTTATCTAAAGAAGATGAAAACATAATATAGAAAATAATGAACCGAGGGCTACTTCATTAGGTCTACTTAGAATCCAAGGAATTATTACATTTGAATGGACAAAAGACCTGTTCTCATTCTTGGAATAAGCCATCAAGGTCCTGACTGTAGGATTTGGAATGGGAATCATCTCGCTCTTGGTAATGGCATATATCTTATGGCCACAAATTTCACCAATCTTCTTCCTTTTTGTTATAAGCAGCATGTAATAAGGTTCCAGAAATCTGACAAACCCTAAATTTAGAAGAAAAACCCAAATGAAATCCTCAAATGATACAAAAAAAAAAATTATATTTGCATCTGTAATTTGTATGTGACCAAACATTGCAGTGTGGCAGCATAACATACCGATGATCCCATAACAAGTTGTGACTAATTTAAGTCCACCCGTTATCTTGTTTCCTTCATCTAGCCGTTTCAATAGGTCAGAGCACTCATTTTCTGTGTATGTTGTAGAATCCTCGTTAATGTTTAGCTCAGAACACTCCAACCTGTCAATCTTTAACACCCTCCAAAAAGTTCGCTTCTTGTCTCGTCCTATAACATAATACTTCTGTTGCAAATCAAACCTATAGATATTAGAGGGTACTCTACCATGCCCAAAACAAAGATAATGCATGCCACGTAGATATATCATATATCTGATCACTATATCGATTCATAGCTATATATATATATATATATATTTCTGTTAAGAAAACGTGACAAACTTAATGCATATTTAACTTAGAATAAAACAAAAATAATTAAGGAACTTAAAACTTGGAGATACAGTCCACTGAAAATACCAATTATTATTATTTTTCCGTTTTTCCAAAAAGTGTCAAAGAAATCGTGAAAATATAGAATGCCAATTCAGTATTATTTTTAAATACCGAACAAAATATCAAGAAACGAAAATAAAAAGCTTACACAATGTCGTTATGGTAAACAACAAAATTAATCAGCGTACAGTATTGAGATTTAGTATAGGATTTTCTTAATTATAATTTTTCTTCAATAAATGTATTCAGAAGGAGCAATGTAGAAGATATAATCGAGAGGAAACAAAGCAAAATCGAACCGTATGAAACTCAAAGAAATGTTTTAATATATGTAGTCTTTTTTTTTTTCTAAGTCTTTTAATATATATAGTCAATATCAATGAGCTGTACGCAATCCCTCGCCAAGCCCAAGTCCAACTCGTCGTAATGGGCACCACGTTCAATGTGTCACAGAAGACTCTTCGGACAAATCCACAAATGTGGTCAGTGATTCAAACGAACACGGAACTCAGTGCCAAATTCAAACCCCTGAGCTTGTTATGTTATGTGAATTAGCTAGCCGACGGCCGGAAAACAAAGAATGTTACCAAACAACGCCGGACCATGTTAAATCGAGATTGAAGATATTGGAACAACGTCGTACAAACAAGCACAGAAGTGTTTACCGAAAAGGTCTCGTAAAGCCTGAAGCTTTGCAAGAAGTAAGCAGTCTGCTCCGAACCCATACTCCCGATGATCCGCCGAAGCTAGCTAGCCTTAAAAGCCTGCAGAAAGACCGCCATTTATAGAATCGGCTCTCCAACGCCTACCGCCTTCAATATTATATATACATGCAACCGGCAGCCTCCTCGCCTCACGCAACCTGACCACGGCACGAAACCTTCAAACCTCAATATCTACACGCATGTGTATGACATATACAATTACATACAGATATATATCAACGAGACTCGGACGAAAGTGCCGGGAAGGCGAGCCCATGATCAACGAAATGTGGCTAGCTTATCGATTGACTCGGATAATTTCTCATTGTTTATCCCTTCGAAACTTCCGGAAAGATCAGTTTCGAAAGTAATGCAAAGAGAGGATTTATCAAAGGTAAGCGAGGCGAGAGTCCCAGAAGGACAATAAATGGCAAGCGACAAGTGGGTAAAGTCAAAGTACTCGACGAAGCTCTAGCGCGTAGGTGGTTGCTTGCAGAGAAAGGACAAAGGAGGGAGGAACGTTGGCGGCTAAAACCGGAGAACTACGAGGAAACCAAAAACTTGACGACTACGAGAAGTTTTGAACTTCTCTTCTAGGCCTCTCTCTTACCTAACTCTTTTCTGTACTTCATGTCCCCTATATTGTCTTAAAGACTTAAATGTTTGCTGGAATTTCGGATGAAAAAAGAATTGATTGTTTGAGCAAAGAGTCATTTTTATAGTTAAGAATTCAATATAAAGATCGAAGACGAATCTCTCCTTCATATTCTGTTTTGATTTGAAGGCATGGTGTTACACATGCTTCCCGATCGTTATCTGGGTGCTTCCCAATTTTCGGTCAATGGCGGCCAGCAATTGATATATATATATATGCGCGTTAAGAAGTACATCCAAGTGACGATCGAATATAGAATTCCAACCTCTAGAATTATTGGGGTATAAGCAACAGTTCAACCAACTTGAAATCAATTATAATTTAGTGGTTGATTCTAAGAATTACATTTACTAAGTAAGCTGTTTTCTAGGGCATGCTTTAGCTTGTACATGATATATAAGTGTGTGTTTGTGTGTCGGTTCCCATCTATTCATTGAGGTGATTACATGAGGTAAGAAATGTAAGGTTGTTCTCTGTAACCATTCATTTGTTAATTGAAATTTAGTATGAAAATGATTTAATTGTAGAATTGTAGAATACTCATCTCTCTTTTCTTTTTCAATTATTAGCTACCAAGTAGTGTTACTTTCTGTTTTTTAAAGTGTGAGGTCATGCAGTCATCATGTCATAAATTATAGACTTCTCCAAATAAATCTATCTTGAAAATATTTGATTGTATTTTTTAATTATAAAGAAAAATATATTTTTTACTCACAAAACATCACTTGAGAGATTGCGCTTACAAATTATCCATCCCAATATATTGACGGGAAAGAACATTAATCAACATTTTGGTTATGGCAACTAAAAGACTTATATATATATATATATATATATATATATATATATATATATATATATATGAAATATCGATTATGTCTTTAAAAAAGTCAAAATAGCATATTACATTTAAAGGGCATAATCGTCATTTTTTTAAAAAAAGTCAATTTTTGTCTAATTTAATAAAAAAAATAAATCGAGGTTGCAATATGTTAGGGAATGATAGTTTGTTGGTACAGTTTCTCAAACGCGATAATTTAGAGTGCAATGTTTTTGCCATATTCTTAGAACTAAACTGTTGATCATGTGATGCTCAAAAAAAAAAAAAACGAGAAGAAAATATCAAAGACTGGAATGTTTCTCTCGTCTCATATCTCACTTTTCAAAGCTAGTAAATTGAGTTCTAATTAAAAAAGATAAACTAAATGTTTATCAACTTTTGTTTTTCAATATATCACAATTCACCATTTAGTAATTGTCTTAGCAATTTTGTAATTTGTGGGATCCTTCACCAGTAGACAACTAATCATAGAGCACCTCAGGAACCGGTTTCATGGCAGTCTCTTTCTCGGTCATTGGGTTTTTCCTTTTAAAAAAGAAAGAAAGAAAGACCAAACTAATTTATTTGCTTCATTTCCCTGTTACAACATCTAAATTGGGATAATTGTTTGGATACCCCACCTCCTCTCATATATTATACTTTTATCAATGGTAAATTATCTTGTCTAAAAAAAATGTTGCAAAAAATTACGTAGATTATCCCAAGCTGAGTTGATTAGTGTAAATCCACAACATAACTCTACACCAAAAAATGGGCTTTGGGACGGCGCAAAAAGCGCCTTCAAGGAGAATATTTCCTTTTAAGACATTTGTATTGTCTGTTTGATGGGTCAAGGCAAGTAAAAGGGGCATGTACTAGTTTTTGCCCCGCAAGCCCCCACCGCAGTTCTCATGCAAGCTTCGCGCAGTACTCCAGGGTTCAAATCCGAACACTCCCATTAACGGGACACAACTAACTACTTATAAAATAAACGCAAACTCACAAGTAAAGAAACTACAAACCAGAATCTAGAACTGTTTGAATCTAACAGCAGATTAGTTTGTGTGCATATTTACAAAGGTCAAAAACTTTCAGAGTTCGAAACCTACAAGAATCAGTGGAGTTAAGAGCTCTCCGTGTCATATATACAGAGTCAAACTTCGCCAGTTTAGAACCTAGATAGATGGGGTGGAATTGAGAGCTCCAGAAAGAATTAGCTATTGACATTTTCTCTTGTACTAAATAAATCAGGCCCACATAGAAGATGGTTGGTATCCGGTAGA
The DNA here is from genome assembly GCA_003952965.2 of Morella rubra. Classification (NCBI taxonomy): domain Eukaryota; kingdom Viridiplantae; phylum Streptophyta; class Magnoliopsida; order Fagales; family Myricaceae; genus Morella; species Morella rubra. The sequence continues at coordinate 5,256,715 of CM025851.1, read as the reverse complement.
TACTGCAACTCTCGTTGACTCTGAGAATAATTAATTGTTTACGAGAATATATCTGCCACCAAACGCCGATGGTATTTTCTCTTTTGGATGGCAATCTTACCATTTATTCTGTACGGGAACCCACATCCTTCGGACGGGTTTGAATCAGATCATGGTGAGATTTAGAGTAATGACAAAAACCTTTCTATGTGGTCCTTAGTGGTGGTAACAGGACCCCCCCATGAGTTACCCAGCTTGCAAAGCTTTCAGAAAATTCAGCACGGACCTCGTCACAAGCGATCTCCATTCCAGTCTGCTCCCTTTCCTAAATAAGTACCAATGGAGTTGATAATCTGTTTCTAACCAGTGGCATGAAGTATTTAAAACTAAAAATTCCACATACAAGTATAGTGTTTGTAGTGATTCATACAGTTGTAATTTACTTCCTATGTGCATGTGTCTCTGTCTGTGTGGATGTAAGTGTTTGCGAAATGACTATCAGGTCCTGTCAAACATTATGCAGTGAGGGCCAATGGTTTCCTTCAACATACAATGGATGACATGGAGAGAATTCTCTCCTATCATTGTATCTCAGTTAAGTCAAGACCGGGACATTTTCATAGCATTGTAAGCAGCATGAAAATAAAAACTTACCCTCATGCTGGAACTAGTCTCACTTGCAGATGTTGTTGTGTCAAGTTTTAGCCCATCTACAACATTGTCTGATGAAAGGCTGGTCAAAGATCTGCAGCCAAAGAAACCAGTGGTCGGTTGCCAATGAACTCCAACTCAAATGACACATTGTTTTTAAGTAAGAGTAAGGTGGAGGGTAGAGGAGGTTCAAGATCTATCAGACAGTTGAACATTCCCTTGTTGCAACTACCCAATTTAAACCATAGACTCAGCTGGAGAAAAGCTGAGAATGGTCCCACCGAAAAGACTACCACCAGGTTCCAGCATCACAAGACTTCCCCCTAATAAGTGCGCATTTCTCATTCTTTACGAACTTTATTCATAGAAAAGAGTCCCAATTAAAGAAATTGGTCCAGATGGGGGATATAAAGCAGATTGATCTTACTTTTCAGATTACCAAAATCTGGCATGATTATTTCATTTGAAGTCTAGGTGGGACACACCACCTCATCATCTTAAAAACTTTTTATTCCAAGTGAAGTGCACAATAAAAATTCTTCACATGTTGGAGATTATATTCGATTCAATGGGTAGCCATTGAGCGCCCCCCCCCCCCAAAAAAAAAAAAAAGAAACAAACAACACAACAGCAGGTGTATAGTGAGGCACCATTTGATCGTGTGCATATGAGTTGAACAGGGAAATGTATTTGATTTGTCTATTCTGTGGCAGAGTAGAAGGCATAGCAGATACATGAAAATTACCTTTCATATATTTCTTCTTCACAAGAATTTCCAGATGAGGAAAGCCACTCTACATCAAGAAAATTTGAGCAATTACAAGCATCCCCACGGTCATCATAACAAATGTCATTGCTTATAGGACATTGGTCCTCTAGCATATCCGTGAAGAGTTTCCTGCAAGACATTGATGGAGTAAACCTACAAAGGACAACCAACTATTATTTGGATGAATTGCAGATGCAGGTCAGCCGGACCAAAATAAAGACAAGCACAGAAAATAATATAAAATGTTCTACTAACAAGTAAATCTAGGAAACGTTTATTCATATTTTATAAGCATGATAAATTACTTCGTGATGTTTCAAGAGTGGTTTCAAAAATCCTCCAACATCCCATTGAAGACAATTTCTTTCTGCGGAAGGAAAGAAGAAAAGAATTGAAGGAACACTACAATTAAAACCTCACAAGTCGTGGGATGGAAACCTAAAACTGCAAAAGATTTTCTTCTATTTTTTTTTTTGTGTGGGGGTGGGGGGGGACGGGCTGGGGGTGTGTTTGGTGGGGGGAAGAATTAAAGAAGCTTTACGAGGCAGCAAGTACATAACATGTGCAATAAACCGACCTGCAACAAGACATATCACTTTCACATGTTGAGATCTCTGGCGTCGACTCTGAAAGACCAGTGTTACCTCCTTTCAATATCCCAGACAAAGGCTCTTGGTGTCCAACATCTGTGCTTACCTCATCTGAGTCTCTTTCGCAAAGAATATTGCCATCCGATAGTGATCTCTTAATAAACGACCTACAAATAAAGAAACAGGACTTAGTAAGTTGTCTGTAGAAGTAGCAATGGGTTTTAATTTTTTAAAATTAACTTTGATGAAGTTAGTCTTGAAAACTCATGGCAATCCCTACAAAAATTAAAAGTGAGAATGGCACTTCTTGTTGTCATATCATCCAAGTGGAGGCCAATCATCTATATACACATTTCAACCACAGAAAGAACAAAAAGATTCTTTGACTCTAACTGGATGGGGAAAAAGAAGAGGCAACAGAAGAGGGTTGATGGAGGAGGAAGGGAGGTGATTGTCCTTTCTTTGTTTGGTTGGGTAAAAGTGAGGGCAACGAAGGAAGATAGAGGGATTCCCTTCCCATTGGCCTCCTTATTTTTTCCTCCCAAAGGGTAGAAAACGGAGGGACGAGGCAAGATGAAGTCTATGATTAATTTTTTTAACTGTTATGGAGCCTACTACTATAATTTTATTTCCATCCAAACATATACCTTCTCATGAATTTTTCCAAGCTTTCCCAAATAAATTCTTACAATATCAGCATTATCCAAACATTTCCCTCGCATTTCTGAAGACTTTCCCAGAATTTTCAGATCCTTTTCTATTCTTCCCACTAGAAGTGAGTCCAGAAAAGGAAGAAAATCCCATGTGGGAAGAAACTTCCGACCTAAAACAATCCTGCCCTACATATTTTTCTTGTTTCTTTATTAGATGCTCTTTGATTTGTTTGGGTATCAGCATATAAAGTCTCTCACAAAAGTACCCTCAAGTTGAAATGGATGGGTAATTGGCAACACAAAAGCTCATACCTTTGATTCTCACCAGCAAAATTAGGGGTATGACTCACAACCTTGTAATGCTGGTCAGAATCCAGCTCCCACAGATCTGGTTTACCAGGTTGGGGCTGAAAGTAACCCAGGAACCTGCACAGTCATCAAGTGAACTTGTAAATAACAACGCTTGTGCCAATCCACAAAATATGATGGTTTCATTTGCAGGCTCCGTGGATAATCTTTAAAAGAAACAAAAATTGGGTACTACCTAATGGGAGAATTTGACTTACACATTAATGGCATTTTGTTTCTCAGGATCCATGCAGGTATTACTGTAAAACCTTTGTAAGGTTCTAAAGAACTCCTGTGACTGAGTTGCTGCTTTCCACTGGCCTCGTCTCTCAGAAAATATCTGTTTAGCATCACAATTCGAGAAATTGAATCATAAACACACTCATATCTAATCAGGGACTAAAATAGCTTGAAACATGACACACCAAGGGCATTAGTAGGGGCTGGGTTTCTAAAAGATGGGCGGTTTTGAATTGGTCGTCAAAAATCTGGATATAGTTAGGGTCAAGCCAAGGGTCTGATTCCTGCTTAAGGCATGATGAAAATGGTCAGCAAGGAGTTTGGAACTTATAACGGAGAAGCCAAAATTTTAAAATATCCACAATAGTTACATGGGTCAAGAACTGTAATCTCCACTTGCTGTGCTACCTAGAAGATCATATAAAAAATTGTAATCTAGCTTTTGAAATTCTTTTTATTACACTGTTCAGAAGACTAATTATATCAAATAACTGTAATGCATTTAACACTGATTACCAGCTTTCCAAAAACCAACACTTAGAAGGGTTACCTTATTGTGGGCTGGAGAACCACCATATTGTAATGCAAGCGTGTCACCCATAGTCTCGTAAACTCCCATTAGATCCTCTGCCAGAGGGTCGTTGAGATCAATGTTTGGAGAATCTAAAAATCCTAAAGCATGCAGCTGACGTCCGAGGGCAACTAGCCCATAGGCATATTGTGCTACATTTGTGCGATCTAAACAGTCTATACAGTTGCTTCTAAGGACTCCTTTTTGAAACATGGGGGTTTTCACATGGTGGTCTCCATTTCCATCACCACTACCACAGCCGTGGCTAACTTCATTTTCCAGGTTGTCAGAATTGTCATTTCTACTGGAAAGGTTCTCCAGATAGCAGTTATCACCATAACTTTTCCTGCATCAAGATGGAATTGTCAGCAGAGGAATGACTAGAAAGTATATTTAAGTAGTACTACGAGTAAACCCAGAAAAAAGCCCTATGAGATAAGCTCTAAGCAGCTAATATGTTATATAGGAAGCTGATCCTGCACCATATGTAGATGCACCTTGAAACATATTTATTGAAGTAGGCCAACATGAACTACATGAAAAACCATGAAGAAATTGCCAAGTGAAAAGACCCCCAAGAAAGTATCGAATACAAGCATGTAATAATCCTCAAATGAACGAGAACATGGGTCAAAATCGAGTTTCCTTACATCCCAATTTTTCATCTGGATTGACTAGTTAGAAACAATGAGAGCCATAGGTGGGAAAGCATATTACCGTTCATACCTAAAGTGCTTAGACACAGAAATTAAAGCACACCCATTCCTGATCTTTGGCATATTACAACGACAATGACGATTATCAGTAAGGGAGTGTCCTTTTGCTTAAAACTTACTCATAGAAGGAACAATTTAATAGTCCCTCAGGCCTTGAATTTGGTTTCATTTGACAATAGAAGATGCCAGTTGCATTCAATGCGTATGCAGCCACTTTCCCTAGCTGTGTCAACACATTGGTAGCTTTACTGCAAACATTCAAGTTCTATTCAAGTCAGTCGTGCTTAAAATGACGAGGAAACTATAAGTTTTTATACAAGCAGGAGAAAGCCAAAGCACCTTGTAGATGTCTGTGTAGATCCCAGTGAAGAAACCTAAGACGATTCTCCACAGTTAGATTTTTATTGATGAATCTGATAGCATTTGCAAACTCTGCACGAAGAATAGTTTCTCGAGGCTTCCTCTCACGAGTCTGTTAATTGCCAACGAAAATAAGAAAAGAATTTACGAAACACTCATCATAAGTTGCTCAAATCCAGATATAAGAGCCAAAACAATAAGCGTGGATGGAAACTTGATGATTGATTTCTCAATAGACGCAGAAATGGCCTACCTTAATTAAATTCTTCCTTATTCAATAGGATTTTATTTTCCATACAGACCAACAAGATCATGGAGTCTAATAGGTGGGTTCTTGACCAAGAACAAACAAACAATGTCAGCAACAGGAACCAAATAAGTTACAATACAATGAAATAATGTAACTGTAATGTGATCATCACATATATATGTGCAAGCGTGTAGTCTGATTAGACCAATCGTGAGATGTTTGGAGGCATGCAGCTGACGTCCGAGGGCAACTAGCCCATAGGCATATTGTGCTACATTTGTGCGATCTAAACAGTCTATACAGTTGCTTCTAAGGACTCCTTTTTGAAACATGGGGGTTTTCACATGGTGGTCTCCATTTCCATCACCACTACCACAGCCGTGGCTAACTTCATTTTCCAGGTTGTCAGAATTGTCATTTCTACTGGAAAGGTTCTCCAGATAGCAGTTATCACCATAACTTTTCCTGCATCAAGATGGAATTGTCAGCAGAGGAATGACTAGAAAGTATATTTAAGTAGTACTACGAGTAAACCCAGAAAAAAGCCCTATGAGATAAGCTCTAAGCAGCTAATATGTTATATAGGAAGCTGATCCTGCACCATATGTAGATGCACCTTGAAACATATTTATTGAAGTAGGCCAACATGAACTACATGAAAAACCATGAAGAAATTGCCAAGTGAAAAGACCCCCAAGAAAGTATCGAATACAAGCATGTAATAATCCTCAAATGAACGAGAACATGGGTCAAAATCGAGTTTCCTTACATCCCAATTTTTCATCTGGATTGACTAGTTAGAAACAATGAGAGCCATAGGTGGGAAAGCATATTACCGTTCATACCTAAAGTGCTTAGACACAGAAATTAAAGCACACCCATTCCTGATCTTTGGCATATTACAACGACAATGACGATTATCAGTAAGGGAGTGTCCTTTTGCTTAAAACTTACTCATAGAAGGAACAATTTAATAGTCCCTCAGGCCTTGAATTTGGTTTCATTTGACAATAGAAGATGCCAGTTGCATTCAATGCGTATGCAGCCACTTTCCCTAGCTGTGTCAACACATTGGTAGCTTTACTGCAAACATTCAAGTTCTATTCAAGTCAGTCGTGCTTAAAATGACGAGGAAACTATAAGTTTTTATACAAGCAGGAGAAAGCCAAAGCACCTTGTAGAGTGTCTGTGTAGATCCCAGTGAAGAAACCTAAGACGATTCTCCACAGTTAGATTTTTATTGATGAATCTGATAGCATTTGCAAACTCTGCACGAAGAATAGTTTCTCGAGGCTTCCTCTCACGAGTCTGTTAATTGCCAACGAAAATAAGAAAAGAATTTACGAAACACTCATCATAAGTTGCTCAAATCCAGATATAAGAGCCAAAACAATAAGCGTGGATGGAAACTTGATGATTGATTTCTCAATAGACGCAGAAATGGCCTACCTTAATTAAATTCAATATGAGTATGGGATTTCCATATCTCCTAACAAGATTTTCAAAATGAAGTCTAGTGGCTTCATAATTATGGTCTTTCTTTGACACTGGAACAGAAAGAAATGTCAGCAAAACAGGAACCAAACTCAACAAGTTACAATGACAATGAAATATGTCCAAGACATACATATAATGTCAGGTTTGATATTCAATCGTGAAGTTTCCTGAGACCAGAAAAGGGGTATTGAACCCCGGTTTTGCACAATAGAACTTATTTGTGTCGGATATCCTCCAGGAGAATCTTCAAAAACAATCTGTTCTGTCTCAACATCATTAGCTACTCTACCCTTCTCGTTGACACCTCGTTTTAAATATCTGCACCAGGAGATAGGAAGATAAAGTGAGACTTATATGTCAAGAGGGGAAAATTTTGTTCTCGCGAATGGGATGCCAAAATATGGATAGTGTAATCATCCTCTGCGACCCACTGCAGAAGTTGCGAGCATACAGAACAAGCCGATAGAGATCAGAAGTGACAGTCATAAGTCAACTTGTAATCCAAAGAAGTGGTCATAAACAGTCATGTGGCCTCTGTAGACCAGTTCTAGGGACATATATATGGCCATGGGTCAATGAGATGCGAATCTGAGGTTGTGTTTGAGTGTTAAAATTTTAGGGTATTGGAATTGGTGAAAAAATGAAGAAAGATATGATTTGAATGAGTTTTTTATATTTATTATAGTGAAAAGTAATGATTTGATGGGGAGAAAGAGATTATATTATAATTATTTTATTATGTTAAAATTTTAGAAGGACTAGAATTTTAGTAAACAAACACACCCTGAGTATACCACAAGTAATGTCAAAAGTATCTAAGGGCATGTGCATGGCAACGGGTAAAGGAGATGGGAATCCAAGTATATCAGGTGTAATGTCAAAAGTATGTAGCTTAACCAAATATCTAAAGGAATTATGTTTGAGAAATCCTCAAACCTGGTGCCAGCATAATGACGTGAGCGTCTGGCGATCAGGGTCAAGTTGAAGTCCCTGTCAGATACAGAAAGTTTGACCTGGAAACCAAAGCATGAAATAGTCATATAAAATCATGCCTTAGTTCCAACACATAATAATATGCATCAACTGTCCCTTTTTTCTCACAACTAAGCTGTTCGACTTACTAAAATAAAATGGTTTAGTCTCAGTGTCAATATTGATGGAGAATCTAGATGTGGTGCCTACTGAAGATACATCAAAATGCACTAGAACACCTGAAGTTACGTCAAAACTAAGCCATTTGCTAACTAAAAAGAGTCTTCATTACTGCATTATTCTCATAGACAAAATGCTGGATGGCCCAGAAAACAACCATAAAGGTATACTATCAAAATAAAACTAATAAGAACTCTTCCAGTTTCACATAACCCATCCTAACCCTGGTGACTGCGGAAGGAGGATGGTTGTGGCAGGTTGACTGCAACATAAAACTTAGCGACAAAGCAAGAGGAGAAGAAACCATCCAAAAATTTTGAAATGCATACATTAGGCAAGCACATAAACATAGAACATAGAAAAACAAGCATCCTTCTTGGTTATGGCTCAGCGCATAGAAATAGAGACATACAGAAAACCCATATAATAAATCAAAATCCATATTACATACCTGTTTAAAGAAGCCATAAACTAAGGCCACCGTCCATAGAGTATTCTTGAGGTTATTTCGGATTCCACGAGTCAAGAACTCATTCCAAACAAACATTGTTTCATACAGGAATTCTCCTGCCTTATTATCACTCAAGTTATTTTGAAGACTACGCATGACATGGTACGAGTAGCTGAAAAAGAAGTCCTTCGTGAGATCCACTGTGCATAGGAGCTTCTTGTATCTATGTCCACCAGGAAAAGAAAAGGCAGAACATATCAATATACATCTAATAATTTGAACAACAGGAAATAAAGCCAATGAAGCAAATTTTAAACTATAAATATAACCAGAAAGAAGGGGAAAATAAAAGAAAATAAAGGGAAAGAAAATGATTATCCCTGCAAAACCCTGATGATACCTTGTCTCATTCAACATGTTATATTTACATCACAACAGCAATGAACTTTGAACCTGTACATTTGCAGGAAATGAACTGGCAATAGCCTCTATTGCAAAATATTGACAGAAAGGATCCACCAATAACATTCAGCTCTACACTATCAAAAACAGAAAGGAAAAAGAAAAAGAAAAAGAAAAAGAATGTGCATCATATTATAAGAACGGTAAACTAAAACAGGAACATGAGTTAAGTTTGAATCAAGGAAGGCCACATCATTTGTCTCACACCGAGGGGAATTGATATGTCGTACAGAGATTACCTTCAAAATGTAGAACTTGTCTACTTCTAAAAGATCAAACCAAACAATATTACTTTCCCCAAAAAGACTTAAGAAAAACTAAGATTACTGAGCAAAAACTACAACAAAATTTCCATCCAAGTACACATGGACAATCCTTAATTCTGATTGCTACTCTCTTAGGTCTCCTTAGAAACACTAAGGACATATTACATTTACATGCAGAATGGACAAAAGACCTGTTCTCATTCTTAGATAAAGCCATTTTGGGCAGCACAGTAGAATTTGGAATTAGAATCATCTCGCTCTTGGCAATGGCATAAATTGTGTGCCCACAAATTGCTCCGATCTTTCTTCTTTTTGTAATAAGCAGCAAGTAATAGGGTCCTAGAAATTTGATGAACCCTATCATCAAAAGAAACAACATGAGTTAACGAATGTGGAGAAAGAAAATGAGCAAAGTCGTCAGCTCTTATAGACATAACGTACCGATGATCCCATAACAAGTGGTGACAAATTTAAGTCCACCCGTACACTGGTTTCCTTCATGAATCCTCCTCAGCAGGTCATAGCATTCAATTTCTGAGTATGTTGTACAGTCTTCAAGAATGTTGAGCTCGGAAGAGTCCAACCTGTCAATCTTCAGCACCCTCCAGATAGTTCTGTTTTTGTCTCGTCCTATCATATAAAAGTTCTGTTGCATATAGAAGGAATTTTAACATTGCATTATCAATATGACAAAATAAGTTGACATGGTAGATGGCTTATTAGAAAAGGCAAATAAAGAATCAGTTTTTGAAATCATTATCGAATCAGAACTGCCCAAATCCACGGTCAAGGTTCCTAACAAGCCAGTGGCAATAGTTTCACACTTCACAACAGTGGCATATTCTATATGTTTGCAGTTTATAGCAGAGGATTTCCATAGCAATCAAAACAACACCAAAATGTGGTCTCCAAAAGTTTCAGATACCAGAACCATTAAGGCGTTTGATCTCTGGAAATCTGGGCATGCTCAAAACGTGAGAAAAACACCGGACTGCTGGAGAAAGACAGCAACCAAGATACTTTGCGTTCAAACCAAAATCTAACTCCAACACCCCTTGCCAACAAGAATCATTAAACCAAACTTCCTTTCACAACAAATACTTCTCACGAAAGCCAAAGTATAAATCTACCAGCCTGCCAAATCGTGTCTAGATCACGAATCATTGAACTATACTTCCTTTAACCAAAACTAATATTGACAATAATAAACCATATATAAAAATTTTACAATACAACTCAAATAATAACAATTGAAAGGTACACGAATTCAAAGCTAAGTTTCAAGTAAATAAGTCTTCTTTTAAACCAAATCAAAATATGATAGCTCACTCGAGTTCTTCAACAAATCAAAATAAGTCCAAGTACAAAAGCAACAGCGTCTGAGAATTTCCAAAATACGAAACAAAACGCGAAAAGTTAACAACTGAATTTTCAATAAAAAAAAAAAAACTGACAACGGACATGGATTTGACCAACAAAACAGTAGAAACAAATCAAAATCTCAAACCAATGTTGAAGGATGTATAGATGTGTATACCGAGCGAGTTTCGTAGAGTCGGAACTTCTGCAAGTAGCAAGAGTTCGTGCCGTGTTCCTCGTCGGTCCAGTGCCGGAGCTCTTTCTCTAACGCCATGATCCGGATCCCCGAGCCAAAGAGCTCGGGTTCACTCTCAATACTCAAAAGAACGAACGGAAATCACCAAAAACAACCGGGAAACAAAAAAACAACAATCCTTGCTTGACTTCCAAAATAACAAACTCTCACTACAGCAGCTCAATCCGTGAATCCAACAAATACATACACAATGAAACAGAGACGAAAGAGAAGGAAGAAGAGTGAAAAAAAAAAAGTGATACAAATCGAAGCTGAGAGAGAGAAGTAGAGAGGTGGCGTTAGATCGTGATGGAGGCAGAGAGAGAACGAAGGCCACGGAGCTTCGGTGACTGCATCCACACAAACAAATAAAAATAGATCAGGTTTCCTTCCATATAATTGACTATATATGTTTCTTGCTTGGCCTCTCTCTCTCTCTCTCCTGCTAATTATTCTTTTTCTGCTTAATAATTGACCTTGGCAACTCCAATATGAGAGAACTAGTCAGGATTGAACTCGGACGAGTTAGGAACTGGATGCACCACGACTCTCCAAACCCTGTTCGCTAATGTTGCTAAATTTTGGAACCGGAACAATTCGATTACCAATTGAATGGGAATTAGGCTGCTGTTTGCATGTTAAACGATAAAATAAAAAGCTATTTTCAGCTGCAAATATCTTTTAATAAAATTATTAATTTTTCACTGTTTGGCTGTAATCTTAAAAATGTTACCAAAAAAGGTTCTATTTGATAGAATTCTATTTGGAGTCTATCTTATACTCTTAGAGTTTTATTTAAAATAGACTATTGTTTGAAAAAAAGAAGTTGAAAATAACGAGCCTAATTTTTTGTGAACCCCACTTAAGATTTTTCACACTTTGATCTAAAGTTATTATTTTAGACTTTTAGATGCTGTAGAACTCTGACATCTACACCTTAATATGATGTCTGGAAATAAAAAATTTTCAGCATTTGAAGAATTTTTTTCAAAAGTTAAAAATTTTTATCACCAAATATTTAAATTTTAAAATTTTCATATAAATTTCAACACCTTTCAAACCAACTTCAATATTTTTTTTATAACAACCTAAGACTACATCAAATATTCTTGTTTTTTAAAAAATTTAAAAATGTTCACATAAATTTCAACACCTTTCAAACCAACTTCAATATTTTTTTATATAAAAAAAAAATCAAATATTCTCTCTTCTTATTTTTTTTAACCAACACTGGTACTTTTTTTTATTAAAAAAAATCTATCAAATCTTTTTTAACAAACTCCAATAAAAATCATTTTACAAGCAAGCATTAATTTTACAAGACTTTGTAAAAATTAAAACTCTCAACAAAATTTCAGTACAAAAATCTCCCACAATATTTTTTTTTTAAAAATTCACAGTTATTTTTTTCATCAACTCTAACACTTTTTTTCAAAACTTGAATCAAGTTTTCATAAATTCTAAGAGAATTTTCACAACTTGCAATGCCCATCTAAACATAGAAAATTCTTAAAAAAATTTATTGGTAAACATCATCTAAAAAGATGTTTCAACTTACTAACACCTATGTATGGTACATCTTAATCTCAGAGTAATTTAGAAATTTGTAAATTCTGTTAGCCTAGATGCTTGGGGTGCGATGTAAACGGAGGCGACTCAGTAGAAACTGAGTTGATTCATCTGTTTGAAATTTATATCTCCCTTCAAGGGAGGGGGGAATTTTGTATTTTTTTTTTTTTTTTACTTTTGGTCATATTTTATTTTGGACAATGGTGAGGGGCCTTTTCGCAATCATTCACTTCTAACCCCAGTTAGCCAAGTATATTATTAAATCTGAAGCAAACTGGTGAGGTTATCCCAATTCCCATGGAGGAGGAGAATATACTCATATACCATTTTGAATAGGTATTGAGTACAAACAAATCTCTCATATTTTATAAATAATTACGGATTTTTCATAGACTTTTTTTCTTTTTGTTTTTTGCTGGGATACAAACCTTCTTAATAAACTCAAAGAGATTAGTTGAGAAATCATCCGAAGAAATTCAACCAACACATCAGAAACGCCAGTACAATCATTTGGCTATATGATACTCAGTAAAATATTAAAATAACAGCTCGTTCACGTTATTAGGCATCATGGACCAATCATTAGGCTGTTTCTCGAACATAGGTAGAAGTAAGGTAATACGTTTTGTATTAAAAAAAACTTCCCACTAAAGTCTTATTTTAATTTGTTTTTTTAATGGCATATATACCTATAATTCCTGACAGTTCTTAGGTGCTGGGAGTCATCTCCATAGCTTCGTCCCTATCTATAAAATTAATGTGGGATATCGAGCCCTGCAATCGAGACCCAAGAGTGTATGGGTCCGCCTGGTGCATTAACTAAGACATCATCTTTCTTCTTTATTAGATCAATATACACATGCAGACACGGACACAAAAACAGTACATTCGGATGGACCAGACCTAAAATCCGAACCATACCCAATAATTAATTGAGGAGTGGCCTACCTGCGAATGAACTAATTCGAGAACCCAACATGGTTTGTTGTATCCCCCACGACTTCCTATCTTTTACCTCTCGAAGGGAGAACAAAATGTTTAGTAGTTAAATAAAGACAAGGAGCGAGACAACTTGGAGTGATCAGAGAAGGGACTCGTGAGAAGGCGGCCTATGTGGACTGGCATTTTCAACGTGGCCAGATCCTAGACCGTAGCTGGAGACAGCTGGGAGGATTACGTGGCATTATGTAGACGTCTCGTCTTCACCCACGTGAAATGTGCAGGGCACCTTACTTCCTCGAGCCGACAGCCACGCCACGTGTATTGTTATTGTAGATAGGTCAGAGAAATCATCTACTACAGATTGAGGATCCGAGGGCATGTGAGCTCGTCCCACCCGCAGATCTCCACGACCTTGCTATACTCGCTGAATGCGGCAGTCACGTGGCAACTATTAAGATAAACATTGGGGGCGCCATTTCAACGTGGAATTTTTTTGCAAAACACGGACAACATCAGTGTTGTCAGCAAACACGTCAATGGGCAGCGAGTTGCTTTCCTGACTTGGATCTGGGTGAAGATTATCCTGCTGAAAAGACGGAGAGGATAGAGAGAGAAAGAGAGAACCCCAATAATTGAGAACATGGAAATCACAAAGTGGTGGCGTAAATTGTCAAAAAGAAGGCTTTCTAATGATTCTAATCATCCGGATGTCGGGGTTAAAACTTTTATTGGATTCTCCACCGCTTTAACCATTCGGGAGCATCCAACTTGTTACTTTTTAGACCGAGTAATACGATTTTCCCAATTGTTCCTCTCTTTTCATAAATAGTAAACTACAAGTCGCATTCTTTTTCAGTCTTTTTCGCACTTTGCGGCACACAAGCAAACTACCCCTTTTTATATATATGTATATATGTTACTATTTACTCCTTTCATGTACATAGCAACAAAATCAATATAGTGTTCGCGTTGAATTTGTGCAGTTGAAGCCTTTATGATTGGGGTACAATCATTATTGCTATCTGCCGAAACTTGGGTTAGTGCTTTCTTTTTCATGGGTGGAAAAAAAAATGCCTGCCGGCTGCCAAAGAAAATAATTGGAAGATTGGGGTCCGGGGTTTCGAAGTCTTTTGCTTGCTCGTACGCGACTCTCCTTCGAGTTGTTGCTTCTACTCGTCCGTGTCCGTCCTCTTTCATTTCACGTGGGTTATTTATTGCGCGCACATTTCGTGTGGCTGACATAAGACCTCCGTTGTCTTTTGTGGACCATGCGAAGAGGAACAACATATTTTTTTTAAGGCAGTCGTGTTCCTCACTTTTTGCCATCGAAATATCGTGGGGAAGTTGAGAAAAGGAAAGAATAATTTTGTTTAGCGGAAGTGATGTAATTGTAAGTAGATTAGATAGGTAGTAGGACAGACATCGATATGAAAAAGGGGACCAAGCACTACAACATATTGAATAGCTTCTTTAGATTGTAAGGTCCTGTGATGTTTGGTGGTCCACTCCAAAACAGGTTTGCTAATTGTCTGTTGGCACTTTCAGTTGGGTGAGCAGCATCAAACCACACATACTCGCTGGGGTTGCTGCATAACTCGAACTTCACTGTCCCATTTTTCCCTCCACATGTGAGCTCCCCGTTATATGCCCCACTCCCGCAGCATGCACTCTTGCCAACCTTCAAACCTACTCGATTCAAATGGTTAATTAAGAAAACAATCAACATATAATTAAGAATTTCTGATGGAATTAGGAATATGTCCTAATTGAAATTACCGAATTTTGTGGCGTAAAGTGTCCTTTCAGCTAGGGCGGTGTAATAATCGTATAGTGCATATTTGAATCCCGGTAGCTGCTGTTGTATCATCTTCAGGAGTTTTGGTAGGGCTATGTTGTGCATTTTCGCTATTACCGTGGGCTCATGGGCGCAATCGCTGTTGATTCCCAACGAGGCTTTGGTGGCAGGCATACAACCCAGAGGTCCCAAGTTTTGGAACCCAAATTTCCTTCCTCCAGTCTTGTACACTTTCTGAAAAAAGTTGTTAACAGCAGGAAATGTTGATTCGTATATGCAATTTTCTTAATAAGAAAAACAAATTGTATCGGATCTAGAAAAAAGAAAAGAAAAATAAAGTAATCTTACTTCGATCACGGTGGTGAAATTAGCAAGCACCATGGTCATGTATTTTTTCCTGTAGGAAGAAGTAAGTGCATTGGACTGGTTACGTGTGATGGTCATGTAATCGTTCCCACCAATGCTAAACAAATAAACAGCTTTGGCTAGCAACTTCTTTGCTTCTGCGCCACCTAGCTGCTGCTTTAACTTCCTCGCCACCTCTTCAAAGTAGCTTAGTTGCAATTTAAGGTAAATCTGGAAGAGACACCAAAAAATAAAAATAAAAATAAACAGCATGAATGTAGGTGTTCTTTTTTCTAAAATTTCGGGATATAGAAATTTCTAACAAAACAAATACATTCCAAAATTTTTAACTTTTACACATATACATTCTACTTTTCATAAATCCCAATAAATCTCAATAAAGTAAAAATTTTTAAAATTTCGAGAATATTCTTAAAAATTTTAGCAAACGAACACCCCATAAATCGGTTGAATGATTGTGAGTTCTGAGAATGCCCCTAATCTGCTTTGCCCAGCGAGGCATGGGCCTAGTTCAGGCCCAGGTAAGTAGAGCCAAAAATTCTCTGGAGTAGATTCAAAGATGGGGCAAATAGGGAGGGTAGGTCCAACCACCACTACATGTGTAGACGCGGACTACATGGCCAAGCCCAAGATCTGCTTATGGGCAGGACCGATGTACTTTAGTAGATCAGATCATAGGTGTAGAAAAAACTTCTACTTTACGTTACTCTAGGAATGACTATATACTCAAAATATTTATTCTGCAAATTGCGATGTTAACAATCGGTTGGTCTCCCATCTCCACTCTCTAGCGCAGGGCCATGCCAGATTGGTAGGTAGTGCACGTGAGGTGAGTCTAATCAACTATTTTCCCCAGCACCAAACAAGGCTACATCAATTATTGCAAACTTATCAGCGCATTAACCCAGTTTGCTAGAGATCCATAGCTTAGAGAACAAACATTTGGAGAGATCCATAAAGCAGAAGTTCACATACCGCTCCAGGATGAGTTCCAGGAAGAACACCGGCGGCAGCTGATGCAAAGTTCACCCCATCAGTATAGTCGTCAAACCCCGGCTGTAGATAAGGTTTGATCAATGGCAAATTCGCGTACTCAGCTGCAAACAAAAACCATAAGCCACAGTCAAGTGGTGGCCACTCACATTACTTTAATCAGTACTGATAAAAAATATGTAGTTTTTTACCAATGAAGTCGGGGACAATACGGCCATCGGAAATTCGACCGGTGGGGTGCTTGAAGAAGGTCTCCCCGTATGGCCAGAAGTTTGCCGTGGGCGCATTGATAAAGACATTGTTTCCTGCATCGAAGAGGGAGTCTCCAAAGACGAACAATGCCGCATGTTTTTGTGGCAACTTTGCAACGCAGGTGGATGGAATGAGAAGGGTGGCACAAAAACAGGCCAGTAAGAGTGCGCTCAACCTCGCCATCTCAGTATTGGCTGGTGGTTAGAGTCAGTTTTCACCAGTAATACTGGATAAAGGGTGTGAGATTGAGCACGGCATTTATAAGGTATTCAAGGCCAGTGGGGAAGAGATCTTCTGCGCGGCCAAGGTCTAAGATATGGAGTGGGAACTACTTTTGTGCGATTCCCGAGATGGTGTATTTTCAATTGGACCCCCCCTCTTTGTGGGAACGGTGAGTTGAGTCAAGCTTGATCTGTTGTAGGACCAGAGACAGAGACCGGGAAATTAATGTGTGCAAGCCATTTGAGCTCCCACTTTCTTTTTCCGCGAATCCAGTAGAAAATCACAAGCAATTGGGATCCGAAGTCGAAACAGTTATATCGCCGGTGTAGTTCATGGTAAAAGCTGAGATGGAGATTGTTCCTCAAGAGTACAGAGAGCATAGGTTTTTTTGTTTTTTTTCCTTGGCGAGGCTTTATCAGATCCTCTCACACGTCCAACAAGCATTAGTGCTTGCCTAGAAAGAAAGAAGAAGCATTGGTGCTTTGCAGGCTCGTGGTTCGAAAACTAACTTTTATCACGTTACAAAGGCCCACGTCCGTATTCATAATGCAATCCCTGACAATAGTCACAATGTGGAAGGACCGCTCAGTCCTTTAAAGAAAGAAGGTTCAAGGTGGTCGACGTCGTGCTTCGCATGCGAGTTATTGTTGTCGTTTTTTTTTTTAAAAATCTTCTTAAATGGACAATACATGTGGGAATGCTGAGCAACGCGTCTGGGAAGAAGTCTTTAACATTCTTCCGAGTCAAACTAATCAATGCGACTTGAAATTGACATAATTACACGTTGGAATATTATGAATCGAAGCGGATATGCCTCGAGCTTGTGTATATTTTTATGTTGGACCAAGCTTGGAATGAGATTTCAAGCAAGGCTTGAGCCAAAATGCTGCCAATTTATTACGAAATGCACTGGAACCTCCAAAAACATCGCAAGAAACTAGACATGGAGATGGACAGGTCACGAGAATCGAGATAATACAATAAATTATGCATGGGCGAATAGTTGTTTCACAGTGTAAGGCCCTGTGACACTCGGTGCTCCACTCCATATCAGATTAGCTAACTGGCGGTTTGCCCTTTCAGTAGTATGGCCACCGTCAAACCACACATACTCGCTAGGATTGCTGCATAACTCGTATGGTTCTGTTCTGTTTCTTCCTCCCCCACAATTCATTCCCCTATACGCTCCACTGCCACAACACGCAGCCTTACCATTCTTAAAGCCTGAAAAAGAAAAAAAGGTTACAACAAAGATGAGGGTAAAAATCCAGCTAGAGAAGAGGCATAAAGTGAAAAACTTTGCTCGCACACAACCCACCATATTTCGAAGGGTTATTCACTCTGTCTCCTAGCGCACTGTAGTAATCAAATATTGAATATTTGAATCCAGGTAACTTGGTCTCTAACTTCTTGAGAACATTGAATAGAGCTCTGTTGTGTAATCTTGCCAAATCCGAGGGTTCCTCAGCACACTTACTACCAAGTTGAGGATTCCTTGCTTTCATGGCTGGGAGACAACCTAAAGGCCCTGCATTCTGAAATGCGATTTTCCTTCCTCCTAAACTATATATTTCCTGCAAAAGCAAAAGGTAAACAAATTAGAGCTGACCAAACTATTCAATGCTATTCCAGTGGTAATGTACTTCCACAAAATAATTTTTCATAGTGAGCTCCTTACTTTGAGGACATTAGTCAAGTTGCCGATAACAATCCCCACATATTGTGTTCGGTAGGACTGAGTAGCATGCGGGTTTTGCGAGTAAAGGTTAAAGTAATCGTTGCCTCCAATGCTGAACAAGTATACAGCTCTCATCAGCACCTTCTTGGCTTCTACATCACCCAGTTTCTGCCTCAGTGACTTCACTGCACCCTTAAAATTGCTTAGCTGCGTTGGGAGACTTATCTGGAATACAGAGGACAATCCAGCAATTAAAAGCAAACTCTCATTGTAATATATTGATTGTATGGATATAAAAGCTGGGTAAACGTTTTCTCTCATTCCTTCTTGTCACGGAGATTTATGTGCAAAAATGGCAAACCAGTAGGCGAATTTTTCTTTTGAGGCAACGAGCCATATTTTGGCTTCCCCTCGAATCTTTTTTCTGAAGGAACAAGCAAAGCGAAGGCCACTACATGGCATATGGGTGAACCCATTTAATGCCAATTACCCACTTATTTCTAGAAGCACCTTTGTCTTTATAAGTCACTCACCGTTCCAGGGTGGGTTTCGACAAGAACACCTCCTCCAGCTGAAGCAAAGTTGGCCCCATCAGTTAATCGATGCGCAGTTGGTTGGAGGTACGCTGGAAGTATGGGCAACTTCGCAAATTGGGCTGCAGCCAATAGAAGTCTTAGATAAACGATTAAGCTTCACCACTTATAACTCTATCGTCCAAATTCAAGTACCTGGTTGATTACTCTGAAATCTAAACGCAAGCTATAGTGACATTGAATATGCTTACCAATAAAATCGGGGACAAGACGGCCATCGGAGAGTCTCCCTGTGGGATGCTTGAAGAAGGTTTCCCCATATGGCCACGAAGTTCCTCCCCCTTCCTCACTAGCATTGAGGTACTGGTTGTTGCCTGGATCAAAGAGCGAGTCCCCAAACACAAACAAGGCCTTGTGTTCTGCTTCTGGATTGGAATGTCCATAGCAGTTGATTGGGTTGAGAAGGCTCACCAACACACAGAAAAGGTAGCTTAGACTCGCCATGAGCCGATATTGTTATTTGCTTCACTTTTGTGTCTTTTTGTGCTGCATGTTCCCCTTATCAATCTCCTTTTATAGGAGTCAATGTCTCAGAGGCAGATTCTTTTCCTCATTTTATTTTGTCGCTCTTTTGTTGGCAAGTGCTTATGATCTTTCCAGCAAAGTAGAATCACTATTCCTCTGCAGTGGTCCTTGTGTGAACAGAGAGTGGGAATGCATGCGACTATTGTTTAGTGGGTTGGCCGGAGAAAATTACAAGTAGAAAGTCGGTTGCCGACATTATAGGCCCATAGACGTGGGCTTGTCCACGGTGTTAATGTATTTTTAGTCGGCATAAAAATTTCATGAAGAGTCTGTATTAATTTCTGAGATTTGCATTTGTCAAGTCCTGCTTAAAAGACCAGTGCCTTAACACATTTGGGGATCGTCTGAGACTTAGAATGCTTCAGAAAAATTAGTGCTCCAACTTCGCATTAGTGAACTGTAAGTATTTTTCAATCAAACCTTGATATCTTAGATGATCACCAAATGTGTTGAGGCACTAGTATTTTAGGTAGGATTTGACAAATGCAAATCTCAGGAATTAATACAGTCAAGTTCGCCAAAGGGAGAGATTGTTAATATATTTTTAGTTGGGATAAAAACTTTATGAAGAGTCTGTATTAATTCCTGAGATTTACATTTGTCAAGTCCTGCACCAATTGAAATGGACGGTTCAAGACTCGAAGTAATGTTGCCGAACTTAGAAGGGGGGGTTGAATAGGTTCTGATTTTTCTTTAATTCTTTAACCTCTTAAAAAACTGCACACTCTTCACAAGCACAATCAGCAATTTCAAAAGAACGCAAGATTTCTGGAATATTCATGAGAGCCTTCTTCCTAAACCTCCAGAAAATAAAACTCGATTTCCTGAACCTTCTTCGATATACAGTCCCCGTTATTGATTCTATAGTTTGTTGAGTATGAACTGAGATTGAACCCAATGAGATTATTCCGTCCCTCATTATCTCAAATTCATTTTTTGATTACCAATATAAACCTTGCTTAAGAAGGTAAGCTCCAGAGGTTGTTGGAGATCAAATCGGCTTGGCTATGGAGGTCAGTTTTTCGGTATCAAGAACTTCAAAAAGAAGAAAAGTTCCTCGTTCCCTGCAAGAGGCAGATCTGGATGTTGCATTCAAGGTAAGGTAACAGTAGAATAGACTAGCAATGGGGTGTTGGGTAGTTTATCGATCACTGTGTACCGAGTTTGAAGATTTTAGTGGATTCGATTAACTGGCCTCAGGCCCGGAGAGTTTTTACCTCTTGAAAGAATTCTTTCAAGCGGTTTTCTCTTTATAACCAATCTTAGTGTCTTTGTTGTGATTGTGTTTACGTAGACTAATAGACGGCATTGGAGATCAAAGCCGAGGGAGGACAAAAAGGGCATGCGCAGTGGCCCGTGGATATGCTTCCTGGTTTTACTAGTACTATTTGGTGCATGCAGGCCTGCAGCTAGTAATTTTTTTTTAAACGTAATAATTAAGTTAATTATTCAGTGGACTGCCCAAGATACAACTGAAATACCAACCCAAATTTATTATTCTCGGTCTGTAAATATGATCCATACATGATACTTAACTTTCTTTTGCTTCTTCCTCTTTCTTTTCACTTTCCTTTAGTTGTTTTTTCCCAAAGCAATCTGGATTTATGGTTTCCTATAGGGAAAGTACAATTTGCATTTTCAAAATAATTTGTGCTGAAGCTCGCCAGCTTGGGCACCAAGATAGCACTTCGACCTTCCAGATTGGAAAATATGCGTCTTGAAAAATCCGAGTTCATTTTAGGCTCTAATTTCTTATCTTCAAATAAGATGTCTCTTTCTTTAGGTCAGACTAACATACATCAAATTATATAACTGATTAATTTTTTATTTACTTCTCACCTGTCCTTTTGACAAAAGTGACTCATTGCCGCTGTCTTGTACCACATTGTCAAGAATTACAGGGATTCTACTAATAAGACAATCAAAGGAGACTTTGAAATAAAGTGCTAAAACTGTTGGTTAATCTCATTTCTCTCTTCATTTTTCCATGACAAATACTTTTCTTCGTATTTTCACTACCTCTATTTCTATACATGATTCTAAAATGGAGCCATCAGGATAATCGTTTTCTTTTGTTTTGTAGGGAAGGGGAGTGGATTTGTTGCCTTGAGAATTTTCAACTACACGTATTGCAGGAGGTTTTTAACTTAATAATTACGTTAATTATTCAGTGGACTGGCAAAGATACAACTGAAATACTAACCTAAATTTATTATTCAGGGTCTTACATATGATACATACATGATGCATAACTTTTTTCTGCTTCTTCCGCTTCCTCCTATTGCTTAATTTGGGATGTCCTCCTTGCGTATCAAAGCACGCATTAGATTTCAAACAGAGCTTTGAGATTGTAAGGTCCAGTGTCATTGGAGTTCCACTCCACATTAGCTTAGCGAATTGTTCGTTGGCCATTTCGGTGGGGTGACTAGAGTCAAAGAACACATATTTCCTAGGGTTGTCACATAGTTCATACTCTTATCACTGCTGACCTTTTTCCTCCACAGCTATTAATCCCTCTGTATGGACCAGTTCCACAGCATGCACTCTTCTCTTCCTTGAACCCTTCTTACGGCGTAAATTACAGCAGCTCTTAGTCTATGGTTGAAACGAAACTTCAAACTTCACCAGAGTACATAATTGTGTGCAGCATGCCTTCCCTTCCTTGAACCGTTCAGCAAAAAATGGTAGAAACGAGAAATCACTTCAAATAAACGTTGTGTGCACTATGAAAAGAGCGTGACAAACCATATTTGGAAGGGTGATTTATTCTTTCACCAAGAAAATTGTACATATTGGCCATAGAATATCTGAATCCCTTAAGCTGCCTCTCTAGCTTCACGAGGACTTTAGAAAGTGCTTTGTTATGCAGTATTACGCGTGCAGTAACTTCCCCTGTCACTGCACTGTTGTTTAGAGCTCGCCTGGATGGTGAAGAACCCACTGGCGGCAAGCTTTGAAACCCAAATTTCCTTCCTCCGTTCTTGTGTATTTCCTAGCACAAAAAGATGTTATTAGTATAAGCAGTAACAAGCATTTAAGCCGAAGAAAAGTCGTCTCAAATATCGCATAGCATGTTAGATTTTGTTACTTTGATCACGATTGTCAAGTTACCGATCACCATATCCACATATTCTTCTCGAGAATAGGAGAGAAGCCCACTGGAATTTGTAGCGAAAGGGGCTACGTAATCGTTGGTTCCAATGCTGAATAAGTAAAGTGCTCTGCCTAGTAGTGCCCTGGCATCTGCATCACCTAGTTTTTGCCTCAACAGTCCTATTAAGTTCTTGAAATAACTTAATTGAGCTTGCAGGTCTACCACCTGAGGCCAAACAAAAGAAGTAGGGGAAAAAAAGCCACAACAGAAAAAGCAAGAAAAGAGAATTAAGCCATGACAGAACAGGTATATCAGAAAGAAGTAGGAGATGCAAGGATTTGGAATTTGGAAAAGATGTAAAGTCCGTCTGTAGTTGATAAACTAGAGATTCATGGCAAATGTGAAAGATTACAAACGAATCCCCGGTGAGTTCCAACAAGAGCACCAGCTCCTGCTGATGCAAAGTTTGCCCCATCAGTATATTGGCTATAAGCAGGATGTAAATACGGGGTAATCAACGGCAACTTTGCATACTCAGCTGCAACAAAGTTCTAACAGTCAAATTGGCGACAACATAGATCCTGAAGGGAAACATGAAAAAGCAGCATCTTACCAATGAAATCTGGGATGATACGGCCATCGGAGAATCTCCCGGTGGGGTACTTAAAGAAGGTCTCCCCGTACGGCCAAACATTTGACCGGTAATCACTAGTGGTGTTGATATAGTTATTGTTTCCGGCATCGAATAGCGAATCCCCAAAGACGAATAAGGCAACATGTTTTTCTGGCAGGCATAGATGGCCGTGGCAGCGTGTCTGGATAAGAAGGGCTGCATACAAGACCAGGAAACAGGAATGGAACCTTAAAGCTGCCATGTTATCTTGGTTCACTTGTCTTGTCCTTAGTTCTAGTTTGACATTTATAGAGCACTTTGTTCCCGTGAGCAGAAAGAAATGGAAATTGCATCACGAGTTCTCACTACTGGCTAACGAGATGTGTCCAATAGATGGAATAAAGAACGTATTAAGGACGACTAAGTAGACCAATAAAGGATTTTGTACAAACGATGGAAAAATCTCTTCCTCATTCATAATGTGCGTACATGGAATATTTATATAGTACAATATTCCTAATTGCTATATTTACGGCTATATAGACACGCGTATGATGCAGCTGTTGCATTTCATCTATGGTAGAACATCTGAGTCAGCTGGTGATATGTACTGCTAACCGGAGACAGGTGCAGAGGTGGAGCAGACAGCTTTGGATGACTGGGCTTCAGCAACCAATATTGCGTCCAAATTCATGACTTTGTTTTTTGTTTGATCAAATATTATGATTCTCCATACACAAACAAGGCCTTGTGTTTTCCTTCTTGATTAGAATGTCCATAGCAGCTGATTGGGTTGATAAGGCTCACTCACACGCAGAAAAGGGATAGTTTAGGCTCGCCATGAGCCACTAACGTTATGTGCTTCACTCTCAGCTAGCCTCTAATTTCTTATCTTCCTGGAAGATGTCTCTTTCTTTAGGTCATGACTGGACTAACATACATCTGGCCACATGATTCATTTACCTTTTGTCTAAATCCCATATATAGCAACAGTGACACATTTCTCAATTCTTTAACTAAATTTAACCTTTCATTCAAGATTTTGCCAAATGAAAATGAAAAACTTCGCTATCTGCTTCTAAAGTAGGGTGGCAACATCGTTTTAGAGTCAAAATTACAATTGCCCTTTCAAACTACTAAAATATGTTATGTGACATAATTTTGACAGCCAAAAGTTCTATTATAGAGAGAACACATTGATGAATCTTAATAACTCAATGGTACAATGTGATAAAATTAATAATTTTTATCCAAAAGGATATTGACAACATAACTTAGGTGGGCAAAGTAAATTTTTCTCAAAATTAAACTGGCGGGGCAAATATTATGGCGCTTTTCTTTATTTACATAGTAAGGATACTCTGTTTTGTTTTTTGGGTAATTGGAGAGCCTCACTCTTCCCACAACGCAAAACAGATCCACTCACAAGGATTACAACAATCTGCTTGGTGTATTACACTCTGTTTCCACGCAACCGATTGCAAAAAGTCAATGAAAAAAAAACGTGAGTAAACTTATCTCGAATTAGGGAAAAGGCAAATTAACGAATTAGTAAGGATTCATATAACTAAATTATTAATGCTTGTTGATGATGTCGAGAATCACCACCAAACGGGAGCTAATCTGTCCTGAAAAAATCACCGAAGGGGGATGGCCTCAAATCAAGTCTCTGACGGCCAAGTTAGATTTATAAAAAGGTGTATTCTTGAGGATAAGATTCAATCTGTGTAAATGGAACGTCATACCATGTTTTATACGGGTTCCGGGTTCACACTCGTATTGGGAGTCTAACTTCTTCAAATGAGGTTATGGAGTCCTATCAGAAGACAAGAAGATCTCCCGAATATATAGGATCCCCGAGTATGCGGGCGTTCAGTTGGGAGTCCAAGATCTTCAGGACACCTCGTATGACATTGAGTGCGTAGGTGGTGGTTTCGGCGACTGGTTAGGTCTGATAGGGCTTGGTATTTTATGGCCCATCACTTGTCAAAGTTGAAAAATTTTGGAAGTATTTTGCGAGAGTGCAGATATCATGAGAACTAGAATAGAGCTAGAACAAAATTTTTCTCGTTTGTTGCTCGAAAAATACGAAGCTTATTTGAGTTGAGTTCAGAAACATTTATTTGAGGAAGAGGAACAAGCGAATCCATTGATTTAATGGGCAAGAAGAGCGACGGCAACATTGGCAATTGCTTGTGAAATCTTCATTCACCAATGTTTAAAAAGTTCTTTTATACTGTAAGGCCGACTGATGTTGAGATCTCCATTCCACATTAGCTCGAGGAGTTGCTGATAGGCCTTTTCGGTGGGATGACCAGAGTCAGTGTTGGAACCAGGAATCCAATTGAAGGGGTCGAACTCCTAAGGAAAAATGACAATTTTTTTTTTTTACTAAGTAATGCAAAAAAATATCTTAGAGTTAAAATATCAAAAATTAAAGACTAAAAATATTAAAATACACGTACCGTACTATTTGTTTATCCATTATCTAAATAAAACAAAAAAACAAAATTCATCAATCTAATTTCATAACCTAATCACAGTTTCACAACCTAGTCATAATCACAATTTCAATATAATGCACAATCAAATACTAATCAAAGATTCACAAATTCATTACATTATTCATCAACAATTATTCATTATAATATCATCACAATATCAAATTCATCACATTATTCATCAATAATTAAAATAAATTCATCACAAATTCACAAACATTTAATAATCCTAATTAAAACCTTCACAAATTCACAATAATCCTAATCAAATTCAGAAATTCTTAATCAAATTCCAAATCTGTTTAATAGAAAAATAATCAAATTGAGAGAAAGTTTTGTGTACCTAGAGGCTAGAGAGAGCCGGAGAGAAAGAGGCAAAGTTGGAAGAGGAGAGGCAGAGAGAGAAAGGGAGAGTGAGAGAGGAAGCAGTAAGTAGCAATGGAGCCTGGGGGAGGAGAGCCTGAGAGAGAGAGAGAGAGAGAGAGAGAGAGAGAGAGAGAGAGAGAGAGAGAGAGAGAGAGAGGGAACAGTGAGCAGTGTTGAAGGAGGAGAGCCTGAGAGGTAGAGTGAAAGGGGGAGACTGGCCGCTGGAGGATGGCGTCAGCCGGTGGGATGCAGGAGATGAAGGCTGTCGACTGGCATCAGGAGGTAGAGAGCAGAGTGAGAGAGGGTGGGCGTCGGGGAGAGAAATTAGCAATTAAGAAGGGGGTGCGAATTAAACCAGGGTGAAACACGACGTTTCACCCAAATTTTTTTTTTTTTTTAAACCAGAGGGTGAAACGACATTATTTCACCCTCTGCGATTTTTACTTTTTTTTTTAAAATAAGGCCAGCCTAGGTGCCTGGGGTTGGGGGCGAGCTTTGGTTGTTGGGGGGTGTGCTGGGCTTAGGACATATAAATAATAATAATAATAATAATTTTGGAAGGATTTCACGGGGCAATGGGGGGCGGCTATCGCCCATTGTCCCTGTGTAGTTCTGCCCCTGACCAGAGTCCATACTCGTTGGGGTTCTCGCATAATTCGTACACTTTCATGGATCTCTTCCCTCCACACCTGTTGATTCCCCTGTATGGGCTAGTTCCGCAGCATTCCGACTTCCCTTCCTTGAAACCTTTATAACACAAATTGGAAGAGTGGAGTTACAAGAGAGAACGGCTTGGTGCATTGATCAAATATACTATGTTCTATGAAAACTACAATGACTTACCATACTTTAAAGGGTAGTTCATTCTTTCAGTAAGAAAACTGTAGGAATTGGATTTTGAATATCTAAATCCTTTCAGCTAGCTCGCTAGCTTTTAGAGGACATGAGAAAGTGCTTTGTTGTGCAGTTTTACCAGTGATGTAAGTTCCTCCATGCATGCACCTGTGATTTTGGGATTTAATGCTCTAAGTCTGGTTATTATGCTGAGCATGCTGAGTGACGGCTAAGATTAAAAACTTCAATATTCAAAGTCCCAAATCGCGCCACATCAATTAAAATATTTTAAATATTTTAAATGATGTGTTTAACCACAGCCGTCAGATCTCAAACTTGTAATCTCAGCAATCGCTTAGTATGCTCAGCACAATAGTGTTTAACACAATAACCGAACTCTTAATGCTCTCGCAAGGGGTAGACAACCTAACGGCGCCATGTTTATAAAAGCAAATTTCCTTCCTCCTTTCTCATATATTTCCTTACACATCAAACTATGAATATAAACAACTTACAAAACGAAAAACAACAACAAAAATCAAATCTACTTTTGATGTTAAATGAAACAAAACATGTTACTACCTTGATCACGGTTGTCATGTTGCCCATCACCATATCTACGTATTCTTGTTGAGAGTAGGATTGAAGCACGCTGGAGTTCGAAGTGAAAGGGATGACGTAATCGCTGCTTCCAATGCTAAATAAGTAAACAGCTCTGAACAACAATGTCTTGGCTTCTGCTTCACCTAGCCTTTGCCTCAAGAGCGTCTCCAGGTGCTTGAAATGGTTGAGTTGGGTATTAAGGTCTATCACCTGATTAAGAGAGGGGGAAAAACAGATAAAAAACAATGATATTGGACTTGCCGAAGCCAAGACTTTTAATCTCAGCCGTCGCTTAGCATTGCTCAGCCCTCTACGCAACAACTTTCCACGTCACCACAGCTTGTAGAACCTTCCACATGTGTCACGTAACAAATTTTGATATGGCTGTAACAAACTTGATTCTTTTTTGAGTCGTTTGTACAACGCGTCTTTATATACATGCACGTCACCTTGTAATCATTAGTTAGAGGAATGTAACAATTCATTTATTTCAATATGGTATCAGAGCTACTCGACTAGTCGTCTCTCTTATCCTTCTGTTTTCTCTCCATGGCTACTCAGGCAGCTTCTTCCTCTTCTTCTATTCCCTCTTCTCTTTCTCACATCATTACCATTTAACTCACCTCTGAGAATTATCTTCTCTGGCGAGTTTAGATATCAGCCTACCTTCGTGGTCAAGATTTGTTCGAATACATAGATGGTATCCTCAGCGCACTTGCAGAACTTCTCCCTGCTGAGGGCACTGCAGCTCCTAAGCCCAACCCCGCTTTCACCATTTG
Source organism: Morella rubra (assembly GCA_003952965.2). Classification (NCBI taxonomy): domain Eukaryota; kingdom Viridiplantae; phylum Streptophyta; class Magnoliopsida; order Fagales; family Myricaceae; genus Morella; species Morella rubra. Next base: position 5,228,441 of record CM025851.1, on the reverse strand, counting down.
TCGCCGCACTGATCAGCTTGTCTTAAGTGCATTATTTTCCTCTGCTGGAGCTTCTTTCAAGTGTGATGTCTGCCCTCTTGCAAAGAGTCACCAGCTTCCTTTTGGCTTCAGTTCCACTCAGACTTCACGTCCTCTACAGCTAGTGTGTGTTGATATTTGGGGCCCTGCCCCTATTTTCTAGACTTGGTTTTCGCTATTATGTGTCTTTCGTTGATCATTACACTCGGTTTGTCTGGTTGTTTCCTCTTAAACTTAAATCATATGTGTTATGTGTTTTCCAATCCTTTCTTGCCTATGCTGAATGATTTTTAAACACTAAATTGATCACCCTGCAAACTGATGGTGGTGTAGAATTTCGTCCTCTCACCTCTTGTGCCTTCCACCCCTTCCATTAATGTTGTTGGCTGCAAATGGGTCTTTCGCGCTAATGGCTCCCTTGAACGACGGAAGGCTCGATTGATTGCCAAAGGCTTCCATCAACAGCCTGGTATCGACTACAATGAGACCTTTAGTCCAGTGGTGAAGCCTTATACCATTGGGCTTGTCCTCTCCCTTGCTATTGTGTGTGGTTGGTCTCTCCATTAGCTGGACATTCAGAATGCGTTCTTGCATGGTTTTCTCAATGAAACAGTCTACATGCAGCAACCTCAAGGATTTGTAGATCCTGCTCGTCCACACCATGTCTGTAAGATTCACAAGGCCATTTATGGCCTCAAACAGGCTCCCCGGTCCTGGTTTGCTCAGCTCAATTCATGGCTTCTTGGGTATGATTTTCTTGCTTCTGCCGCTGATCCATCTTTGTTCATTCTGAACTGTGGTACACTTTACATGTACGTGCTAGTGTATGTGGATGACATTGTCATCACCTCCTCCTTTTCTTCTGCTGCGACGGATCTTATTTCTGCCATGATTGTGCTCTTTCCGGTCAAAGATTTGGGTCGTTTGTCCTTTTTCCTTAGCCTTGAGGTTGACTTTGTTAAGGGTGGTGTTCTTCTGCCTCAACGGAAATACACCCATGATCTTCTACGACATTACAATATGCTCTCTGCCAATAGGGTGTTGTCTCCAATGTCTGCCTCTATCAAACTGTCCAAGTTTGATTCCCCCTCTTTTGATGATGTTACATTGTTCAGGAGCGTTGTTAGTGGGCTTCAATACCTTTCCTTGACTCGGCCAGATATTTCCTTTGCCGTGAACCTTGTGTGCCAGTTCATGCATCAACCACGGCTTCCTCATTGGACTGCTGTTAAAAGGATTTTACTCTATCTGAAGGCTACCATCAACCATGGTTTGTTCTTTGCTTCTTGCTCCACTTTTCTCCTTCAAGCATATTCTGATGCGGATTGGGCTAGGTGCGCTAATGACAGACGATCCACTGGTGGATTTTGCAATTTTTCTTGGTCGCCACCTTATCTCCTGGAGTTCGTCCAAGCAGCGCACGGTTGCTCGTTCCAGCACCGAGGCTAAGTACAAATCTCTAGCCAATACTGTCGTTGAGCTTATCTGGTTAAGACCCTTATCTGTGAGCTTGGTCTCTCTCTTTCTCAGCCCACCACTTTGTGGTGTGAGAACCTGGGTGCCACTTACTTCACAGTCAATTCCGTCTTCCAATCTCGCACAAAACACATTGATATTAATTTTCATTTTTTGCGAGATCGCGTTGTTGCCCGTACTCTTTAAGTCTCCTTCTGTAGCAGCAAAGATCAGTTGGCTGATGTCTTCACTAAACCACTTGTTGTTGATAGATTTGCTGTTCTCCGTTCAAGTCTCACCATGGTTGACTCCACGCTGAACTCGGGGGGCGTATTAGCTTGAACCATATTTCAGGCACTGCTCAGCCCTCTACACAACAAGTTTCCACGTCACCACAACTTGTAGAACCTTCCACAGGTGTCACGTAATAGATTCTGATATGGCTGTAACAAACTTGATTCTTTTTTGATTCGTTTGTACAATGCGTCTTTATATACACGCACGTCACCTTGTAATCATTAGTGAGAGGAATACAACAATTCATATATTTCAATATGCCATAGCAATGCAATCTCTCTTTGGAAATACGAGACAACATTTAAGGGAAGTACAGATAATTGCAAAGTATCTAAATTAATCAGATAGGACGCATACCAGTCCCTGACGAGTTTCAACTGGAGCACCAGCTCCTGCTAATGCGAAGTTAGCCCCATCAGTATATCGGTGATAACCGGGATGCAGATATGGTGGAATCAATGGCAACTTTGCATACTCAGCTGCAACAATGCCTCGAAAGTCAATTCGAGCAACAATTCAGGGTCCTGAAGGAAACAAAGCTAGCATGACTGCAACTGTATGTTAATTACCAATGAAATCTGGTATTAGGCGACCATTAGAATGCCTCCCAGTGGGATACTTGAAGAAGCTTTCCCCATAAGGCCAAACATTTGCCTGCATAGCAGTAGTGGTGTTGATATAGTTATTGTTTCCAGCATCAAGTACTGAATCCCCAAAGATGAATAAGGCAACATGGTCTTCCGGCAGGCAGATAAGACATCGTGCGGGGATAATAAGGCTCGCACACAAGACCTAGAAACAGAAATGCGGGAAGCTTGGACTCATCATGTTTAATCTTGGTACCCTAATCTGTGAACTTCTCCCCATGTGTAATTTTGATTTATAGGGTGACAATTGATTCGGTTGAACTTTCAAAGCAGGATAATTAAGAAATCATTTTCCTTAAAAACGGTGGGTGAGGTAATCACATTCGTTGCTAGATTAGTTTGAGGTACTTTTATTAGGGAATCTCACCAGTCTTGCACCAAATTATCAGAATTGTACGGCTACCCAGGCAACAATTTGGTCATAGGAAGAAAACACTTTTTTTTTACTGGACATTTTTTCCGGTTGTTTTAAGGACGTCAACCCTCGAATATAACTTGCATAGGATGTTCTTTAGATGTACTATTAATCTCACTCTGAAATTGCTTCCAACTTTCTAGAACTGGATTGTTATTTGTGTTGAAGCTTGGACAGCAAGAATATGGACTATTAGGAATCTTCAAAGTTGACTAATCACATTCTTAGAAAATAAAAGTTCATTAGCCTTTAATTTATTTTATTTTTTTCTTGGAAGCCTTTGATTTACTTGCTGATAGGATGACTCATCTCAATATTTTGAACTTCGTGACAGCAATATCATTATGGGCCCAAAGACGTGGGCTTCTGGAGTGCAGTGGAGATTGAAGCGGAGGGAGCACGAAGAGGGCGTGGTGGGTGGGCCGTGGATACGCTTTAATTTATTTTTATTTTTTTCTTAGAATTTGGTGCATGCGTCTAGTTGGGGGAGTGGAAGGTGTTTGTTTAATCGACGAGGCCCAAGAAAACAATCTTCTCGTATGTCGGGCTATTTTCAATTCATTTTGGATCGAACCATTTTTTCCCACTCCCTGACCCTTTTGACAAAGGTTCCCGTGCTTCTGAAATGGAGCCTTTCAGGATAATCGTTTTTTTTTTCTTTTTTTTTTTTTGGGGTGGAAGAGTGGAGTTGTTCCTTGAGAATTTTCAACTACACATATTTGTCGTTTCAAAAGTAAAAATGTAGTCAATCATTCAATAGACTGACCACGCGTTATAGAGAATGATAAAAATTTATAATTCTCGATCTTAGATTTGATTCATAACTTTAATTTATAGTAGAAGGATTTTGAATAAAATTACTAGCTTTCGTCTTGTTTCTTAAAAAAAATTAAAAAAATTACAAATAATGCATAATTTTCTTCTATTTCTAACTTCTGCCTCCTCCTATTCTTCTTCTTCTTCGATACTGTATTGCTTAATTTACGATCTCACATACTAAACCAAAAATTAAAGTTCAAACAGAATTTTGAGATTGTTTGATCCAGTGTCGTTGAAAATTTCGCTCCATACTAACTTAGCCAATTGTGAGTTGGTCATTTCAATAAGAGGTTTAGAGTCACATAACACAAATTCCTTAAAATTGTCACGTAATTCATACTCTTTCACTGACCCTTTCTCCTTCGCAACTGTAAATCCCTCGATATAGACAGTTTCCAACATGTACTTTTTCCTTCTTTGGAACCTTCACGGCATAAATTACGGCAACTCGTGTCTTTTAATCAATGATAAAAACGAGAAATCACTCCTATATAAAACGTTGTGTGTACTATGGAAATAGCGTTACAAGAACAAGTCGTTTCACTTCTCTTCAAGGTGGTCGACGTCGTGCATCGGAATCCGGTTTATTGTTGTCGTTTTCAAAAAAAAATTTTTCCCTTCTCAACAAGTCGTTTTCAAATTTCAATCGTCTGAGTCAAACTAATCAATGCGACTTGAAATTGACATAATTACACGTTGGAATCTTATGATTCGAAGCGGATATGCCTCGAGCTTGCGTAGATTTTTATGGTGGACAAAGCTTGGAATGAGATTTCAAGCACCACTTGAGCCAAAATATTGCCAGTTTATTACGAAAGGCACTGGAACCTCCAAAAACATCGCAAGAAACTAGACATGGAGTTTGACAGGTCACGAGAATCGAGATAAGACAATAAATTATGCATGGGCGAATAGTTGTTTCACAGTGTAAGGCCGACACTTATTTCTTGGAGCACCTTTGTCTTTAGAGTATTTTAGAATACTTATTCTAATATTTTGATTAGAATAAATAAATAAATAATTTAATAAAAATATTAAAAAATATTTTTTAAGAATTTTTTTATTAAAATAATTTTTAATAAAAAAATTTGTCATGTAAATAATAATTATTTATTTTTAAATAATTATTATTTATTTCACTATTTTAAAATATTAATTTATTTTTTTTCCTCTAACTCTCAGATTTTTTTTTCTTTTTTTATTCTCATACTATTTAAAATAAATATTTAAAAATATAAATATTATAAAAAAATAAAGAAATTTAAATAAAATAATAAAACTAGATAATTAAAATAAAAAAATGGAGAAAATACACTTTTCACCCACGAACTACCATATATTTTACACTTTGCACCCTAAACTACCAATTTTGACACATTGCACCCTTTAACTACCAATTTTTAATACTTTGCACCCTTTATCAAATTTTTAAACTAAAATGACGATAATGCCTTTAGATATTGTTGTCAATTCATTAATTTCTCAAGGGTATTATTGTCAAATGGAGGGTGCAAAGTGTTTAATATTAGTAGTTGGAGGGTGTAATGTGTCAAAGTGGGTAGTTTAGGGTGCAAAATGTATAACATTGGTAGTTTGAGGGTGCAATGTCTTAAAGATGGTAGTTTGGGGTGCAATGTGTCACTACTCCGGTAGTTTGTGGGTGAAAAGTATATTTTCCCCTAAAAAAATTGTTAGAGATATTTTTAAAAAATTAATAATTAAAATAAAAAAATATTTTTTTTAATTAAAATAAAGAGACAAATTTAAAGAAACTCTATAAATTCTCTAAGTCACTCACCGTTTTAGGGTAGGTTTCGACAAGAACACCTCCTCCAGCTGAAGCAAAGTTGGCCCATCAGTACTTACCCAAAAAAAAAAAAAAAAAGTTGGTCCCATCAGTCAATCGATGCACAGTAATTTGGAGTTACGCTGGAAGTATGGGCAACTTCGCAAACTGGGCTGCCTAGTTGTAACTCTATCGTGCAAATTCAAGTACCTGGTTGATTACTCTGAAATCTACATGCAAGCTATAGTGACAATGAATATGCTTATCAATAAAATTGGGGACAAGTAGGCATAAGAGCAGTGACAGAATCATGGTTGAATTCGAAGTAGGGTAAACTTTCGAGGCAAAATGATAAAAAAAATTTCTTACGTGATACAAAAAGTATCTTAGAGTTAAAATATTAAAAATTAAGGACTAAAAGTATTAAAAATATTAAAATACACGTATCGTACTATTTGTTGAGATTAAGAGATGGCAATTGAATCCTACTGTGTTTATTAATTGAACGTTCTTCTTAGGCATTGCTACCTGAAGACGAAAAAAAAAAAAACTTTGGGACAAAGAGATTGAGAGGACTAATTAATTTTTTTTTTTTATCTGTTTTTTGAAATTGCAGTGATTTCATTGAGTACTGGGTTCAGATCTGCTCACCCGCAAATGCTAAGATTAAAGTAGAGTGCAACGAGTTGAATTTTGCGAAGCAATGCACCAACTGCGAGAAGGTAAATTACACCACACATAACAAGAGTATAACGTTAATTAATTGTTTCTATTTAATTGATTTAACATAACCAATTAAATAATATTACTCGCTTATATATATCTTACTTGAAAAATCTAAACATTTTGCCAAGGGGCAAGCCTGAGGGCAAGACACACATAAAATAAAATTTAAAAAAGAAGAAGAAGAAGAAGAAGAAGCTTTTTCGTAGAGCCAACCGGGGCGGTGGCCATTGTTGGCCCCCCCTTAGTTTCTCCTATGCATCAAGAGTCTCCCTGTGGGATGCTTGAAGAAGGTTTCCCCATATGGCCACAAAGTTGCTCCCCCTTCCTCACTAACATTGAAGTACTGGTTGTTGCCTGGATCAAAGAGCGAGTTCCCAAACACAAACAAGGCCTTGTGTTCTGCTTCTGGATTGGAATGTCCATAGCAGTTAATTGGGTTGAGAAGGCTCACCAACACACAGAAAAGGTAGCTTAGACTCATGAGCCGATAATGTTATTTGCTTCACTTTTGTGTCTTTTTGTGCTCTGCATGGTTCCCCTTATCAATCTCCTTTTATAGGAGTCATTGTCTCAAAGGCTGATTCTTTTCCTCATTTTACTTTGTCGCTCTTTTGTTGGCAAGTGCTTATGATCTTCCCAGCAAAGTAAAATCACTATTCCTCTGCAGTGGTCCCCGTGCGAACAGAGTGGGAATGCATGCAACTATTGTATAGTGGGTTGGCCGGAGAAAATTACAAGTAGAAAGTCGGTTGCCGACATTATAGGTCCATAGACGTGGGCTTGTGGACGGCATTGGAGATCAAAGCCGAGGGAGTACAAGGAGGGCATGCACAGTGCCCGTGGATATGCTGCCTGGTTTTACTAGTAGTATTTGGTGCATGCAGGTTTGCAGCTAGTAAGTTTTTTTTGAACGTAATAATTAAGTTAATTATTCAGTGGACTGGCCAAGATACAGCTGAAATACGAACCCAAATTTATTATTCTCGGTCTGTAAATATGATCCATACACGATACTTAACTTTCTTTTGCTTCTTCCTCTTTCTAATTCACTTTCCTTTAGTTGTTTTTTCCCAAAGCAATCTGGATTTATGGTTTCCTATAGGGAAAGTACAATTTGCATTTTCAAAATAATTTGTGCTGAAGCTCGCCAACTCGGGCACCAAGATGGCACTTCAACCTTCCATATTGGAAAAATATGCTTCGTGACAAATCCGAGTTTATTTAGGCTCTAATTTCTTATCTTCAAATAAGATGTCTCTTTCTTTCGGTCAGACTAACATACATCAAATTATATAACTGATTCATTTTTTATTTTCTTCTCACCTGTCCTTTTGACAAAAGTGACTCATTGCCGCTGTCTTGTACCACATTGTCAAGAATTACAGGGATTCTACTAATAAGACAATCAAAGGAGACTTTGAAATAAAGTGCTAAAACTGTTGGTTAATCTCATTTCTCTCTTCATTTTTCCATGACAAATACTTTTCTTCGTATTTTCACTACCTCTATTTCTATACATGATTCTAAAATGGAGCCATCAGGATAATCGTTTTCTTTTGTTTTGTAGGGAAGGGGAGTGGATTTGTTGCCTTGAGAATTTTCAACTACACGTATTGCAGGAGGTTTTAAACTTAATAATTACGTTAATTATTCAGTGGACTGGCAAAGATACAACTGAAATACTAACCCAAATTTATTATTCTGGGTCTTACATATGATTCATAAATGATGCATAACTTTCTTCTGCTTCTTCCGCTTCCTCCTATTGCTTAATTTTGGATCTCCTCCTTGCGTATCAAAGCACGCATTAGAGTTCAAACAGAGCTTTGAGATTGTAAGGTCCAGTGTCATTAGGAGTTCCACTCCACATTAGCTTAGCGAATTGTTCGTTGGCCATTTCGGTAGGGTGACCAGAGTCAAAGAACACATGTTTCCCGGGGTTGTCACATAGTTCATATTCTTTCACTGCTGACATTTTTCCTCCACAGCTGTTAATCCCTCTGTATGGACCAGTTCCACAGCATGCACTCTTCCCTTCCTTGAATCCTTCACGACGTAAATTACAGCAGTTCTTAGCCTATGGTAGAAACGAGAAATCACTTCAAGTAAACATTGTGTGCACTAGTGTAGCAAAAAAAAAAAAAACATTGTTTGCACTATGAAAAGAGCGTGACAAACCATATTTGGAAGGGTGATTTATTCTTTCACCAAAAAAATTGTACATATTGGCCATAGAATATCTGAATCCCTTAAGCTGCCTCTCTAGCTTCACGAGGACTTTAGAAAGTGCTTTGTTATGCAGTATTACGCGTGCAGTAACTTCCCCTCTCACTGCACTGTTGTTTAGAGCTCGCCCGGATGGTGAAGAACCCACTGGCGGCAAGCTTTGAAACCCAAATTTCCTTCCTCCGTTCTTGTGTATTTCCTAGCACAAAAAGATGTTGTTAGTATAAGCAAGTAACAAGCATTTAAGCCGAAGAAAAGTCGTCTCAAATATCGCGTAGCATGTTAGATTTTGTTACTTTGATCACGATTGTCAAGTTACCGATCACCATATCCACATATTCTTCTCGAGAATAGGAGAGAAGCCCACTGGAATTTGTAGCGAAAGGGGCTGCGTAATCGTTGGTTCCAATGCTGAATAAGTAAAGTGCTCTGCCTAGTAGTGCCCTGGCATCTGCATCACCTAGTTTTTGCCTCAACAGTTCTATCAAGTTCTTGAAGTAACTTAATTGAGCTTGCAGGTCTACCACCTGAGGCCAAACAAAAGAAGTAGGGGAAAAAAAGCCACAACAGAAAAAGCAAGAAAACAGAATTAAGCCATGACAGAATAGGTATATCAGAAAGAAGTAGGAGATGCAAGGATTTGAAATTTGGAAAACATGTCCTAAGAAAAATTCCGTCTGTAGTTGATAAACTAGAGATTCATGGCTAATGTGAAAGATTACATACGAATCCTCGGTGAGTTCCAACAAGAGCACCAGCTCCTGCTGATGCAAAGTTTGCCCCATCAGTATATTGACGATAAGCAGGATGTAAATACGGGGTAATCAACGGCAACTTTGCATACTCAGCTGCAACAAAGTTCTAACAGTCAAATTGGCGACAACATAGATCCTGAAGGGAAACATGACAGAGCAGCATCTTACCGATGAAATCTGGGATGATACGGCCATCGGAGAATCTTCCGGTGGGGTACTTAAAGAAGGTCTCCCCGTACGGCCAAACATTTGACCGGTAATCACTAGTGGTGTTGATATAGTTATTGTTTCCGGCATCGAATAGCGAATCCCCAAAGACGAATAAGGCAACATGTTTTTCTGGAAGGCATAGATGGCCGTGGCAGCGTGTCTGGATAAGAAGGGCTGCATACAAGACCAGGAAACAGGAATGGAACCTTAAAGCTGCCATGTTATCTTGGTTCACTTGTCTTGTCCTTAGTTCTAGTTTGACATTTATATTCTAGTTTGACATTTATAGAGCACTTTGTTCCCGTGAGCAGAAAGAAATGGAAATTGCATCACGAGTTCTCACTACTGGCTAACGAGATGTGTCCAATAGATGGAATAAAGAACGTATTAAGGACGACTAAGTAGACCAATAAAGGATTTTGTGCAAATGATGGAAAATCTCTTCCTCATTCATAATGTGCGTACATGGAATATTTATACAGTACAATATTCCTAATTGCTATATTTACGGCTATATAGACACGCGTATGATACAGCTGTTGCATTTCATCTATGGTAGAACGTCTGAGTCAACTGGTGATATGTGCTGCTGACTGGAGACAGGTGCAGAGGTGGAGCAGACAGCTTTGGATGATTGGGCTTCAGCAACCAATATTACGTCCAAATTCATGACTTTGTTTATTGTTTGATCAAATATTTTGATTCTCCATACACAAACAAGGCCTTGTGTTTTCCTTCTTGATTAGAATGTCCATAGCAATTGGGTTGATAAGGCTCACTCACACGCAGAAAAGGGATAGTTTAGGCTCGCCATGAGCCAATAACGTTATGTGCTTCACTCTCAGCTAGCCTCTAATTTCTTATCTTCCTAGAAGATGTCTCTTTCTTTAGGTCATGACTGGACTAACATACATCTGGCCACATGATTCATTTACCTCTTGTCTAAATCCCATATATAGCAACAGTGACTCATTTCTCAATTCTTTAACTAAATTTAACCCTTCATTCAAGATTTGGCCAAATGAAATTTAAAAATTAAAAACTTCGCTATCCGCTTCTAAAGTAGGGTGGCAACATCGTTTTATAGTCAAAATTACAATTGCCCTTTCAAACTACTAAAATATGTTACGTGACATAATTTTGACAGCCAAAGTTCTATTATAGAGAGAACACATTGATGAATCTTAATAACTCAAAGGTACAATGTGATAAAATTAATAATTTTTATCCAAAAGGATATTGACAACATAACTTGGGTGGGCAAAGTAAATTTTTCTCAAAATTAAACTGGCGGGGCAAATATTATGGCGCTTTTCTTTATTTACATAGTAAGGATACTCTGTTTTGTTTTTTGGGTAATTGGAGAGCCTCACTCTTCCCACAACGCAAAACAGATCCACTCACAAGGATTACAGCAATCTGCTTGGTGTGTTACACTCTGTTTCCACGCAACCGATTGCAAAAAGTCAACGAAAAAAAAAACGTGAGGAAACTTATCTCGAATTAGGGAAAAGGCAAATTAACGAATTAGTAAGGATTCATATAACTAAATTATTAATGCTTGTTGATGATGTCTAGAATTACCACCAAACGGGAGCTGATCTGTCCTGAAAAAATCACCGAAGGGGGATGGCCTCAAATCAAGTCTCTGACGGCCAAGTTAGATTTATAAAAAGGTGTATTTTTGAAGATAAGATTCAATCTCTGTAAATGGAACGTCATACCATGTTTTATACGGGTTCCGGGGTCACACTCCTATTGGGAGTCTAACTTCTTCAAATGAGGTTATGGAGTCCTATCAGGAGACAAGAAGATCTCCCAAATATATAGGATCCCCGAGTATGCGGGCGTTCAGTTGGGAGTCCAAGATCTTCAGGACACCTCGTATGACGTCGAATGCGTAGGTGGTGGTTTCGGCAACTGGTTAGGTCTAATAGGGCATGGTATTTTACAGCCCATCACTTGTCAAAGTTGAAAAACTTTGGAAGTATTTTGCGAGAGTGCAGATATCATGAGAACTGGAATAGAGCTACAACAAATTTTTCTCGTTTGTTGCTCGAAAAATACGGAGCTTATTTGAGTTGAGATCAGAAACATTTATTTGAGGAAGAGGAAAAAGTGAATCCTTTGATTTAGTGGGCAAGAAGAGCGACGGCAACATTGGCAATTGCTCGTGAAATCTCATTCACCAATGTTTAAAAAGTTCTTTTATACTGTAAGGCTGACTGACGTTGAAATCTCCATTCCACATTAGCTCGGCGAGTTGCTGATAGGCCTTTTCGGTGGGATGACCAGAGTCAGTAGTGAAATCAGGAATCCAATTGAAGGGGTCGAACTCCTAAGAAAAAATGACAATTTGTTTTTTACTAAGTAATGCAAAAAAATATCTAGAGTTAAAATATCAAAAATTAAAGAGTAAAAATATTGAAATACATGTACCGTACTATTTGTTTATCTATTATCTAATTAAACAAAACAAACAAAATTCATCAATCTAATTTCATAACCTAATCACAGTTTCACAATCTAGTCATAATCACAATTTCAATATAATGCACAATTAAATCCTAATCAAAGATTCATAACTTCGTCACATTATTCATCAATAATTATTCATCATAATATCATCAATAATTCATTAATAAATTCATCACAATATCAAATTCATCACATTATTCATCAATAATTAAAATAAATTCATCACAAATTCACAAACATTTAATAATCCTAATCAAACCTTCACAAATTCACAATAATCCTAATCAAATTTACAAATTCTTAATCAAATTCCTAATCTGTTTAATAGAAAAATAATCAAATTGAGAGAAAGTTTTGTGTACCTAGAGGCTAGAGAGAGCCGAGAGAGAAAGAGGCAAAGTTGGAAGAGGAGAGACAGAGAGAGAAAGGGAGAGTGAGAGAGGAAGCACTGAGCAGTGAGCAGTGAGCAGCAATGGAGCCTAGAGGAGAGCTTGAGAGGCAGAAGAAAGGTAGAGAGAGAGAGAGAGAGAGAGAGAGAGAAGGAACAGTGAGTAGTGTTGGAGGAGGAGAGCCTGAGAGGCAAAGTGAAAGGGGGAGACTGGCCGCTAGAGGATGGCGTTAGCCGATGGGAGGCAGGAGGTGGAGGTTGCCGGCTGGAATCTGGAGATAGGGAGCAGAGTGATAGGATGTTCTTTAGATGTACTATTAATCTCACTCTGAAATTGCTCCCAGCTTTCTAGAACTGGATTGTTATTTGTGTTGAAGCTTGGGCAGCAAGAATATGGGTTATTAGGAATCTTCAAAGTTGACTAATCACATTCTTAGAAAATAAAAGTTCATTAGCCTTTAATTTATTTTATTTTTTTCTTGGAAGCCTTTGATTTACTTGCTGATAGCATGACTCATCTCAATATTTTGAACTTCATGATAGCATTATCATTATGGGCCCAAAGACGTGGGCTTCCGGAGTGCAGTGGAGATTTAAGCGGAGGGAGCACCAAGAAGGCGTGGTGGGTGGGCCGTGGATACGCTTTAATTTATTTTTATTTTTTTCTTAGAATTTGGTGTATGCGTCTAGTTGGGGGAGTGGAAGGTGTTTGTTTAATCGACGAGGCCCAAGATAACAATCTTCTCGTATGTCGAGGCTGTTTTCAATTCATTTTGGGTCGAACCATTTTCCCCCCCCTCCCTGGACCCTTTTGACAAAGGTTCCCGTTCTTCTGAAATGGCGCCTTTTAGGATAATCGTTCCTTTTTGTTTTTTTTGGGTGGGGGAGTGGAGTTGTTCCTTGAGAATTTTCAACTACACATATTTGTCGTTTCAAAAGTAAAAATTTAGTCAATCATTCAATTGACTGACCACGCGTTATAGAGAATGAAAAAAAATTTATAATTCTCGGTCTTAGATTTGATTCATAACTTTCCTCTATAGTAAAATGATTTTGAATAAAATTACTAGCTTTAGTCTTGTTTCTTAAAAAAAATCACACATAATACACAACTTTCTTCTATTTCTTCAGCGTCCTCTATTCTTTTTCTTTCTCAACACTTTATTGCTTAATTTAAGATTTTCTCCGAGCGTACTAAATCAAACATTAAAGTTTAAATATAATTTTGAGATTGTGGGGTTCAGTATTATTAGGAATTCCGCTTCATATTAGTTTGCCAATTGTGAATTGGTCATTTCGGTAGGATGTTTAGAGTCAAAAAAATACGCATTTCCTAAAGTTGTCAGGTAGTTCATACTTTTTCATTAACCCTTTTACTCCACAGCTGTAAATCTCTCTACATGGATCAGTTCCTAGCACGCACTCTTTTTTTTTACTCGAAACCTTCGCGGCGTAAATTACGGCAACTCTTGTCTTTTAGTCAACGGTAAAAAGGAGAAATCACTTCTATAAAACGTTGTGTGCAATATGAAGAGAGCGCTACAAGAAAAAGTCGTTTCACTTCACTTCAAGGTGGTCGACGTCGTGCATCGAAATGCGGGTTATTGTTGTCGTTTTCAAATTTGTTGTTTTTTTTTTCCTTCTCAACAAGTCGTTTTCAAATTTTCAATCGTACTTAAATTGACAATACATGTGGGAACGCTGAGCAAAGCGTCTGGGAAGAAGACTTTGAAATTGACATAATTAATCAATGCGACTTGAAATTGACATAATTACACGTTGGAATCTTATGAATCGAAGCGGATATGCCTCGCGCTTGCGTATATTTTTACGTTGGACAAAGCTTGGAATGAGATTTCAAGCAACGCTTGAGCCAAAATATTGCCAGTTTATTACGAAATGCACTGGACTGGAACCTCCAAAAACATCGCAAGAAACTAGACATGGAGATTGACAGGTCACGAGAATCCAATAAATTATGCATGGGCAAATAGTTGTTTCACAGTGTAAGGCCCTGTGACACTTATTTCTAGGAGTACCTTTGTCCTTAAAGTATTTTCTGTATATTTCCTGTTATAACATTTTGGGAAAAATATATTTTTCACCCACGAACTACCGGAGTAGTGACACATTGTACCCCAAACTACTATCTTTAAGACATTGCACACTCAAACTACTAATGTTATACACTTTGCACCCTAAACTACCCATTTTGACACATTACACCCTTCAACTACTAATATTAAACACTTTGTACCCTCTATTTGACAATAATACCCTTGAGAAATTAATGAATTGACAATAATATCTAAGGGCATTATCGTCATTTTAGTTGAAAAATTTGATAAAGGGTGCAAAGTGTTAAAAATTGGTAGTTAGAGGGTGTAATGTATCAAAATTGGTAGTTTAGGGTGCAAAGTGTAAAATATATGGTAGTTTATGAGTGAAAAGTGTATTTTTTCCTAACATTTTAATGATATTATATAACTAATTTAATAAAAATATTAAAAAATGTTTTTTAATAATTTTTTTATTCTAATAAATTTTGATAAAAAAATTTAACAGGTAAATAGTAGTCGTTTATTTTTATAGAATTACGGTTTATTTTATCATTTTAAAATATTAATTTTTTTCTTTTAACTCTCAGATTTTTTTTTCTCTTATACCGTTAAAAATATAAATATTATAGAGAAAAAATAAAAAAAATCTTTAAAAATAATATTTAAATAAAATAATAAAACTAGATAGTTAAAAGAAAAAAAATTGTTAAGAATATTTTAAAAAAATTAATAGTTAAAATAAAAAAATATATTTTTAATTAAAGTAGAGAGACAAATCTCTAAGTCACTCACCGTTCCAGGGTAGATTTCGACAAGAACACCTCCTCCAGCTGAAGCAAAGTTGGCCCATCAGTACTTATCCACAAAAAAAATAAAAAGGAAAAAAAATTAGTCCCATCAGTCAATCGACGCGCAGTAGTTTGGAGGTACGCTGGAAGTATAGGCAACTTCGCAAACTGGGCTGCCTGGTTGTAACTCTATCGTGCAAATTCAAGTACCGGGTTAATTACTCTGAAATCTACATGCAAGCTATAGTGACAATGAATATGCTTATTAAAAAAATCGGGACGAGAAGGCTACAGGAGTAATGGCGGAATCATGGTTGAATTCGGAGTAGGGTAAATTATTAGGTGGAATGACGAATTTTTTATTTCTGTAATATAAAAAGTGTCTTAAAATTAAAATATTAAAAATTAAAAATTAAAAATATTAAAAATTAAGAATTAAAAATATTAAAATATACGTATCATACTATTTATTAAGATTAAAAAATAATAATTAAATCTTACTGTGTTTATTAATTGAATGTTCTTCTTGAGCATTGCTACCTTGAAGTAGAAGACGTAAAAAAAATACTTTGGGACAAAGAGATTAAGAGGACTAATTAAAAAAAAAAATTTCTGTCTTTTAAAATTACAGTGATTTCATTGAGCACTAGGTTCAGATCTACTCACCCGTAAAGGCCAAGGTTAAGGCAGAGTGCAACAAGTTGAGTTTCGCAGAATAGTGCACTAAATGCAAGAAGGTAAATTACACCATACACAACAACATGTCTGTAACATTAATTAATTATTTTTATTTAATTGATTTAACATAACCAATTAAATAATATTCCTCGCTTATATATATATCTTACTTGAAAAATCTAAACATTTTGCCAAGGGCAGGCATGAGGGCAAAACACACATAAAAAAAAAAAAAAAAAAAAAAAAAGAAAGAAAGAAGGAGAAGCTTTTTTACAGAGCCAACCAGGCCGGTGGCCCTTGTTGGCCTCCCTAGGTTCCGCCTATGCATCAGAGAGTCTCCCTGTGGGATGCTTGAAGAAGGTTTCCCTATATGACCACGAAGTTGCTCCCCCTTCCTCACTAACATTGAAGTACTGGTTGTTGCCTGGATCAAAGAGCGAGTCCCCAAACACAAACAAGGCCTTGTGTTCTGCTTCTGGATTGGAATGTCCATAGCAGCTAATTGGGTTGAGAAGGCTCACCAACAGTGGCGGATGCAAGGGGGCGGCCTTGGGCAGCCCCCCCCCCCCACCATTGGACAGGCCAAAAAAAAAATTTTAGATGTAAATTTTTTTATTTTATTTTTTAAAAATTTGTCTTAAGAGATCTTCTCCCTTCAAATTGGGTCCTGGATCTGAAGAATGTTGAATTTGCTGGTCACTTGGGGTAACCACATCATTTTACATAAGTCACCAGCTGAGTTGTCCTTCGTAGAACAGAATATTTTCTGTTAGCTACCGCATCTTTTCTGCCCTCTCTCTCTTTCTGTGACGATGTACGTGAACGCCTCAGGACAGCTCTCCCTCTGCTTATTCTCTTTGCCTTACGTAGCAGAGTTAGTTATTTTGGTTTTGCTATTCTTACAGTAGTGGTGTTTTTTTTCTTCTTTCCTCTTATTCTTTGTAAGTGTATATATATCCTCTTTATAAAGTTTTTTTGAAGGAATATACAACACATACGAGAATTATCTCGTCCAACCTTCGTCTTCCTCTGCCATTTTCCTTTCACGTTCTTTTATCAAAACTTATATGGTATCAGAGCGAGTGTGAAAGAAAATGGCCGATGAAGTAGTGACCCATGACACCGAGAACCCTTTTGCTGAACCCAAATCTTGCTACCTCAACTTTAACGATCTTTCCAACCCGTATCGCCTTGATAATGGCGACAACCCAGCCACTATACTGGTCTCTGACCTCCTCACCAGTGAGAACTACATCCCCTGGTCTAGAGCTATGCAGCGAGCTCTTAGAGCAAAGAACAAAATGGGCTTCGTTACTGGTGAGTTCTTGAAGCCTAATGACCCGAATGACCCTCTCCATGATGCTTGGGTGCGTTGTAACGACCTCGTTGTGTCTTGGATTCAAAATTCTGTCCATTCCACTGTCAAGTCCAGCCTTATATTTGTTGATAGTGCAAAGGATATATGGGATGAGTTACGGGAACGACATTCGCAACTGAATGGACCCAGGATTTTTCAGTTAAAGAAGGAGTTGGCTGGACTGGTTCAAGGAAAGGACACGGTAAGCTCATATTATGGTAAGCTCAAAGTTCTTTGGGATGAGTTTTCTATTTATGACCCATTACCAGAGTGTTCTTGTGGGAAGCTGAAAATTCTGATAGAGCGTCAACAAAGGGATTATGTGATTCAGTTCCTAATGGGCCTTAATGAAACTTATTCTAACATTCGAGACCAAATCATGTTATTAGACCCCTTGCCTGCTGTGAATCGAATTTTCTCCTTAATCCAGCAACAAGAAATCCAACATAAGATGTATTCTACTTGCCCAACCACCGATTCTATGGCATTAGCTACTCGTAAGGGCTTCCGTGACACCAAACCAAGAGGGAAATTTCAAGGGAACTACAAGGACAGCAACCTCTTTTGTACACACTGTCGTATACCTGGACACACATTTGGGACTTGCTTTAAGGCTGGAAACGCAGATCCACCGACTTGCACCCACTGTCATATGACTGGTCACGTTGTGGAGAAATGTTACAAGCTCCATGGCTACCCTCCTGGACATAAACTGTATGGAAAATCAAAAGGCAGTGCAAACTCTGTTATGATAGAATCAGAAGACATTGAAGAAGAACCTGTTGCTTTTACCAAAGGGCAATATCATCAGATACTTGCATTGATTCAGAAGAAAGATACTCTCAGTGATAACATGCATTCTGTGAACCAAGCTCAAGCATTCAAGCCTTCACCTAGCACGCTCAAGGCCTCCAAGATGTCTGGTATGATGTTCTGCAACTCCAATGTGCCTTGGATCATAGATACTGGTGCTACAGATCACATGATCTGCAGCACCTCATTTTTTACTACACCACCATCCCACGTCAATTGCAAGGTGAAGCTTCCAAATGGTACTGATGTGCCAGCCACTCACATTGGTTCGGTCAAATTAACAGATTCCTTGGTGCTGCAGAATGCACTTTGTGTTCCAAATTTTTCATTCAATTTAATTTCGGCAAAGAAGTTAGCAGAAAATCTCACTTGCTGTGTGGTTTTCTTTTCTGATTGTTGTTTTGTACAGGACCTTTCGTCGTGGAGCACGATTGGGATGGGTAGAGTGCACCATGGACTGTACCAGCTCCAGAAAACTGATGTTCCTTCCACTGCCTTGACCAGCAAACTCACCACCTTTACCAACTGTTCTAGTTTAGCTACTTCTGCTGCTACTTATGCTGTTAGTTCCTCAAATCTGTGGCATTGCCGCCTAGGACATGCCTCTGAGTCTAGATTACAATTAATTGATGATCCTATTGTAATAGACACTCTTTCTCATGACAATGAAGTACCCTGTTCTGTTTGCCCTTTGTCAAAATTGCACAAGCTTCCTTTTACTGAAAGTCAGCATAAATCTTCTCGCATTTTTGAACTTATCCACTGTGATATATGGGGCCCTCTCTCAGTTACTGCCCACGATGGATCCCGTTTTTTCTTAACTATAGTTGATGACTTTTCTAGGAGTACATGGGTGTATCTCCTCAAGGCCAAATCTGAAGTTCGAACTTGTTTAGAGGCTTTCTATAATCTAGTGGCAACCCAATTTGAAGTGAATATAAAGTTTTTGAGAAGTGACAATGGTGCCGAGTTTAGGATGGTGGACTTTTATAATGATCATGGCATAATACATCAGAAAACTTGTGTAGAGTGTCCACAACAAAATGGAATTGTTGAGAGAAAGCACCAACACCTTCTAAATGTAGCCAGGGCCCTGAAATTTCAATCCAACATCCCTTTATCATATTGGTCTGATTGTATTTTAACTGCTGTTTATCTAATAAATAGAACACCCACTCCCTTGCTCAAGAACAAAACTCCTTTCGAGCTTTTGTTCCAAACCAAACCCAAATACAATCACCTTAGAGTTTTCGGATGTTTGGCCTATGCTGCAACTCTCTCTCATGGTCGGCTGAAATTTGATCCAAGGGGGAGAAAATGTGTTTTTCTAGGCTATCCTTTTGGTGTTAAGGGGTATAAGTTAGTGGATCTTGCCATTGGTAGCATTTTCTTGTCCAGAGATGTAGTTTTCCATGAAGGAATTTTTCCTTTCCATTCCTTGCAGCCCATTACCACTTCTGATGCTAGTGATGATATTTTTTATCCCATTTCCGTACCTGAACCCTCCAATACATTGAAACCGCACATTCTTTTCCTATGCTTTTAGAACCTATACAGAACTCTCCTACCCCAAATATTACTTCACCTCCTCCTTCTCCTAATTCCACCAATTCTACTGACACTCCAGACATTCCCACGTCTCCAGCCACCACCATCCCTTCCAACTTACCTCCTAGGAGGTCTACTCGAGAAAGAAAACCACCGGCCTATCTCCAAGATTACCAATGCCATCAGACCAGGTCCACTCACTCACTCTCATGCTTGCTTCATGACAAGTCCAACAACAATTCAGGTAAGGCTTTTCCCTTAGCTGCATCTTTATCTTCTCATAGAATGTCGTCATCTTACTTAACTTTCAGTGCTGCCATTGACATTGAATCTGAACCAAGCACTTACCGAGAGGCAGCTACAGATCCAAATTGGTGCAAGGCTATGGAGACAGAGTTGACAGCCTTAGAAGCAAACCGAACTTGGGAACTCACTGATCTGCCGGTTGGAAAATTAGCAATTGGATGCAAGTATGTATATAAACTCAAATACCGATCTGATGGAACATTGGAACGTTACAAGGCACGTTTAGTTGCCAAAGGATATACGCAGCAAGAGGGAGTGGATTATCATGAAACATTCTCACCAGTAGCTAAGATGGCAACAGTTAGTGTTTCCTTTCAATTGCAGCCATTAAAGGATGGGTTTTACAACAATTTGATGTCAATAACACCTTTCTCCATGGAGATTTGAATGAAGAAATCTATATGGAGAAACCACCTGGTTATACAAAGGGTGGACCTAATCAAGTCTGCAAATTATTGAAGAGCTTGTATGGGCTGAAACAAGCATCTCGTCAATGGTATGCAAAATTTTCAGCTTCCTTGATTTCTTTTGGTTTCACACAATCCAAAGCCGATTATAGTCTTTTTACTATGGTGTCTGGAGAATCATTTACAGCCTTGCTGGTATATGTGGATGATGTTATCGTTGGTAGCAATTGCCCTGCAACTGTAACAACTCTGAAAGAATTCCTGAACACTACCTTCAAAATCAAAGACTTAGGTGTTTTGAGATATTTCTTGGGTATTGAAGTGGCCAGAAATGACAAAGGAATTCATATTTGTCAACGAAAATACACATTAGATATTCTTACAGATTCGGGTAAAATAGGTGCTAAGCCTTTACGGCTTCCTCTCGATCAGAATTGTAAACTGAGCAAGACTTCTGGAACACCATTATCTGATCCTACCCACTACCGAAGACTAATCGGGAGACTCCTCTATCTCACAATTACCAGGCCAGATTTATCCTACAGTTTGCAAGTGCTGAGTCAATATATGGATAAACCCACTACTATGCATTTGGATGCAGCCCACAAGGTGTTACGCTATCTTCGTGCTGCTCCAGGACAAGGCCTTCTATTCTCCAGCACTTCCTCCTTAGCTATGCGAGCTTATTGCGACTCAGATTGGGGAGCATGTCCCGATACCAGAAAATCAGTTACCGGGTACTGTATTTTCCTAGGAGATTCTCTCATCTCCTGGCGGTCTAAGAAACAAACCGTGGTTTCTCGCTCATCAGCAGAGGCAGAGTACCGTGCCATGGCCACCACCTCCTGTGAGCTTACTTGGTTGCGCTACATTCTCTCTGATTTCTTGATTGATCATCCTCATGCAGCTATTCTTTATTGTGATAATCAGGCTGCGCTGCATATTGCAGCAAACCCAGTGTTTCATGAACGCACGAAACACATTGAAATGGATTGCCATCTTATTCGAGACCTCATCCAGTCTGGTCTCATCTCCACTGCCCACGTTGACACCCACTCGCAGCTTGCGGACATATTTACGAAGGCACTGCCTTCCTATGCTCTCCACGGGCATCTCTCCAAGATGGGCATTGTTGACATCTATGCTCCATCTTGCGGGGGGATATTGAAGAATGTTGAATTTGCTGGTCACTTGGGGTAACCACGTCATTTTACATAAGTCACCAGCTGAGTTGTCCTTCGTAGAACAGAATATTTTCTGTTAGCACCGCATCTTTTCTGCCCTCTCTCTCTTTCTGTGACGATGTACGTGAACGCCTCAGGACAGCTCTCCCTCTGCTTATTCTCTTTGCCTTACGTAGCAGAGTTAGTTATTTTGGTTTTGCTATTCTTACAGTAGTGGTGTTTTTTTTCTTCTTTCCTCTTATTCTTTGTAAGTGTATATATATCCTCTTTGTAAAGTTTTTTTGAAGGAATATACAACACATACGAGAATTATCTCGTCCAACCTTCGTCTTCCTCTGCCATTTTCCTTTCACGTTCTTTTATCAAAACTTATAGGATCTACACTGCTCACCAACTAGCTTAGACTCGCCATGAGCCGACAATGTTATTTGCTTCACTTTTGTGTCTTTTTGTGCTCTGCATGGTTCCCTTATCAATCTCCTTTTATAGGAGTCATTGTCTCAAAGGCAGATTCTTTTCCTCATTTTACTTTGTCGCTCTTTTGTTGGCAAGTGCTTATGATCTTTCCAGCAAAGTAAAATCACAATTCCTCTGCAGTGGTCCCCGTGCGAACAGAAAGTGGGAATGCATGCAACTATTGTATAGTGGGTTGGCCGGAGAAAATTACGAGTAGAAAGTCGGTTGCCGACATTATAGGCCCATAGACGTGGGCTTGTCGACGGCATTGGAGATCAAAGCCGAGGGAGTACAAGGAGGGCATGCACAGTGCCCGCGGATATGCTGCCTGGTTTTACTAGCAGTATTTGGTGCATGCAGGTTTGCGGCTAGTAAGTTTTTTTTGAACATAATAATTAAGTTAATTATTCAGTGGACTGGCCAAGATACAGCTGAAATACGAACCCAAATTTATTATTCTCGGTCTGTAAATATGATCCATACACGATACTTAACTTTCTTTTGCTTCTTCCTCTTTCTTTTTCACTTTCCTTTAGTTGTTTTTTCCCAAAGCAATCTGGATTTATGGTTTCCTATAGGGAAAGTACGATTTGCATTTTCAAAATAATTTGTGCTGAAGCTCGCCAACTCGGGCACCAAGATGGCACTTCAACCTTCCATATTGGAAAAATATGCTTCGTGATAAATCCGAGTTTATTTTAGGCTCTAATTTCTTATCTTCAAATAAGATGTCTCTCTTTAGGTCAGACTAACATATATCAAATTATATAACTGATTCATTTTTTATTTACTTCTCTCACCTGTCCTTTTGACAAAAGTGACTCATTGCCGCTGTCTTGTGCCACATTGTCAAGAATTACAGGGATTCTACTAATAAGGCAATCAAAGGAGACTTCGAAATAAAGTGCCAAAACTGTTGGGGAATCTCGTTTCTCTCTTCCCTTTTCCATGAAAATACTTCTCTTGGTATTTCACTTCCTCTATTTCTATACATGATTCTAAAATGGAGCCATCAGGATAATCGTTTTCTTTTGTATTGTGGGGAAGGGGAGTGGATTTGTTGCCTTGAGAATTTTCAACTACACGTATTGCAGGAGGTTCTAAATTTAAAAATTACGATAACTATTCAGTGGACTGGCCAATGTACAACTGAAAAACTAAACCAAATTTATTATTCTGGGTCTTGCATATGATTCATAATTTTCTTATGCTTCTTCTGCTACTCCTATTCTTCTTCTTTCTCGATACTTTATTGCTTAATTTAGAATCTCCTCCTTGCATATCAAAACACACATTAGAGTTCAAATAGAGCTTTGAGATTGTAAGGTCCAGTATCATTAGGAGTTCCGCTCCACATCAGCTTAGCGAATTGTTCATTGGCCATTTCGGTGGGGTGACCAGAGTCAAAGAACACATATTTCCTGGGGTTGTGACATAGTTCATACTCTTTCATTGCTGACCTTTTTCCTCCACAGCTGTTAATCCCTCTGTGTGGACCAGTTCCACAGCATGCAATCTTTCCTTCCTTGAATCCTTTATAACGCAAATTACAACAGTTTTAGTCTATGGTAGAAATAAGAAATCACTTCAAATAAACGTTGATTGCAGTATGAAAAGAACGTGACGAACCATATTTGGAAGGGTAATTTGTTCTTTCACCAAGAAAATTGTACATATTAGCCATAGAATATCTGAATCCGTTAAGCTGCCTCTCTAGCTTCACGAGGACTTTAGAAAGTGCTTTGTTATGCAGTATTACGCGTGCAGTAATTTCCTGTGCCACTGCATTGTTAATTAGAGCTCGCCTGTATGGGAAAGAACCCACTGGCGGCAAGCTTTGAAACCCAAATTTCCTTCCTCCGTTCTTGTGTATTTCCTAGCACAAAAAGATGTTATTAGTATAAGCAAATAATAAGCATTTAAGCCGAAGAAAAATCGTCTCAAATATCGCATAGCATGTTAGATTTAGTTACTTTGATCACGATTGTCAAGTTACCGATCACCATATCCACATATTCTTCTCGAGAATAGGAGAGAAGCCCACTGGAATTTGTAGCGAAAGGGGCTACATAATCGTTGGTTCCAATGCTGAATAAGTAAAGTGCTCTGCCTAGTAGTGCCCTGGCATCTGCATCACCTAGTTTTTGCCTCGACAGTCCTATCAAGTTCTTGAAATAACGTAATTGAGCTTGCAGGTCTACTACCTGAGGCCAAACAAAAAAAGTAGGGAAAAAAAGCCACGACAGAAAAAGCAAGAAAACAGAATTAGATCATGACAGAATTGGTATATCAGAAAGAAGTAGGAGATGCAAGGATTTGGAATTTGGAAAACGTGTCGCAAGAAAAAGTCCGTCTGTAGTTGATAAGCTAGAGATTCATCATTCATGGCTAATGTGAAAGATTACATACGAATCCCCGGTGAGTTCCAACAAGAGCACCAGCTCCTGCTGATGCAAAGTTTGCCCCATCAGTATATTGGCTATAAGCAGGATGTAAATACGGGGTAATCAACGGCAACTTTGCATACTCAGCTGCAACAAAGTTCTAACAGTCAAATTGGCGACAACATAGATCCTGAAGGGAAACATGAAAGAGCAACATCTTACCAATGAAATCTGGGATGATACGGCCATCGGAGAATCTTCCGGTGGGGTACTTAAAGAAGGTCTCCCCGTACGGCCAAACATTTGACCGGTAATCACTAGTGGTGTTGATATAGTTATTGTTTCCGGCATCGAATAGCGAATCCCCAAAGACGAGTAAGGCAACATGTTTTTCTGGCAGGCATAGATGGCCGTGGCAGCGTGTCTGGATAAGAAGGGCTGCATACAAGAACAGGAAACAGGAATGGAACCTTAAAGCTGCCATGTTATCTTGGTTCACTTGTCTTGTCCTTAGTTCTAGTTTGACATTTATAGAGCACTTTGTTCCCGTGAGCAGAAAGAAATGGAAATTGCATCACGAGTTCTCACTACTGGCTAACGAGATGTGTCCAATAGATGGAATAAAGAAGGACGACTAAGTAGACCAATAAAGGATTTTGTACAAATGATGGAAAAATCTCTTCCTCATTCATAATGTGCGTACATGGAATATTTATACAGTACAATATTCCTTATTGCTATATTTACGGCTATATAGACACGCGTATGATACAGCTGTTGCATTTCATCTATGGTAGAACGTCTGAGTCAACTGGTGATATGTGCTGCTGACTGGAGACAGGTGCAGAGGTGGAGCAGACAGCTTTGGATGATTGGGCTTCAGCAACCAATATTACGTCCCCTCATGAGCCAATAACGTTATGTGCTTCACTCTGTTCTTTTGTACCTCTTGGTCCCTCATCACTCTCAGCTAGCTGCTAGCCTCCAATTTCTTATCTTCCAGGAAGATGTCTCTTTTCTTTAGTCATGACTGGACTAACATACGTCTAGCCACATGATTCATTTACCTTTTGTCTAAATCCCACATATATCCTTTCCGCAACAGTGACTCATTTCTCAATTCTTTAACTAAATTTAACCCTTCATTCAAGATTTGGCCAAATGAAAATTAAAAATTAAAAACTTCGCTATCCGCTTCTAAAGTAGGGTGGCAACATCGTTTTGAGTCAAAATTACAAATTTCGTAGCATTTCCCTTTCAAACTACTAAAATGTGTTACATGACATAATTTTGACAGCTAAAAGTTCTATTATAGGGAGAACACGTTTGATGAATCTTAATAACTCGAAGGTACAATGTGATAAAATTAATAATTTTTATCCAAAATGATATTGACAACATAGCTTAGGTGGGCAAAGTAAATTTTTTTCAAAATTAAACTAGCGGGCCAAATATTATGACACTTTTTTTTTGGAGCATAATAAGAAGGATAGATAGTTAGAGGGGGAAGATACAAAAAAATACTCAAAGTCAAGGGAGATCAAAACCCGCATAGATCGAGGAATAATTGTTCAACAGCTCAGGAGAGGGGACAAACTGCCCTCGAAGGACGAGGAAGCGGCCTAACGAGCCAAATCGTGCGCAAGGAATTCGCACCAAGGGGGTAAAAACCACCTTGCAAGACCTGAAGGATCCAAACAAAAAAGGAGCGTTACAGACGTCATTAAAAATCTGCCAAGGAGAAGGGGAAGACAAATCCTGCAACGCATCCACCACCTGAGACTTGTCAGCTTCAATCAGCACCAAAGGAAGACCCAAAGCCAAAGCCGAGTGCAAGTCGAAAAGGACCCCACGAGCCTCTCCAACAAGAGGATCAGTGGAGATGCCACGGGAAAGAGAAGCTCCAAGAATCGCACCTGCCGAGTCACGACAAACCGAAGCAACCACATTACCCTGAGGGCGCGTAGCGGCGTCCACATTTACTTTAAACCCACCGAAGGTAGGGGGGGACCAAGCCACAGATAAGGATGAACGAACATGGGTCATCCATGCCTAAGAGTGCTCAAAAGAAGAACGAATAATCTGACCAGCAAGATGCAAAGGATCCGACGTAGGGGACCCGTGGACCACCTTATTCCGATTAGCACAAACCAAATCAATTGCAATGGAAGCGAACAATTGAAAAGACTGGGCTTCCTCAACAGGGAGACCAAGGAACCGAGACGGTTGGAGAATGACTTTGATCCAGAAAATAAGCGGTTGATCAGAGAAAGGCAGGAGATTAAGAGTCCATCTGGATTCTTATGGCACTTTTCTTTATTTACATAATAAGGATACTCTGTTTTTTTTGGGTAATTGGTGTATTATATAATTTAGGGTGAATTCAGGAGTTCGAGAGCCTCACTCCTCCCACAACGCAAAATAGATCCACTCACAAGGATTACAATAATCTGCTTGGTGTATTACACTCTGTTTCCACGCAACCGATTGCAAAAAGTTAACGGAAAAAAAAAAACGTGAGTAAACGTATCTCGAATTAGGGAAAAGGCAAGTTAACGAATTAGTAAGGATTCATATCACTAAATTACTAATGCTTGTCAAAGTTGAAAAACTTTGAAGTATTTCGCGAGAGTGCAGATATCATGAGAAGTGGAACAGAGCTAGAACAAATTTTTGTCGTTGGTTGCTCGAAAAATACCGAGCTTTTTTTGTTTTGAGTTCAGAAACATTTATTTGAGGAAGAGGAAAAAGCGAATTGATTTAGTGGGCAAGAAGAGCGACGGCAACATTGGCAATTGCTCGTGAAATCTTCATTCACCAATGTTTAAAAGTTCTTTTATACTGTAAGGCCGAGTGACGTTGAGATCTCCATTCCACATTAGCTCCGCGAGTTGCTGATAGGCCTTTTCAGTGGGATGACCAGAGTCGAAGAACAGATACTCACTGGGGTTCTCACATAATTCGTACACTTCCACGGATCTCTTTCCTCCACAGCTGTTAATTCCCCTGTATGGACCAGTTCCGCAGCATCCCGACTTCCCTTCCTTGAAACCTTTATAACACAAATTGGAAGAGTGTAGTTACAAGAGAGAACGGCATGCTGCAAGGATCGAATGTACTCTGTTCTATGATAATTGAAATGACATACCATACTTTGCAGGGTCGTTCATTCTTTCAGTAAGAAAACTGTAGAAATTCGTATTTGAATACCTAAATCCTTTCAGCTGGCTCGCTAGCTTTTGGAGGAGATAAGGAAGTGCTTTGTTGTGCAGTCTTGCGAGTGATGTAAGTTCCTCCATGCATGCACCTGTGTTTCCGGGATTTGATGCTCTCGCCACGGGTACGCAACCCAGTGGCGCCACGTTTATAAAAGCAAATTTCCTTCCTCCTTTCTCATATATTTCCTAACACATCAAAGTACGATTATGGACAACTTACAAATTAATGAAAAACAACAACAAAAATCAAATCTACTTTAGATATTGAATGAAAGAACAACATTTACTACCTTGATCACGGTTGTCAAGTTGCCCATCACCATATCTACGTATTCTTCTTCAGAGTAGGATTGAAGCACGCTGGAGTTTGAAGTGAAAGGGACAATGTAATCGTTGCTTCCAATGCTAAATAAGTAAACAGCTCTGGACAGCAATGTCTTGGCTTCTGCTTCGCCTAGCCTTTGCCTCAAGAGCGTCTCCAGGTGCTTGAAATAGTTGAGTTGGGTGTTAAGGTCTATCACCTGATAAGGGAGGGGGAGGAAACAATCGAAAACAATGATATTGGAAAATAGCAGCCTAACGAACAGAAGGAAAGTACTCAACTATGTCATGATCATACATGACTTGCTTATGCCATAACAGTGTAATCTCTCTCAGCAAATACGACACAACGTTTAAGGTGAGTTAGCTTGGATCTTGTAGTTGTAGACTTGTAGGTTACATGTCCAAACCAATATGTTATACGTTTCTGGCCCATGCAAGGTATTTGAATTTGGGTAATATAAGCAAGACTTACAAAAGGAACTATTGCCATCCATTTTCCCCTTGTAGGACAGTACTTGTGAGTCTGAGGCAATATGTAACATCGAACCTCACTTGCCTCTAGACTCCATGAAGGTTCTAGGCTATTGCTGGGGAAACTAGTTAATATCGACTTTTGTTAAGGAGCTCACTTAATCAGATAAAATGCATACCAGTCCCTGACGAGTTTCAACCAGAGCACCAGCTCCTGCTGATGCGAAGTTAGCCCCATCAGTATATCGGTGATAACCGGGATGCAGATATGGTGGAATCAATGGCAACTTTGCATACTCAGCTGCAACAATGCCTCAAAAGTCAATTCGAGCAACAATTCAGGGTCCTAAAGGAAAGCTAGCATGACTGCAACTATATGTTAATTACCAATGAAATCTGGTATTAGGCGCCATCAGAATGCCTCCCAGTGGGATACTTGAAGAAGCTTTCCCCGTAAGGCCAAACATTTGCCTGCATAGCAGTGGTGGTGTTGATATAGTTATTGTTTCCAGCATCAAGTACTGAATCCCCAAAGGTGAATAGGGCAACATGGTCGTCCGGCAGGCAGATAAGACATTGTGTGGGGATAATAAGGCTCGCACACAAGACCAAGAAACAGAAATGCGGGAAGCTTGGACTCATAATGTGTAATCTTGGTACACTTATCTGTTAACTTCTCCCCAGGTGCAATTTTCATTTATAGCGTGACAATTGATTAGGTTGAACTTTCAAAGCAGGATAATTAAAAATCATTTTCCTTAAAAACGGTGGGTGAGGTAATCACATACGTTGCTAGATTAGTTTGAGGTACTTTAATTAGGGAACCTCACCAGTCCTGAACCAAATTATCAGCTACCCAGGCAACAATTTGGTCATAGGAAGAAAACACTTTTTTTGACTGGACATTTTTCCGGTTGTTTTAAGGACGTCAAGCATAGGATGTTCTTGAATATAACTCTGAAATTGCTCCCAGCTTTCTAGAACTGGATTGTTATTTGTGTTGAAGCTTGGGCAGCAAGAATATGAACTATTAGGAATCTTCAAATTTGACTAATCACATTCTTAGAAAATAAAAGTTCATTAGCCTTTAATTTATTTTATTTTTTTCTTGGAAGCTTTTGATTTACTTGCTGATAGGATGACTCATCTCAATATTTTGAACTTCATGGTAGCATTATCATTATGGGCCCAAAGACGTGGGCTTCTGGAGTGCAATCGAGATTGAAGCGGAGGGAGCACGAAGAGGGCGTGGTGGGTGGGCCGCGGATACGCTTTAATTTTTTTTTATTATTTTTTTTCTTAGAATTTGGTGCATGCGTCTAGTTGGGGGGAGTGGAAGGGGTTTGTTTACGTAGTGTTTGGGAGTAAAATTTTAAGTTAAAATTTGAGGAGTAGGTAAAAAGTTGAAGAGATAATGAAAAAGTGAAAAATTTGTGAAAAAGTGAATTGTAATGATGATAACATTTTAGTTTAGCAAATACTATGTTAACAATCAAACAGGCCCGAGAAAACAATCTTCTTGTATCTCGAGGCTGTTTTCAATTCATTTTGGGTCGAACCATTTTTTTCCACCTCCCTGGACCCTTTTGACAAAGGTTCCCTTGCTTCTGAAATGGATCCTTTTAGGATAATCGTTCCCTATTATTCATTTATTTTTTGGGTGTGGCGGAGTGGAGTTGTTACTTTAGAATTTTCAACAACATATATTTGTCATTTCAAAAGTAAAAATTTACATAGTATTTGGGAAGTCAAAATTTAATAAAATTTACTTTTATCAAACACACTAAAATTTTACCTTTACTTTTATCACTCATTCACCAATTCCAATATACCTATTTATTAACACCAATATAAAATTTTCAAATTTTAGTAAAATTTTATATTCAAACACTATGTTAGTCAAGCATTCAATAGACTGACCATACGTTATAGAGAATGATAAAAATTTATAATTCTCGGTCTTAGATATGATTCATAATTTTCCTCCATAATAGGAGGATTTTGAATAAAATTACTCACTTTTCTCCTTGTTTCTTAAAAATAAAATAAAAAAATGACACATGATGCATAACTTTCTTCTATTTCTTCTTCATTCTATTCTTCTTCTTCTTCTTCCTCAATACTGTATTGCTTAATTTAGATTTCCTCCTGCATATCAAACTAAACATTAAAATTTAAAAAGAGCTTTGAGATTGTAAGGTCCAGTGTAACACCCCTCTCTTGTTTACTCGTTTACTAAATGTGTTATGTATATGTTTTGACTCGTGTTTGTATATAATATAGGTTTTATGTATATGTTATAATAGTTATAGTTGTGCCCATTTTTTTGTGTTTTCTTTTAATAGGGTCTGACAGGGCAAATGTTTAAGCCTAGGGTCAATGAGTTAAGCCCGAGGCAAATGAGTAGGCCCGGGAAGGAGGGGAAACATCCCCGGGGTCAGCAAGGACTGGGGGAACATTTTCGGGGTACATGAGTTAAGGGCCGGGGTTACTGAGTGGAAACACCCGGAGGCACCGAGTAGAAAGCACCCAAGGAGGAAGGGAGACAGTCCCGGGCTTATCGAGTGCAGCATGCCCGGGAACTGAGACACCGAGTACTACTCAGGAGGTTGAAGACCTGAGCCCTACTCAGGAGACCTGGACCTAGGAGTTTTGTTAGCCTATGCCCGGGGCATCACTGCCCGGGGCTTGTTTTTAGTCATGTGCGGGTTGGCGCCCTGTAAACCCGACTTTTTTTTTTTTTTTTCAAGTTTGCTTTTACGTGTCTCAACCATGTGGTGGGCATTAAATGCATCCTTACCACATTTTACCTAATCTCTTAGGTGGGGCTTTGTCATTGGTGCATAAGTTAATGTGGTTAATATGCTGATTGTTAAAAGATACGTGAAATTTGAGACGAGTAGGTGGCTGTTTGTGACTGGCTATGCCTTAATTTTCTGCTGATTTTCTCTAAGACCTAGCCTAGGGTATGTAGACTGGCCAGGGGGAAATAACCGTAAAAAAGGTATAGTCTATTTATGTGTTTTATTCGTCAGAGAGTGAAAGAAAAAGAGATTTAACTGAACGACATTAGGAGAGGAGAAACTGTCTTTGACTTAGAAAGAAAGAGAGGGAAAGTGACGTGAACCATCTGGTGACCAAGGAAATTGACCGAAGGATAAGAGGAGAAAAAGACTAAAGAAATGAAGAGATTACGAGGAAAAGTGAGGTATTTGGCCTGCACTTTTTCTTTCCCTCAGTTTTTGACTTTCCTCTTCCTAACATGGTATCTTGCTATTTTTAGGTGTTTTAATCTTTCAAGAAAGCAGTACAACAAGTTAAGGTAAGGGTATAGAGTTTGTCTTACATAGGGGTATTGGGAATGTTCGGATTGTGCCTAAAACATGTGACTTTTGTCATGAGATGGGAAAAGACAAGTAACCCATTATTGTTTCTGTGTTAGATTTAAACCAAAGAAAAATATGCGAAGGGCTTATAAGAGAAAGGGCTAAAAGATGTTGGGGCCACCTGGGTCAGATTTGACTTTTGAAAATAAGCTTTTGTTTTATACATGCCCAGGAAAAACTCTTTTATACATACTCAATGAAGGCCTTTGTTTTTGCATGGTTAGGGAAGATGTTTTTGAAGGCCTTTGTTTTTGCATGGTCGGGGAAGATGTTTTGAAGGCCTTTATTTTTGCATGGTTGGGAAGATGTTTTTGAAGGCCTTTGTTTTTGCATGGTTGGGACGTTTTAACAAGCATGCTAGGGGAGACTTTTATAAAATGTACCCGGGAGCCTTTTTGCTATCTGCCCAGGAAGTTTTAACAAGCATGCCCGGGAGATTTTTATAAACATGACCAGGAAGCCCTTTTTTTTAGGCCTGGGAAGTGTTTTTTTTATGATGCCGGGAAGTTTTTAAATGAAAATGCCTGGGAGGATTTTCTTTTGAAACTAATCAAGAGCCCTAAAATCCTTTCTTTTAAATACAGCCAGTCCTTATTGGGTTAGCAATAAATAAAAATAACCTATTTGTATAAGTTGTTGGACTTGCCTATTAATAGCATGTGGTACATGGTAAGATTACCAAGTCTAACACATGAACTGTGAATTAAGAAAAGTTATTGTGCATTTAGGTTGCTTTATTTGATATGAAATTTATATGGCAATTGGTCCATGAAATCTAGTGCTCATTTTGAGTGACTTTTATTAAAGCATATGATTCATGTTGCATCATCCTGTCATGAGTGTGGGAAATCTAATAACGAAATGGCAGAAATGAAACCTATACCCAGAGGTGATCCAATGACAGGGTGACGGTACCGATCACACCAGAGGGATAGTGCAAGCCACCACTGAAAGGAATGGTTGGTATCCCAGGCGTGAAACAATATACGCTTGACAGGGTCCTGGTGCCGGGGCACGGACATCCCAGAGGAGAGAGGGACCACAACCCAGACTCTGGGGGTTAAACAGAGAGACTAAAGGAGTGGTTGGTATCCCCGGGTAGGTTTTATAAAAGTCTCCCTGAGCATGCTTGTTAAAACTTCTCGGACAGATAGCAAAAAGGCTCCCCGGGTAGGTTTTATAAAAGTCTCCCTGAGCATGCTTATTAAAACGTCCCGACCATGCAAAAACAAAGGCCTTCAAAAACATCTTCTCCGACCATGCAAAAACAAATGCCTTCACTAAGTATGTATAAAAGAGTTTTTCTCGGGCATGTATAAAACAAAAGCTTATTCTCAAAAGTAAAATCTGGCCCCAGATGACCCCCAACGTCTTTTAGCCCTTTCTCTTATAAGCCCTTCGCATATTTTTCTTTAGTTTAGATCCAACACAGAAATAAGAATGAGTTACTTGTCTTTTCCCATCTCATGACAAAAGTCACATGTTTTAGGCACAATCCGAACATTCCCAATACCCCTATTAAGACAAACTCTACACTTTTACCTTAGCTTGTTGTACTACTTTCTTGAAAGATTAAAACACCTAAAAATAGCAAGATACCATGTTAGGAAGAAGAAAGTCAAAAGCTGAGGGAAAGAAAAAGTACAGGCCAAATACCTTACTTTTCCTCGTAATCTCCTCCTTTTCTTTAGTCTTTTTCTCCTCTTATCCTTCGGTCAATTTCCTTGGTCACCAGATGGTTCACGTCACTTTCACTCTCTTTCTTTCTAAGTCAAAGGCAGTTTCTCCTTTTCTAATGTCGTTCAGTTAAATCTCTTTTTCTTTCACTCTCTGACGAATAAAACACATAAATAGACTATACCTTTCTTACAGTTATTTCCCCATGGCCAGTCTACATACCCTAGGCTAGGTCTTAGAGAAAATCAGCAAAAAATTGGCATAGCCAGTCACAAGCAGCCACCTATTCGTCTCAAATTTCACGTATCTTTTAACAATCAGCACATTAACCACATTAACTTATGCGCCAATGACAAAGCCCCACCTAAGAGGTTAGGTAAAATGTGGTAAGGATGCATTTAATGCCCACCACATGGTTAAGACACGTAAAAGCAAACTTTTTTTTAAAAAAAAGTCGGGTCTACAGGGCGCCAACCCGCACATGACTAAAAACAAGCCCCGGGCACTGATGCCCCAAGCATAGGCTAACAAAACTCCTTGGGTCCAGGTCTCCCGAGTAGTGCTCGGGTCTTCAACCTCCCGAGTAGTACTCGGGTGTCTCAGTTCCCGGGCATGCTGCACTCGGTAAGCCTGAGACTGTCTCCCTTCCTTCTTGGGTGCTTTCTACTCGGTGCCTCAGGGTGTTTCTACTCAGTAACCCCAGCCCCTAACTCATGTACCTAGAAATGGTCCAGTGTCATTGAGAATTCCAATCCACATTGGCTAAGTGCCACATTAGCTTAGCCAATTGTGAGTTGGCCATTTAGGTGGGACGTCCAGAGTCAAAGAACACATATTCCCTGGGGTTGTCATATAGTTCATACTCTTTCACTAACCTTTTTCCTCCACAGCTGTAAATCCCTCTATATGGACCAGTTCCACAGCATGCACTCTTCCCTTCCTTGAACCCTTCACGGCATAAATTACAGCAGGTATTAGTCAATGGTAAAAACCAGAAATCACTCCAAATAAACGTTGTGTGCACTATGAAAAGAGCGTGACAAACCATATTTTGGAAGGGTGATTTATTCTTTGGCTTAAATGCACTACATGCCCTTGTAGTATTACTTTGTTGCAAATATGTCCCTGTAGTAAAAAAAAAGTTTGATTTATACCCCTAGGATGCAAGTTTGATCAAATATATACTCCTCTGTCTCCTCTCCATCTAATAATTTAACGGCATGCGATGACGTGGCTCACAAGTAGACATGTGGACCAATATTTTTTAGACACGTTTTTTGTCACTTGTACTACCACGTTATATTAAAAAAAAAATTAAAAATCATTTTAAATACATCAGGTTAAGGAAATAAGAAAAAAATAAAAAAATAAAAAATAAAAGAAACATAAAAGTCAAACGGTTTAAAACGTGTAAGATTAATGAAATAAAAAACAAAAAAACAAACTCAAAAATCAAAAGAACAAAAAAACGTAACACTTAAAAGCACTAACTTACTTTACCGAAATTCCCCCATTTCCCCCCGTTCTTACCTTCTCCTTTTCGAAATTTTTCCCCAAATTCTCTTATAGCCCTAAACCCACTGGTAGACGGAAATTCCACCATTGGTTCGGCAGCCATACTTGTTCATTCGAATGAGCTTCTCATTTATGTGACAGCCACGATCTTGATTCGAAGGGTCCTCCTTTCTATTCTGATTGGACTCGAAGTAAAAGTTTATCTTGTCTCTTAATGTTGTTTTACTGTCCCCCTTCAACTAAATTTATACCTTCGTGTGTTTACACTTTTTTTGTTATTTATTCAGTAGTGTAGGGACTATTTGTGTATTTTTTTTAAGTTTGGCAGTTACGTTTGGGTTGGGTGTGAAATTTTTTGTCTGCACGTGTTTGGTTCTTGTGAAAAAGTTTGTTTATTATTCATTAGTGGAGGAACCCATTTGTATGCTTGTTTTGGGTTGTTGACCTAATGTTCCCCATTTTTGTTCTTTTGATTTTTTATTTGATTTTTTGTTTTTTATTTCATTAATCTCATGCGTTTATGTTTTTTTATTTCACTTTTATGTTTCTTTTATTTTTATTTTTTGTTTTTTTCTTATTTCCTTATCCTGACGTGTTTCAAATAATTTTTTTTAATATGACGTGGCAGTACAGGTGACAAAAAATACGTGTCCAAAAAATATTGGTCTACGTGTCTACTTATGAGCCACGCCATCGCATGCCGTTAAATTATTAGACGGAGAGGTATATATTTGATCAAACTTGCACCTCAAGGGTATAAATCAATTTTTTTTTTTACCACGGGCATATTTGCAACAAAGTAATACTACAGGGGCACGTAGTGCATTTAAGCCTTATTCTTTCACCAAGAAAATTGTACTAATTGACCATAGAATATCTGAATCCCTTAAGCTGCCTCTCTAGCTTCACGAGGACTCCTGAAAGTGCTTTGTTTTGCAGTATTACGCTTGCTGCAAGTTCCTCTGTCACTGCAATGAGGTTTAGAGCTCGGGGGGAAGGTAAATAACCCAATGGCGGCAAGCTTTGAAACCCAAATTTCCTTCCTCTGTTCTTGTGTATTTCCTAGCACAAAAATATGCCATTAGTATAAGCAAGTAACGAGCATTTAAGCAGAAGAAAAGTCGCCTCAAACATCTCATAGCATGTAATTAGCTTTTGTTACTTTGATCACGATTGTCAAGTTACCGATCACCATATCCACATATTCTTCTCGAGAGTGGGAGAGAAGCCCAAGTCGGGAACTTGCATAAGGGGCTATGTAATCGTTGGTTCCAATGCTGAATAAGTAAACTGCTCTACCCAATAGTGTCGTGGCTTGTGCATCACCTAGTTTTTGCCTCAACAGTCCTATCAAGTTCTTGAAATAACGTAATTGAGCGTGCAGGTCTACCACCTGAATCCAAATAAAAGAAGTAGGGGGGGAAAAAGCCACAACAGAAAAAGCAAGAAAACAGAATCAAACCATGACAGAATCGGTATATCAGAAAGAAGTAGAAGATGCAAGGATTTGGAATTTGGAAACATGTTGCAAGAACAAGTCCATCTGTAATTGACAGAACGAGATATTCATGGCAAATGTGAAAGATTACATACAGATCCTTGGTAAGTTCCAACAAGAGCACCAGCTCCTGCTGATGCAAAGTTTGCCTCATCAGTGTATTGACGATAAGCAGGATGTAAATATGGGGTAATCAACGGCAACTTTGCATACTTAGCTGCAACAAAGTTCTAACAGTCAAATTGGCGACAACAAAGAGAAGAAGCATAAAGTGAAAAACTTTGCTCACACACAACTCACCATATTTCGAAGGGTTATTCACTCTGTCTCCTAGCGCACTGTAGTAATCAAATATTGAATATTTGAATCCTGGTACCTTGGTCTCTAGCTTTTTGAGGACATTGGCTAGAGCTCTGTTGTGTAATCTTGCCAGATCCGAGGGTTCCTCAGCACACTTACTACCAAGTTGAGGATTCCTTGCTTTCATGGCTGGTAGACAACCCAAAGGCCCTGCATTCTGACATGCGATTTTCCTTCCTCCTAAACTATATTTCTCCTGCAAAAGCAAAAGGTAAAAAATTAGAGCTGACCAAACTATTCAATGCTATCCCAGTAGAAATAATGTACTTCCAGAAATTAATTTTTCATAGCGAGCTACTTACTTTGAGGACATTAGTCAAGTTGCCGATAACAATCCCCACATACTGTCTTCGGTAGGACTGAGTAGCATGCGGGTTTTGCGAGTAAAGGTCAAAATAATCGTTGCCTCCAATGCTAAACAAGTATACAGCTCTCATCAGCACCTTCTTGGCTTCTACATTACCCAGTTTCTGCCTCAGTGACTTCCCTGCACCCTTAAAATAGCTTAGCTGCGTTGGGAGACTTATCTGGAATACAGAGGACAATCCAGCAATTAAAAGCAAACTCTCATTGTAATATATTGATTGTATCGATATAAAAGTTGGGCTAAACGTTCTCTCTCATTCCTTCTTGTCACGGAGAAATATGTGCAAAAATGGCAAACCAGTAGGCGAATTTTTCTTTCGAGGCACCGAGCCATAGTTTGGCTTCCCCTCGAATAAAATTATTTCTAGAAGCACCTGTGTCTTTATAAGCCACTCACCGTTCCAGGGTGGGTTTCGACAAGAACACCTCCTCCAGCTGAAGCAAAGTTGGCCCCATCAGTTAATCGATGCACAGTTGGTTGGAGGTGAAAAATCCGGTTTAGACCCTAATAAAACTTAGAAGGGGTGAATACGTGTTTTCCCTCTAATTAACAAATCAATAACAATTTTAAAACATGTTTTAAAATTGTTTAGTCTAGATATGCATAATAATCAACTCAATCAACAAATAAGCAGCGGAAAATTAAATTAAACTTCAATCACACAAAAGATAAGGATTTGGTGACGAAGTGGAAAACCTTTGAAATACCATTCAAAGGAAAAATCACTCCGGGCTAGCAGCCACCAAATCCACTAAGAAAAAACCTTACAAACAGTGATTCAGACACGGGCAACCCTAGTTGCTTGACTCTGACAATCCTGATGTAATAATCTAAACCTCCCTGTTTAGACCCGCTCCGTGCGGCATTCCCCTCAGACCTTTGAGGATCTTCTTATGGATTTTTCACGAACAAACCTTGTTCTTCAACACACCTTCAACACTTTGAAGGTTACAGAGATATTTGGAGAAAGAATAGAAAAAACTCATCAATATTAAGCATGAATCTTCTAGGTTTTTCTCTCAAGGAAAGGAGGCACAAGTATGCTCAATGGAGGCCTCAATAATGTTTAGGACGGCCTAACTAAACCTAGTAGGGTTTCCAAGTTTCACAAGGAAAGTCCAAAAATTTGGTAATTTTTGAAATTCGCCGGAGGTCGCTCGAGCGTGGGTCGAGCGCTGATCAAACGCTATGTGTTGTCTGTCAAACGCTCGTCAAACGCTGGTCAAACGTAGGTCAAATGTGATGAAGACTTTGGACAGACCATCAACTCTAACTCTTGAACAAATGTGGAGACCAAATATACAACTCAATTAAGACATATTTTGACACGGAATTATGCCAATACAAAATGCACTAACAAACTCCCCTTTTGACAATTCCGTGACAAAACCCACATATATAAAATAAACAAAACATAGATCTTTGCTAATCACCCAAGCAATGATCTATTTACATGAATATCAACCCTATGACCTAAAAGACGTGTTCAAGAGTCTTTGAATTTGTTACCTGACAAACACAATCTCAAAAACCAAGTGAAAAACAGAGAGAACAAACATATATAATTATATATATAATTGAAGAAGCAAAGGAAGTACATAATTACAAAACATTAGCTCCCCCTTAATCTATTCTCCCCCTTAGCCAGTTATTATTAGCTCCCCCTTAATCTATTCTCCCCCTTTTTGTCACAAATGGACAAAGGGAAACAAAATGCCAAAAATCAGCACAAAATTTATGGAACTAAGAAACATAACTAAAATCAATACAAGCTCATTGTATGATCATGAAAAATAATATTCATTGATTGTATGCCACACGTCTCTAAACGGTTTTAACATCAATAATTAAAAAATGAGAACTGCATACGTGTGTGAAATACAAAACACAATCAAAGAGGCTTAAGACCTTAATTTTGTGAGGGAGGTCAAAGCTAGCCAAATGAAACCATAAGTGAAAAGAGAGACATATCACACCGGATGAAAGTCAAACCCAATGCCACTAGGACCTGAGTATGCAACTTTGTTGCTTGTTTTTCTCCCCCTAAATATTTTGCATCTTTTCCTTTTGCTTTTGGTTTTGTTTTTTTTTTTTTTTATAGAATAGTAACAACTTCTTTTGAAGTAGAGATAATCTTTTGGAGCCTATGACTCTGAGAGGGACAATGAATAAGGTCAGCTAGTCAAAGGTCAATTCATCTGATGAACATGATCTCTTTCACTTGTGGTTGCAGACCCAAAACTCACACATGCGGTCAAGCCTCATCTAACCATATTCAGTGTGCACTGTGATTGGGTATAGCAAAAATACATTTGAAAAGCATGTCAGCTAATACCAAAAAGAGACAATAGGCATGACTCTCAAATCATATTATAATCCAGACATAAATTGAGAAAGTATGTAAAAGATCATGCTCGAAAATCTCAAGTATGTCAATCAGGCCAATTACCAAATGTGCTGACAAAAGGCACACAACAATCATCAATTTTTTTTTATTATTATAAAAAAATAACAAGGGAATAAAAAAATGAACTCACAAGATAAGCAAACACACAAGAACATAAATTTAAAAAAGAAATATAAATGCAACCTAAGCTAATGCAAGCAAGACAAAAAATACTCAAGGAGTAGAACATGTACCAATAGCCTTCATTTTGGCTAATAGATTTTCATCCTTTTTCACCCAAATCTTCTTGACAAATGTTGATTGTTTGGTCAAATTCTCCAACTTTGCATTTATAATCATGGTGTGCTTAGTGAGAACCTTGATTTGGTTTTCAAGATTTGTATGCTCAGTGCTACAGAAAGGGTTACTATGTGTGTGCTCTTGTACTCTCAATTTAAAACAATTAGGTCTGATGTGACCTATTTTTCCACAAAAATGGCAAGTAGGAACAAACCGATGTGAAGTGTGTGTTTTAGGTGGAATAATATGAGTATGAGAATGAGTATTCATGGATGGAGAGTTAGTCTTTTTACCTTCACTCACCTTTCTCTGAGGAGCTTTAATTTCTGTTTGTTTGACTGGCAATGATGCTGGAACGAAGATAGTATTTGAAGTTGATGCACCACTCGACTCGTTATATCCCAAACCTTTCTTATTTCCAGGTGTTGCTCCTAGACTTAACATATGGTCAAGTTTTTTAGACCCACTAGAGAATTGCTGAAGTTGAGCATTAGATTTCTCTAGTTTGCGCTCTAAGTCTTTGACTTCAGCTTCAAGGGCCAAGTTCTTCAGTTTCAAGTCATCAGACAACTTGATGTATTCTTCAAGCGTGGCAGTGAGGTTATCCCTTTCAAGTTAAGTCTCATGAAGTTTCTCTAGGGTCCTTTTATTTACCTTGTATAGTTTCAGGCTTTCCCTAAAGAGTTTGTCATACACCTCTTGCAAGTTTTCTTCAGTATCAAATTCATCCTCTAATGTCGTCGTTTCTGAGTTAATATCCTACAGATCATAATTATCAGTACTAGACAAAAACACCATGAAATTTACCTGTTCTTCTTCATCACTGCTGGAATTTGATTCGTCGTCACTCAGTGAAGCATTCATAGCTTTTCCTTTAGACTTGAGCTATGTTAGGCACTCTGATCTGACATGACCAAATCCTTGACACTCAAAACAAGTCAATTTTTTTATTCTTGGACTCATGAGCAATGTGCTTATCTCTCTTCTCCTTTCTGAACCCACTGGAGCTACCATGATTCTTTTCAGCACTTTTATTAAATCTTCTTTGATCATCCTTTGATCTCAAAAGCTTTCTGAATTTTTTGATTAGAACACTGAAGTTCTCATCATCTAGAGATTCATCTGACTCAGAACAAACTTCTTCTTTACTAGATCTCAAGGCGATAGACTTGTTCTTCTTAGGCTGAGGCAATGTCTGCTCATAAGTTTGCAGAGACCCAACTAGTTCTTCAATCCTCATCGTATCCAAGTCTTTACTTTCCTCAATTGCTGTAACTTTGGGTCTAAATCTTTCAGGAAGGGATCTCATAACTTTTCTCACAATTCTACTTTCTTGTATCTTCTCTCCTAGGTTGTAACTTGAGTTAACTATGTCATTTAACTTTGCATAGAACTCATCAAACGTTTTATCTTCCTTCATTCGAATTTCTTCAAACTTTGTGGTTAACATCTGAAGCTTCGAGTTTTTAACAGTCTTAGTACCTTCATGAGTAGTCTCTAAAATCTCCCAAGCTTCATTAGAAGTTTCACACATGTAAATTCGTTTAAACTCATTAGCAGACACAGCTATAAAAATGAAGTGTAAACCTTTGCTATTCCAGTTACATTCACTGATCTCATTAATAGTCCAGTTACCAATATCTTTAAGTGTTTTAACACCTTCAACCTCAGATATAGGAGCAGACCACCCTTTGACACAAGATCTCCAGGCACGTTCATCAAGAGATTTCAAAAAGGATTTCATGCGAACTTTTCAGTATGCATAATTGCTTCCATCAAAATATGGAGGCACAGACAAAGGCTGACTTTGATTCATCTAGACCTAAGGGTCAAGGACCGAGTTTAGGCTCTGATACCAATTGAAAAATTCGGTTTAGACCCTAATAACACTTAGAAGGGGTGAATACGTGTTTTTCCTCTAATTAACAAATCAATAACAATTTTAAAAAATGTTCTAAAATTGTTTAGCCTAGATATGCATAATAATCAACTCATCAACAAATAAGCAGCGGAAAATTAAAACAAACTTCAATCACACAAAGAGACAAGGATTTGTGACGAAGTGGAAAACCTTTGAAATACCATTCAAAGGAAAAATCACTCCGGGCTAGCAGCCACCAGAAATTCCACTAAGAAGAAAACCTTACAAACAGTGATTCAGACACGGGCAACCCCAGTTGCTTGACTCTGACAACCCTGATGTAATAATCTAAATCCCTGCTTAGACCCGCTCCGTGCGGCATTCCCCTCAGACCTTTGAGGATCTTCTTATGGATTCTTCACGAACAAACCTTGTTCTTCAGCACACCTTCAACACCATGAAGGTTACAGAGATAATTTGGAGAAAGAATAGAGAAAAACTCATCAATATTGAAGCACAAATCTTCTAGGTTTTTCTCTCAAGGGAGGAGGCACAAGTATGCTCAATGGAGGCCTCAATAATGTTT
The DNA here is from genome assembly GCA_003952965.2 of Morella rubra. NCBI lineage: Eukaryota > Viridiplantae > Streptophyta > Magnoliopsida > Fagales > Myricaceae > Morella > Morella rubra. The sequence continues at coordinate 5,186,291 of CM025851.1, read as the reverse complement.
AGGACGGCTTACCCCGAAACCTAGTAGGGTTTCACAAGTTTTCAAAAGGAAAATCCAAAAATTTGGCAATTTTTGAAATTCGCCGGAGTCGCTCGAGCGTGGGTCGAGTGCTGATCAAACGCTATGTGTTGTCTGTCAAACGCTCGTCAAACGCTGGTCAAACGCAGGTCAAATGTGATTAAGACTTTGGACAGACCATCAACTTTAACTCTTGAACAAAAGTGGAGACCAAATATACAACTTAATTAAGACATATTTTGACACGGAATTATGCCAATACAAAATGCACTAACATGAGGTACGCTGGAAGTATAGGAAACTTCGCAAATTGGGCTGCAGCCAATAGAACTCTTAGATAAACGATTAAGCTTCACCACTTGTAACTCTATAGTGCAAATTCAAGTACCTGGTTGATTACTCTGAAATCTACACGCAAGCTATAGTGACATTGAATATGCTTACCAATAAAATCGGGGACAAGACGGCCATCAGAGAGTCTCCCTGTGGTATGCTTGAAGAAGGTTTCCCCATATGGCCACGAAGTTCCTCCCCCTTCCTCACTAACATTGAAGTACTGGTTGTTGCCTAGATCAAAGAGCAAGTCCCCAAACACAAACAAGGCCTTGTGTTCTGCTTCTGGATTGGAATGTCCATAACAGCTGATTGGGTCGAGAAGGCTCACCAACACACAGAAAAGGTAACTTAGACTCGCCGTGAGCCGATAATGTTAGTTGCTTCACTTTTGTGTCTTTTCGTGCTCTGCATGGTTCCCCTTATCAATCTCCTTTATGGGAGTCATTGGCTCAAAGGCAGATTCTTTTCCTCATTTTTTTTTGTCGCTCTTTTGTTGGCAAGTGCTTATGATCTTTCCAGCAAAGTAGAATCACTATTCCTCTGCAATGGTCCCTGTGTGAACAAAGAATGGGAATGCATGCGACTATTGTATAGTGGTTCCAGCAAAGTAGAAAGTCGGTTTCCGACATTTATAAGCATGGGCTTGTGGACAGCATTGGAGATCAAAGCCGAAGGAGTACAAGGAGGGCATTGTTAGGGTCCCCGGTCAAGGACTCCAAAACAATCACCAACTCCTTCGCGCGATCCGCTCCAACACCACAATCGATCCTCCCGAACCGTTTCCAGTAACACACGAGCGTGGTAAATAGGATCTAACACACAAGAAATGGATAATTCCTCACTGTTATTACGAAGAACGTGGTCTAGGATTATTAGTCCTTCGAACCACAAGAACACTCGTACTAGGGTTATTAGCCCAAGCACGCCCAAACTTAAGAGGTTATTAGCCCCCAAGTCTATTGGCATAAACGTGCCTATGCCTGGCCAACTCTCTCAAGCTCTCTAAGCTTACAACTCAACTCTATGAATGGATGATTACTAATGCTCCTGAGGGTTGCTTATATAGGCATCCTCAGGAGCTTACAAAATCCTACCAACCCAATCAAATCAAATCTAAATCAAATCTTCAAGATTCTAAGGAAACAATTCCTAGAATCAAGGAGATTTGACGATACATGCCTAAAACAACTTAACGAAAAGGAAACTAATCTTCTAGAGTTTAGGAGAAATATCTTAAATCTAGAAGATATGATTTATTCAATCACTCACCACAAGGAAATCAATCTCTGAAGATATCTCCATAATGCACTTGATCTCGCCGCCGTCCGCCGCCCTACACGGTGGCGCCGCCGCCATTCTCCTCCATAGGTGGTGATGCTCCTTCGACTCCCCAGGCCATGCTCGTTACATCCCGCTGGTCACCGCTAAGGGTGGTGGTGCTCCGCCGCCGGAGGTGGCTGCTGTGGGTAGCCACTCTTGATCATCTTCTACTGGTTGGTTTGGCTGGTGGCCAAAGTCTTGCTGTGGCACTATGTCAAGGCGGTCTTGGTGCTGGCCATAGGCTTGCCATGGCATGTCTGCAGCTGGCTGGCGGTCTGCCAAGCATGGGCATTGCTGGGCTGTCATGGTTTGTCAAGGGTGCTGGTGCTCCTCGCTTGCGCGCGCGCGCGCTGATGCCATGGCATGGCTGTGGTGCTTCGGCCGCGCGCGCTATGGGCGTGTCATGTGCTTCGGCCGCGCGCGCTGTGGGCATGTCAGGAGCCCCCATGGGTGTCACTGGGGCCGCGTCTCGCAACTTATCCTCCCAGTCGTGGCCGTGTAGGCCATGTCTTCACTTGGGATCCTTTCAGGCATGCCGCATGCGCAGTGGCCCGTGGATATGCTTCCTGGTTTTACTAGTAGTATTTGGTGCATGCAGCCTTGCAGCTGGTAAGTTTTTTTTTTTTAAACGTAATAATTAAGTTAATTATTCAGTGGACTGGCCAAGATACAACTGAAATACGAACCCAAATTTATTATTATGGGCTTCTTGTAAATATGTATCCAGTACATTGAGAGTTCTGACTTAGCCAATTGTTCGTTGGCCATTTGAGAGGGATTAACGTATTTCTAGGGTTGTTAGGCTTCCTGTTTTCTCTTTCTTTTTCACTTTCCTTTAGTTGTTTTTTCCCAAAGCAATCTGGATTTATGGTTTCCTATAGGGAAAGTACAATTTGCATTTTCAAAATAATTTGTGCTGAAGCTCGCCAGCTCGGGCACCAAGATCAATGATGGCACTTCGACCTTCCATATTGGAAAAATATGCTTGAAAAATCCGAGTTCATTTAGGCTCTAATTTCTTATCTTCAAATAAGATGTCTCTTTCTTTCGGTCAGACTAACATACATCAAATTATATAACTGATTCATTTTTTATTTTCTTCTCACCTGTCCTTTTGACAAAAGTGACTCATTGCCGCTGTCTTGTACCACATTGTCAAGAATTACAGGGATTCTACTAATAAGACAATCAAAGGAGACTTTGAAATAAAGTGCTAAAACTGTTGGTTAATCTCATTTCTCTCTTCATTTTTCCATGACAAATACTTTTCTTCGTATTTCACTACCTCTATTTCTATACATGATTCTAAAATGGAGCCATCAGGATAATCGTTTTCTTTTGTTTTGTAGGGAAGGGGAGTGGATTTGTTGCCTTGAGAATTTTCAACTACACGTATTGCAGGAGGTTTTAAACTTAATAATTACGTTAATTATTCAGTGGACTGGCAAAGATACAACTGAAATACTAACCCAAATTTATTATTCTGGGTCTTACATATGATTCATACATGATGCATAACTTTCTTCTGCTTCTTCCGCTTCCTCCTATTGCTTAATTTAGGATCTCCTCCTTGCGTATCAAAGCACGCATTAGAGTTCAAACAGAGCTTTGAGATTGTAAGGTCCAGTGTCATTGGGAGTTCCGCTCCACATTAGCTTAGCGAATTGTTCGTTGGCCATTTCGGTGGGGTGACCAGAGTCAAAGAACACATGTTTCCCGGGGTTGTCACATAGTTCATACTCTTTCACTGCTGACCTTTTTCCTCCACAGCTGTTAATCCCTCTGTATGGACCAGTTCCACAGCATGCACTCTTCCCTTCCTTGAACCCTTCACGGCGTAAATTACAGCAGCTCTTAGTCTATGGTAGAAACGAGAAATCACTTCAAAAACATTGTTTGCACTAGCGTAAAAAAAAAAAACATTGTTTGCACTATGAAAAGAGCGTGACAAACCATATTTGGAAGGGTGATTTATTCTTTCACCAAGAAAATTGTACATATTGGCCATAGAATATCTGAATCCCTTAAGCTGCCTCTCTAGCTTCACGAGGACTTTAGAAAGTGCTTTGTTATGCAGTATTACGCGTGCAGTAACTTCCCCTGTCACTGCACTGTTGTTTAGAGCTCGCCTGGATGGTAAAGAACCCACTGGCGGCAAGCTTTGAAACCCAAATTTCCTTCCTCCGTTCTTGTGTATTTCCTAGCACAAAAAGATGTTATTAGTATAAGCAAGTAACAAGCATTTAAGCCGAAGAAAAGTCGTCTCAAATATCGCATAGCATGTTAGATTTTGTTACTTTGATCACGATTGTCAAGTTACCGATCACCATATCCACATATTCTTCTCGAGAATAGGAGAGAAGCCCACTGGAATTTGTAGCGAAAGGGGCTACGTAATCGTTGGTTCCAATGCTGAATAAGTAAAGTGCTCTGCCTAGTAGTGCCCTGGCATCTGCATCACCTAGTTTTTGCCTCAACAGTCCTATCAAGTTCTTGAAATAACTTAATTGAGCTTGCAGGTCTACCACCTGAGGCCAAACAAAAGAAGTAGGGGGAAAAAAAGCCACAACAGAAAAAGCAAGAAAACAGAATTAAGCCATGACAGAATAGGTATATCAGAAAGAAGTAGGAGATGCAAGGATTTGGAATTTGGAAAACATGTCGCAAGAAAAAGTCCGTCTGTAGTTGATAAACTAGAGATTCATGGCTAATGTGAAAGATTACATACGAATCCTCGGTGAGTTCCAACAAGAGCACCAGCTCCTGCTGATGCAAAGTTTGCCCCATCAGTATATTGGCTATAAGCAGGATGTAAATACGGGGTAATCAACGGCAACTTTGCATACTCAGCTGCAACAAAGTTCTAACAGTCAAATTGGCGACAACATAGATCCTGAAGGGAAACATGAAAGAGCAGCATCTTACCAATGAAATCTGGGATGATACGGCCATCGGAGAATCTTCCGGTGGGGTACTTAAAGAAGGTCTCCCCGTACGGCCAAACATTTGACCGGTAATCACTAGTGGTGTTGATATAGTTATTGTTTCCGGCATCGAATAGCGAATCCCCAAAGACGAATAAGGCAACATGTTTTTCTGGCAGGCATAGATGGCCGTGGCAGCGTGTCTGGATAAGAAGGGCTGCATACAAGACCAGGAAACAGGAATGGAACCTTAAAGCTGCCATGTTATCTTGGTTCACTTGTCTTGTCCTTAGTTCTAGTTTGACATTTATAGAGCACTTTGTTCCCGTGAGCAGAAAGAAATGGAAATTGCATCACGAGTTCTCACTACTGGCTAACGAGATGTGTCCAATAGATGGAATAAAGAACGTATTAAGGACGACTAAGTAGACCAATAAAGGATTTTGTACAAATGATGGAAAAATCTCTTCCTCATTCATAATGTGTGCGTACATGGAATATTTATACAGTACAATATTCCTAATTGCTATATTTACGGCTATATAGACACGCGTATGATACAGCTGTTGCATTTCATCTATGGTAGAACATCTGAGTCAGCTGGTGATATGTACTGCTGACCGGAGACAGGTGCAGAGGTGGAGCAGACAGCTTTGGATGACTGGGCTTCAGCAACCAATATTACGTCCAAATTCATGACTTTGTTTTTTGTTTGATCAAATATTATGATTCTCCATACACAAACAAGGCCTTGTGTTTTCCTTCTTGATTAGAATGTCCATAGCAGCTGATTGGGTTGATAAGGTTCACTCACACGCAGAAAAGGATAGTTTAGGCTCGCCATGAGCCAATAACGTTATGCGCTTCACTCTGTTCTTTTGTACCTCTTGGTCCCCTTATCACTCGCAGCTAGCCTCTAATTTCTTATCTTCCTAGAAGATGTCTCTTTCTTTAGGTCATGACTGGACTAACATACATCTAGCCACATGATTCATTTACCTTTTGTCTAAATCCCATATATAGCAACAGTGACTCATTTCTCAATTCTTTAACTAAATTTAACCCTTCATTCAAGATTTGGCCAAATGAAAATTAAAAATTAAAAACTTCGCTATCCGCTTCTAAAGTAGGGTGGCAACATCGTTTTTGAGTCAAAATTACAAAATTGCCCTTTCAAACTACTAAAATATGTTACATGACATAATTTTGACAGCCAAAAGTTCTATTATAGAGAGAACACATTGATGAATATTAATAACTCAAAGGCACAATGTGATAAAATTAATAATTTTTATCCAAAAGGATATTGACAACATAACTTAGGTGGGCAAAGTAATATTTTTCTCAAAATTAAACTGGCGGGGCAAATATTATGGCACTTTTCTTTATTTACATAGTAAGGATACTCTGTTTTGCTTTTTGGGTAATTGGAGAGCCTCACTCTTCCCACAACGCAAAAGAGATCCACTCACAAGGATTACAACAATCTGCTTGGTGTATTACACTCTGTTTCCACGCAACCGATTGCAAAAAGTTAAAAAAAAGAAAAAAAAAACGTGAGTAAACGTATCTCGAATTAGGGAAAAGGCAGGTTAACGAATTAGTAAGGATTCATATCACTAAATTACTAATGCTTGTCAAAGTTGAAAAACTTTGGAAGTATTTCGCGAGAGTGCAGATATCATGAGAAGTGGAACAGAGCTAGAACAAATTTTTCTCGTTGGTTGCTCGAAAAATACCGAGCTTATTTGAGTTGAGTTCAGAAACATTTATTTGAGGAAGAGGAAAAAGCGAATCCATTGATTTAGTGGGCAAGAAGAGCGACGGCAACATTGGCAATTGCTCGTGAAATCTTCATTCACCAATGTTTAAAAAGTTCTTTTATACTGTAAGGCCGAGTGACGTTGAGATCTCCATTCCACATTAGCTCGGCGAGTTGCTGATAGGCCTTTTCGGTGGGATGACCAGAGTCAAAGAACAGATACTCACTGGGGTTCTCACATAATTCGTACACTTCCACGGATCTCTTTCCTCCACAGCTGTTAATTCCCCTGTATGGACCAGTTCCGCAGCATCCCGACTTCCCTTCCTTGAAACCTTTATAACACAAATTGGAAGAGTGCAGTTACAAGAGAGAACAGCTTGCTGCATGGATCGAATGACATACCATACTTTGCAGGGTAGTTCATTCTTTCAGTAAGAAAACTGTAGGAATTGGTATTTGAATATCTAAATCCTTTCAGCTGGCTCGCTAGCTTTTGGAGGACATGAGAAAGTGCTTTGTTGTGCAGTTTTACCAGTGATGTAAGTTCCTCCATGCATGCACCTGTGTTTCTGGGATTTAATGCTCTCGCCAGGGGTAGACAACCCAATGGCGCCACGTTGATAAAAGCAAATTTCCTTCCTCCTTTCTCATATATTTCCTAACACATTAAACTACGAATATAAACAACTTACAAAATGAAAAACAACAACAAAAATCAAATCTACTTTCGATATTGAATGAAATACTTGTTACTACCTTGATCACGGTTGTCAAGTTGCCCATCACCATATCTACGTATTCTTCTTGAGAGTAGGATTGAAGCACGCTGGAGTTTGAAGTGAAAGGGACAACGTAATCGTTGCTTCCAATGCTAAATAAGTAAACAGCTCTGGACAGCAATGTCTTGGCTTCTGCTTCGCCTAATCTTTGCCTCAAGAGCGTCTCCAGGTGCTTGAAATAGTTGAGTTGGGTGTTAAGGTCTATCACCTGATTGGGAGGGGGAAAAACAGACAAAAAAACAGTGATGTTGGAAAAATAGCAGCCTAACGAACAGAAGGGAAGTACTCATGATCTATGTCATCATACAGGACTTGCTTATGCCATAACAGCGTAATCTCTCTCTGGAAATACGGGACAACATTTAAGGGAAGTACAGGTAATTGCAAAGCATCTAATTAATCAGATAAGACGCATACCAGTCCCTGACGAGTTTCAACCAGAGCACCAGCTCCTGCTGATGCGAAGTTAGCCCCATCAGTATATCGGTGATAACCGGGATGCAGATATGGTGGAATCAATGGCAACTTTGCATACTCAGCTGCAACAATGCCTCAAAAGTCAATTCGAGCAACAATTCAGGGTCCTAAAGGAAACAAAGCTAGCATGACTGCAACTATATGTTAATTACCAATGAAATCTGGTATTAGACGGCCATCAGAAGGCCTCCCAGTGGGATACTTGAAGAAGGTTTCCCCGTAAGGCCAAACATTTGCCTGCATAGCAGTAGTGGTGTTGATATAGTTATTGTTTCCAGCATCAAGTAGCGAATCCCCAAAGGTGAATAGGGCAACATGGTCGTCCGGCAGGCAGATAAGACATCGTGTGGGGATAATAAGGCTCGCACACAAGACCAAGAAACAGAAATGGGGGAAGCTTGGACTCATCATGTTTAATCTTGGTACCCTATTCGGTGAACTTCTCCCCATGTGCAATTTTGATTTATAGGGTGACAATTGATTCAGTTGAACTTTCAAAGCAGGATAATTAAAAAATCATTTTCCTTAAAAACGGTGGGTGAGGTAATCACATACGTTGCTAGATTAGTTTGGGGTACTTTTATTAGGGAATCTCACTAGTCCTGAACCAAATTATCAGAATTGTACGGCTACCCAGGCAACAATTTGGTCATAGGAAGAAAACACTTTTTTTTACTGGACATTTTTTCCGGTTGTTTTAAGGACGTCAACCCTTGAATATATCTTGCATAGGATGTTCTTGAGATGTATTATTAATCTCACTCTGAAATTGCTCCCAACTTTCTAAACTGGATTGTTATTTGTGTTGAAGCTTGGGCAGCAAGAATATGGACTATTAGGAATCTTCAAATTTGACTAATCACATTCTTAGAAAATAAAAGTTCATTAGCCTTTAATTTATTTTATTTTTTTCTTGGAAGGAAGCCTTTGATTTACTTGCTGATAGCATGACTCATCTCAATATTTGAACTTCATGATAGCATTATCATTATGGGCCCAAAGACGTGGGCTTCCGGAGTGCAGTGGAGATTGAAGCGGAGGGAGCACGAAGAGGGCGTGGTGGGTGGGCCGTGGATACGCTTTAATTTATTTTTATTTTTTTTCTTAGAATTTGGTGCATTTTTTTCTTGGTATTTGGTGCATGCTTCTAGTGGGGGAGTGGATTTGGAAGGGGTTTGTTTATATCGATGAGGCCCAAGAAAGCAATCTTCTCGTATAGGCCGTTTTCAATTCATTTTGGGTCGAAACAATTTTTTCCACCTCCCTGGACCCTTTTGACAAAGGTTCCCATGCTTCTGAAATGGATCCTTTTAGGATAATCGTTCCCATTTTCAGTTTATTTTTTGGCAGAGGCGGCGGCAGAGTGGAGTTCAACTACACATATTTTTCGTTTCAAAAGTAAAAATTTAGTCAAGCATTCAATAGACTGACCATGAGAATGATAAAAATTTATAATTCTCGGTCTTAGATATGATTCATAACTTTCCTCCATAGTAGGAGGATTGTGAATAAAATTACTAGCTTTCGAATTGTTTTTTTTTTTAGAAAAAAAAAAGAAAAATCATACAAGATGTATAACTTTTTTCTATTTCTTCAGTCTCCTCTTATTCTTCTTCTTCCTCAATACTGTATTGCTTAATTTAAGATCTCTTTCGTGCATATCAAAGCACACATTAGAGTTCAAACATTTTGAGACTGTAAGGTCCAGTGTCTTTAAGAGTTCCACTCCACATTAACTTAGCGAATTGTTCGTTGGCCATTTGGGTGGGATGTCCAGAGTCAAAGAACACATATTCCCTGGGGTTGTCACATAATTCATACTTTTTCACAAATCTTTTTGCTCCACAGCTGTAAATCCCCCTGTACGGACCAGTTCCACAGCATGCAATTTTCCCTTCCTTGAACTCTTCACGGCGTAAATTACAACAGCACTTAATCAATAGTAGAAACGAGAAATCACTTCAAATAAACGTTGTGTGCACTATGAAAAGAGCGTGACAAACCATATTTGGAAGGGTGATTTATTCTTTCACCAAGAAAATTGTACATATTGGCCATTGAATTATGAATATCTAAATCCCTTAAGCTGCCTCTCTAGCTTCACGAGGACTTCTGAAAGTGCTTTGTTATGCAGTATTACGCTTGCTGTAAGTTCCTCTGTCACTGCAATGAGGTTTAGAGCTCGGGGGGATGGTAAATAACCCAGTGGCGGCAAGCTTTGAAACCCAAATTTCATTCCTCCGTTCTTGTGTATTTCCTAGCACAAAAATATGCCATTAGTATAAGCAAGTACGAGCATTTAAGCAGAAGAAAAGTCGCCTCAAATATCTCATAGCATGTAATTAGCTTTTTTTACTTTGATCACGATTGTCAAGTTACCGATCACCATATCCACATATTCTTCTCGAGAGTGGGAGAGAAGCCCACGTCGGGAACTTGCATAAGGGGCTATGTAATCGTTGGTTCCAATGCTGAATAAGTAAACTGCTCTACCCAATAGTGTCGTGGCATGTGCATCACCTAGTTTTTGCCTCAACAGTCCTATCAAGTTCTTGAAATAACGTAATTGAGCGTGCAGGTCTACCACCTGAAGCCAAATGAAAAAAGAAGCGGGGAAAAAAGCCACAACAGAAAAAGCAAGAAAACAGAATCAAACCATGACAGAATTGGTATATCAGAGAGAAGTAGAAGATGCAAGGATTTGGAATTTGGAAACATGTTGCAAGAACAAGTCCGTCTGCAGTTGACAGAACGAGATATTCATGGCAAATGTGAAAGATTACATACAGATCCTTGGAAAGTCCCAACAAGAGCACCAGCTCCTGCTGATGCAAAGTTTGCCCCATCAGTGTATTGACGATAAGCAGGATGTAAATACGGGGTAATCAACGGCAACTTTGCATACTCAGCTACAACAAAGTTCTCACAGTCAAATTGGCGACAACATAGATCCCGAAGGGAAACAAGACATAGCAGCATCTTACCGATGAAATCTGGGATGATACGGCCATCAGAGAATCTCCCGGTGGGGTACTTAAAGAAGGTCTCCCCGCAGTGACGGAACCAGGATTAATATTCAAGGGTGTCGAACTTTAAAGGCGAAATGATCATCTTCATTGTAAGACCTTCTATATATTGAAGCTCAATAGGGGTCTCCCCAAGTTGACCTAGGCCTATGGGTATCGGCCCAGGCCATCTTCTATTTTTTTTTTTTTTTTTAAAAAGAACTACACGTAAATTTTTTTTTCTAGGGAAACAATGGGTGTCGGCCGCCACCCTTCGCACCCCTCTGGTTCCGCCCCTGTCTCCCCGTACGGCCAAAAATTCGCTAGGGCATCACTAGTGGTGTTGATATAGTTATTGTTTCCGGCATCGAATAGCGAATCCCCAAAGACGAATATGGCAACATGTTTTTCTGGCAGGCATAGATGGCCATGGCAGCGTGTCTGGATAAGAAGGGCTGCAAACAAAACCAGGAAACAGGAATATTGGAACCTTAAAGCTGCCATGTTATCTTGGTTCACTTGTCTTCTCCTTAGTTCTAGTTTGATATTTATAGAGCACTTTGTTCACGCGAGCAGAAAGAAATGGAAATTGCTTCACAAGTTCTTACAACTGGCTAATGAGTTGTGTCCAATAGGTTGCATAAAGGACGTATTAAGGACGAATGAGTACACCAATATTAGGTGCAAATTCATCTATCACTTTGCTTTTTGTTTTGCCAAATATATTTATGGCTGCATATTTCATAATTCTTTTACTAAATTAAGCCCTTCATTTAAGAGTTGGCCAAATCGGAAAATGACCCATTTGGTTCACGCAGCAGTACTAAGAAATTAAAAGTGCTTGGCTTTTGTACTCCTCGCAGCTGGCTAGCTAATTAATTATCATTTTAGAATATAAGGAATCCTTCTGAGTCTTGAATTACCACTTGATGAAGTACAATGGTTGGTTAGAGAAATAAAGAAAGAAAGAAGAAAAAAATGGCTAATTGTCCACCCCGTTCAGTACTCTAGGAGTGGCCGAGCTAATGAGATATGGCCAATAGATTGAATAAAACGACGTATTCAGGACGAATAATTAGACCTATATAGGGTCCAAATTCAGCACTGTGCGTTTTTGTTCGATTAACCCTTCATTCAAGATTTGGCTAAATGAAAATTAAAATTGAAAAACTTCACCTTGCCCCGCTAAAGTATGGTGGCAATATCATTTTGGAGTAAAAATTACAAATTTTATCCCATTGCATTTTCTAATACTAAAATATGTTATATGGCACAATCTTGACAGCATACAGGGACAAACAAGATATAAGACGACTGATGGGGAGATAAACACAAGGGAGTCTCCTAGTAGGCTCATAATATAGCATATAGGGATACCACTCAATCTAAAAGTTTAAGCCTACGAATTTAGGCTCAATTACGCTATATTAACTACTTACAATTGTAACTTCTTTCTAATGTGAGATAACTTTTTTTCCCTTATCATACGTGTATATTCAACAATCTTTCCCTCGCGCTTGAGTCTATCTATCACATCAATCTACTTTGACTCTTCCTTTAGAAGAAGTCTTTTTTTAAAAAAAAAAAATATTATTTTAGATCTTCTTCGTGGACTATACCACATAACACACTTCCTCTTAATTAGAAGCACACATTACCATGAGCCCACGTGGAGACTCCTCAAATGTTTATCTCCCTAACAGTGACTCAATATTTTGAACTTCATGATGCATTATCATTATGGGCCCAAAGAAGTGGGGTTCTGGAGTGCAGTGGAGATTGAAGCGAAGGGAGCGCGAAGAGGGCGCGGTGGGTGGACCGTGGATACTCTTTCTAGTTTTACTGTTAGTATTTGGTGCATGCGTCTAGTCGGGCGAGTGGTAGGGGTTTAATAGACAAAGCCCAATCAAACAATCTTCTCCTGTCTCGCGGCTGTTTTCAATTCCTTTTGGGTTGAACCATTTTTTACCCACTTCCCTGGACCCTTTTTACAAAGGTTCGCATGCTTCTGAAACGGAGCCTTCTAGGATAATCGTTCTCTTTTGCTTCTTTTTTTTTTGGAAGGGGAGTGGACTTGTTCCTTGAGAATTTTCAACTACACGTATTTCTCGTTTTAAATGTAAAAATTAAGTCAATCATTCAATAGACTGGCCAAGCATTATTATCGAGAATAATCAAAATTTATTATTCTTGGTCTTACGTATATATGATTCATACATAATGCATAACTTTATTATGCATTTTCTGGCTCTTCTTATTTTTCTTCTTCATCGATACTGTATTACTCAATTTAGTATATCCTTGCGTATCAAAGCACAAATTAGAGTTCAAAGAGAGCTTTGAGATTGGAAGGTCCAATGTTATTGGGATTTCTACTCCACATTAACTTAGCAAACTGTTCACTGGCCATTTTGGTGGGATGACCAGAGTCAAAGAACACATATTTCCTGACGTTGTCACATAGTTCATACTCTTCATGGACCAATTCCACAGCATGCAATCTTCCCTTCCTTGAACCGTTCACGGCGTAAATTACAACAACTCTTAATCAATGGTAGAAACGAGAAATCACTTCAAATAAACGTTGTGTGCACTATGAAAAGAGCGTGACAAACCATATTTGGAAGGGTGATTTATTCTTTCACCAAGAAAATTGTACATATTGGCCATAGAATATCTGAATCCCTTAAGCTGCCTCTCTAGCTTCACGAGGACTTTAGAAAGTGCTTTGTTATGCAGTGTTACGCGTGCAGTAATTTCCTGTGTCACTGCATTGTTGTTTAGAGCTCGCCTGGATGGTAAAGAACCCACTGGCGGCAAGCTTTGAAACCCAAATGTCCTTCCTCCGTTCTTGTGTATTTCCTAGCACAAAAAGATGTTATAAGCAAAAACAAGCATTTAAGCCGAAGAAAAGTCGTCTCAAATATCGCATATCATGTTAGATTTTGTTACTTTGATCACGATTGTCAAGTTATCGATCACCATATCCACATATTCTTCTCGAGAATATATAGGAGAGAAGCCCACTGGAATTTGTAGCGAAAGGGGCTACATTATCGTTGGTTCCAATGCTTAATAAGTAAAGTGCTCTGCTTAGTAGTGCCCTGGCATCTGCATCACCTAGTTTGTGCCTCAACAGTCCTATCAAGTCCTTGTTAGGCTATGTGGAGCTTGGTTTCTTATATCCGACCCGGATAGTACTCGATCCGATTCGACGAAGAGCATTTACAGTTTAAAAGGGATATTTTGTAAGGCTCAGTCCATGAAGTGGAGGCTTGACCCGATTTATTTGGTGATGCGGCAACCCAGGTGGAGGTCCTTTATATGTAACGCTCAAGGTTAGAGTTCTAAGAAAAAGATTCTATCCAAAGAAGGGGAAGTCTAAGAAATTCAAAGAACTGGTCCAGATTTAAAGCTTCTAATCTAACGTCCAATTTTTCGCCACATCATTAAGGAGTTGAAAATGGCTTGGCCTTTCCCTCGGCTGTGGCTAATTTTTTTACGACTCAAATCTTTGAGCTGTCTTCCCCAATAAGCCTCCTACCTTTTCTTCTTCCCCTTATTTCTACCTTTCTTCTTCGCCTTATTTCTTCTTTCCCAGTCCCTGTTCATTCTCCCGAAAGTCTTTTTTGAATCCTCTCTTCTTTCAATACCTTTTGAATCATTTGTGTTCGGTTGTTCGTTCTGAATAGCAGATATTGAAACATATAATGTGGATATGGACGATATCGTCGTGGCGCCCAAGCCTGTCTTGCTATTTGTTTCTCTGTGTGTTCTTGTGCTCTTAAATGGCTGCCTGGCTCAAAGTTATTCACGACAAAATTAGTCACCGAAAGAACAATACTCAAAAGTAATAAAACTCAGCCGTAACTCAATACACCAACGACAGATGCAATACAATGGAATTAATGCGCTTGTAGCCAAAGAATCCATGGCCACGTTCAACAAGAAAAGAGGGCACACAGAGCATCAGTGGAAGCCGGAGAAAACGGGGAAAGAAGATAAAAAGGAGAAAAAAGTAAAAGCCGAGCCATTTCCACATCATTTTCATTAAATGATGTGGCAGAATTTGAGACGTTAGATTTCTTTGGGAAAATCTAGACCAGTTCTTTTAGAAGACGTTCGGTTTCAGGATTTTTTTGAATTCTCAGAATACAAAATATTCTACAACCAAACATCATTCTTAACACTACATAAAAATAACTAAAACACGCATACCAATAAAGTTAACATCACCTAAAAATTCTCAAAACACAAAAAATCCTCAAAATACATCACAACCGAACATCTTCTTAATTTCTTAGAATTTTCCTTCTTTAGATCGAATCTTTTCCCTAGGGTTTTATATGTCAAAAAAAGTTTTGTCCTTTTACATCGTTTTATGTAAGACAACTACTTTCTTGTACTTTGAGGTTTTATATGTCAAAAAAAGTTTTGTCCTTTTACATCGTTTTATGTAAGACAACTACTTTCTTGTACTTTGATCAACAATAGTAAAATCTTTGCAATTGTAGTTTGATCAACAATAATAAAATTTCTATAATTCTGTAAATACATCTTGAGAAAACCACCGTAAATCTCTATGTTATGCAATTGCTTATTTCTTATTCTTTTTATTTTTCGTTTCCCACGTTATTTTGCAAAGAGGGAATAGTATTTTTCCTAACAGTCCTTGAAATAACATAATTGAGCTTGCAGGTCTACCACCCGAGGCCAAACAAAAGAAGTAGGGGGAAAAAAGCCACAACATAAAAAGCAAGAAAACAGTATCAAACCATGACAGAATTGTATTAAAAAAAAAAAAAACCTGGCTAACTGTCCACCCGGTTCACTACTCTGAGTGGCTGAGCTATTGAGATATGGCCAGTAGATTGAATGAAACGACGTATTCAGGACGAATAAGTAGACCTATGTCGGGTCCAAATTCAGCACTGTGTTTTTGTTCGATTAATGTATTTTTCGCAACATGTTTCTCAATTCTGTAACTAAATTTAACCCTTCATTCAATCTTTGGCCAAATGAAAATTAAAATTGAAAAACTTCACTTTCCACCCCTCTAAGTATATATGGTGGCAATACGTTTTGGGGTAAAAATTACAAATTTCGTCAGTTGCATTTTCCGACTACTAAAATATGTAATATGGCACAATCTTAATAGCCAAAAGTTCTATTATAGGGAGAGCATATTGATAAATCTTAATAGTTCGAAGATGTAATGACAAAAATTAATAATTTTTACCCTTAGTTTAGCTTAAGTGGGGTGAAGTAAATTTTTCTCACCATTAAACTTGCAGGCCAAATTAACAATGCCTCTCTAAACCCTCTGCAGCCCCAAAACCTAAATCCTCCAGGATGAAGGCTCCTCCCTTCCTCCGTTCCTCTTCTCCCCTTTCCTTTCTCCCTTTTTCCTTTTTCCTCCTCTTCCTCTCTAGTTCGACCGGATGACATTGGGTTTTTTGGGTTTCTTTTCAAGTGGCACACAAGCAGCTAACAGCGGTCTCCGGCTAGCTTTGGCTGACACAAGCCCCATGGCCGAACTCAGATGGCCCCGATCTAATCCAGTAAGAAGACCTAGAAACCGAATGAATTGATATCGGGTAGTGAGTTTGAAAACATCTAGATTTGGAAGATCTCCTGCGCAGTCTCTAGTATTATTACCATATCTCTTTTGTTTAAGATCGGATTAATACAATTCAAGAAGGTTGGAATACTAATTCAAAGAGCAACATTTTCTTCAGAAATAGAGATTTTCAAATTTTGAAGTTTACTAGGCGAAATAGGCGCCATAAAATCTGGAAGATTATGGTACAATATTCTTTGAGCAGTCATCATTATTATTATCATATCTTTCACTTCAGATATCAGATTGATGTGATTCAAAATCTGTTTGAAAGTCAACTCAAATGGCTATATTTTTCCCAGAAATAACTTTTTTGAAATTTCGACATTTACTAGGAGAAAATGGCCCTTAAATTCAGGAGTAAAATCTGGAACATTGAATGTACGAATTTGGGATTGGATTTTCTTTCTTTGGAAGGAAGATGGCTTGGAAGATAGGGGAAGACTTGGTTCTGTTCGTGGAGGCTAGGTTTGGGACTATTTTTTAGGTTTTTTTCCTTTAGCTATTTTTTGGGAGAGAGAGTTTCTATGCTTGAATGGATAGCTAAATCTCTAAGCAAGGCTAGGGATGAACTCGTATGAATAATGGTATTATCTATTTCAACTCTTGTTATCATTTTCCAACTCTTATTAGTTTTTGCCCTCTGAATGATCTTGGAATTGATTCTCTTCATAGATTCAGTCATGCTTTGTCTATAGAATGGTTAACATCCATGATTGTGTTTCAAATAAGTTATTATCTTGCTAATTTGATTTTTTGCTACAATATTACCCACGAGGTATATTGTCGTCATTAGGCTATGTCAACAAGAATAATAACTCATAAAGTTTTAAAGTGGTGAATGATTTCTCAAATAGTTATCTTTGAATTAGTTTTGATTTGTAGTTCTATATCTTTCAATTGGAGACTTTAGAAGTTTAGAGTTGAATTCTCCAGTTGTGTTATTCAATAAATCAAGAAGAGATTGATATACCTTATTCGAATGAAGATTTCCTGATGCTTTGCTATCTGTAATCTTGAGTAATATTTATTATCATTATAATTTTAAGTTTCTAAAATTATAGTTCAATCAAGTTATTTTCAATTGATAATTAAGTAGTTTTCTTGTTCTAATTGTGTTTCTTTCACCCATCTCCATGAGGAATCGACACCCTAAAGTTGTGTTGCAACTTTTGCGTTATTTTTTGGAAGTAATCATCAATAAAATGTGTCTTGATTAAAAAAAAAAAAATAGCAGGCCAAACGTTATGGTTTTCCTTATTTTCCTTATTTCAATAGTAAGGATACTCTGTTTCCACGTAGACGAATTCAGAAGGATTCATACCACTAAATTACTAATGCTTGCCAAAGTCGAAAATTTTTCAAAATTTTTCAAGTATTTCCCTAGTGCAGATATCATGAGAACTGGAACAGAGCTAGAACAAATTTTCCTCGTTGGTTGCTCCAAAAATACCGAGCTTATTTGAGTTGAGTTCCAGAAACATTTATTTTAGGAAGAGGAAAAAGCGAAGCCCTTGATTATAGTGGGCAAGAAGAGCGTCGGCAACATTGGCAATTGCTTGTGAAATCTTCATTCACCAATGTTTAACAAGTTCTTTTATACTGTAAGGCCGAGTGAGGTTGAGATCTCCATTCCACATTAGCTCCGCGAGTTGCTGATAGGCCTTTTCGGTGGGATGACCAGCGTCAAAGAACAGATACTCACTGGGATTCTCACATAATTCGTACACTTTCACGGATCTCCTCCCGCCACAGCTGTTAATTCCCCTGTATGGACCAGTTCCGCAGCATCCCGACTTCCCTTCCTTGAAACCTTTATAACACAAATTGGAAGAGTGTAGTTACAAGAGAGAACGGCATGCTGCATTGATCCAATGTACTCTGTTCTATGAAAATTGTAATGACATACCATACTTTGCAGGGTCGTTCATTCTTTCAGTAACAAAACTGAAGAAATCGGTATTTGAATATCTAAATCCTTTCAGCTGGCTCTCTAGCTTTTGGAGGACATGAGAAAGTGCATTGTTGTGCAGTTTTACCAGTGAAGTAATTTCCTCCATGCATGCACCTGGGTTTGTGGGGTTCAATGCTCTCCCCAGTGGCGTGCAACCCCACGGCACCGAGTTCAGTAAAGCAAATTTCCTTCCTCCTTTTTCATATATTTCCTAACACATCAAAGTACGATTATAATTTATAAACAACTTACAAAATGGAAAAAAAGATATCATACAATGAACCAAAAAAAATCAAATCTAGTGTCAGATATTGTATAAAACACAGGATGTTGCTACCTTGATCACGGTTGTCAAGTTGCCCACCACCATATTTACGTATTCTTCTTGAGAATAGGATTGAAGCACGCTGGAATTATTAGTGAAAGGGACAAGGCAATCGTTGTTTCAAACGCTAAACAAGTAAACAGCTCCGGACAGCAATGTCTTGACATCTGCTTCCCCTAGGCTTTGCCTCAAGAACGTCTCCATGTGCTTGAAATAATTGAGTTGGGTGTGTAGGTCTATCACCTGATTAGGAGGGAGAAAAAGGAACCGATCGTGAACAAACGGGAAGTAGTCATCATCTAGGCCGTCGAATGACAAAAGGGAAGTACTCATCTACGCCATCATACAAGAAGTACTTATGCCATAACAGCATAATCAGACGGAATGCATACCAGTCCCTGGCGGGTTTCAACCAGAGCACCAGCTCCCGCGGATGCGAAGTTAGCCCCATCAGTATATCGGTGATAACCGGGATGCAGATATGGTGGAATCGATGGCAACTTTGCATACTCAGCTGCAACAATGCCTCAAAAAGTCAATTCGAGCAATAATTCAGGGTTCTAAAGGAAACAAAGCTAGCATGACTGCAACTGTATGTTAATTACCAATGAAATCTGGTATTAGACGGCCATTAGAAGGCCTCCCAGTTGGATACTTGAAGAAGGTTTCCCCGTAAGGCCAAACATTTGCCTGCAAATCAGTAGTGGTGTTGATGTAGTTGTTGTTCCCAGCATCAAATGCTGAATCCCCAAAGATGAATAAGGCAACATGGTCTTCCGGCAGGCACATACGACATCGTGTGGGGATAATAAGGCTCGCATACAAAACTAAGAAACAGACATGCGGGAACCTTGGACTCATCGTGTTTAATCTGTTAACTTCTTATTAGATGCAGTTTCATTTATTGGGTGTCTTGTGTACCTCTCTAGGTTGGGAAAATGAAGACGTCAATTGCTTCAGCCTTCAGTTGAACTTTCAAAGCTGGATAGGAAATCCTTATCCTTAAAACGTGCGGGTGAGGTAATTGCATATGTTAATTCTTGATTGGAAGTATGGTATTACCGTCAAACAACTATTCTGACATTACTCTGGCCATATTCGATGTGCCGTACCAAATGGGCAGCTTTATCGGCTACATGTGTAACGATTGATCAGAGGAAGAAATTCACACTTTTTTCTGAATGCCCTTTTCTCCGTTTTTTCTAAGGATGTAAAATTTGATCTTCCGTCGAATCTCACTCTGAAATTGCCCCCGTTTTGGCTGAACATATTTACGTTGAAATATGCCTTGAATTGCATTAAAGGCTTAAAGGAACGGAAAAGTCATCACGAGGTTGACAAAACCGTAGCAGTGGCCAGTGGGACAAATAATAGGAGGAATAACTTCTTTCTCATTTTTCTCTTTAAATTCTCAAAGATTGGAAGCATAAGACAGTAATTTTTATTATGAAACTACTTAGATTGGAACAGATCCCTCAGAGTGTAAGGCCCCACCATACTGGAGTTGCTTGCCTCATTCCACATTTGTTCTGCCAATTGTTTGTATACTCTTTCTGTGAGATGGTAAGAATCCCAGAACACATATTCATTGGGATTCTCACAGAGTTCGAACTCCTTCACCGTTCTTTTTCCTCCACAACTGAACACTCCTCTGAACTGCCCTGTCCCACAGCACGCTATTTTCCCCTCCTTTAAGCCTACATCAAAATTTGCCACATAATTCAACAATTTGCAACTTCATTTACAGGGAAACACAAAATGCCTGCTTTTAAGTTTCCTCGCCAACATAAAATATGATCAACTTCATTTAAATGCAACGTTAAATATGATTGAGAGGAAGGAAAGAACTAAGAAGATGGGGGAGGAAGTTATAGTTTGGGCTGCCACTTCAAACTCCATGTTGAACACAGTTGGAAAGGGTGCTGTTGGCAAAGCAATGGTTTATGTGCTGTGGAAGGAGTGGAATGCAAGGTTGCATGACCGAGAATCTCGAAGAAAAGAGATTGAAGGCTTAGTGACAGCCAAGATGAACTTACTGGAGGGTTTCCAGCTTCAACTTGTACTGTTAGACTGGTAAGAAATTGGACACTTTGTGATTCTGTCATTAGGACTAGAGAGTCTAATGGGTGAATCTGCTGGTCTGGTATGCTGAGATATGGCTAATTGGCTACAGGGACTTCCCCTGTGTTTTGTATAGCTCTTTTCGATTAATACATTTGCCCAAAAAGAAAAAATTGATTGGCTACCAAATTTGAGAGACTAGTTACGCCTTCTTCTCATTGGGTAGTCTTTGTTACAAGGCCTATTCCCACCCAATTTCAGTTGGGCTCAGACAGTTTGGATTGTCCCAAAGCAGAACGTTTCTCGTCTAAGTTGAAAGTGACATGCCATGGGCTAGACTAGTCTATCCTAGGCTGAGGAGTAATCAGATACACCCGTGACTCGCCCAATAAAACTTGAGTTTCTAGGCTTGAGCCTATCTACTCACCATTTCACTTAAGGCATAGAAAAGAGAAATGCTGAAGAGTGTGCGTGTAATGCATACCATATTTTGAGGAATGATTCATTCTTCGTCTGAGACTCAGGTTGAAGTTGAAAAGTGAATATTTGAAGCCCTTTAATTGCTCCTCTGATTTCCGGAGGAGCTTGGACAGAGCTCGATTGTGTAATTTTGCCAGGATCGAAGCTTCTTCTAAGCAGCTACTATTCTTATCTGGTCTGATGATTCTGATGCCTGGAAGACAGCCCAAGGGTGGCAGGTTGATGAAGGCAAATTTCCTACCTCCTCTTTTATATACATCCTGCCAAAAGTACTTGGAGTGATTATCTATGTAGCTTTCGGTCCTAGAGAGAAGAAATTGAAGAACAGGAGAAAGCCTTACTTTGATGGTGGCTGTCAAGTTGCCAATCACAATCCCAACATATTCTGGTTTGGAATAGGTGTTCAGTACAGAGGAATTGGTCAAGAAAATACTGGTATAATCATTGGATCCAATGCTAAACAAGTAGACTGCTCTTGATAATGTCACTTTGGCTTCAACTTCGCCCAACCTGCTTCTCAACCTAGCCGCTTCCTTCTTAAAGTAACTTTGCTGCGTTTTAAGATCAATAACCTGAGAAATTCAGAATCCACAGATTACTGTGACGCGTTACCTGTCAAACCATGTAAGATTTCATGGTCACGGACCTCCTGGCTGTATTCATATATGAACTCACTTTTTTCTTTATTGACTGTACATTGTATATTCCAAATAAATCTGTACTAGGGGTCCACACGGGTATTGTTGAAAATAATAAAAATGGACTTGTAAAAAAACTGCAAATGGGACACTTGACGTTTGACAAATCATGTATGCACTTAGAACTTGTGGCCCAAACTATAGCAGCTGAAAAAGTAAACCTGGCTCAAGCAAAAGCTCACGTTGCTACAGATTAAGGTCAACATCTATGCCAGTCTTGCATATGTATACAATATGAAAGGTTGCCTTCGAACTCTTTGACTACTTCTATGTGGAAAGGTTTCTTTGCAAAACATATAAACGGAGGATAAACCCACAATGACGTGCAAATCAAATCATATGCAAATGCCACCATTTACGAAAGCAAGAAGTTCATCAGTTCTCTGGTATATGAAATGCAACATACCGCCCCTTGGAAGGTTTCAGCTAGCGCACCCGCCCCAGCAGACGCAAAGTTCACTCCGTTATGGTAGAGATGATTGCCAGGTTGTAGAAAGGGTGGAATCAATGGCAACTTTGCATATTCAGCTAGAATGAAGTATGTCACAGATACAGGACAAGAAATGAAAAGAGTATTACTTTAAGCAGACAGAATATTTGTTAGTTAACCAAAACTGATTTGCACAAGCAAGAAAGACATGAAGAAAGATCTCGAAATCTTACCTATAAAATCCGACATCAAACGGCCATCGGAAAACCGGCCGGTTGGGAACTTGAAGTAAGTTTCTCCGTAAGGCCAGAAATTTGCTTGGTCGAGGGTTGTGGTGTTGATGTAATTGTTGTTGCCAGCATCTAAGAAAGAGTCACCGAATACGAACAAGGCAACGTTTTTTCTTGGACGCTCGGATCTACTGTCGCAACTCGTTGAGATGAGGACTACATGAAGAACCAAAATAAGGAAGACAGAGCTTGGCCTTTCCATGTTTGACTTCCTCACCATGACTTCAAAACTCGTCTTAGAATGTGCAAAAAATTACCGACCCCCCTTATTTGTCTTTGGGCTTATATGCTTTGAATGACTAAGAAATTTCTTCTTTTTTTTTGGGGGGGGTGAGCCACTAAGAACTGGTCTTACCCATAGAGGATCATAGATTTTCGTGCAGTGCAAAGTTTGGACCAGTCAGCGTGATTGGAGATTTGCCATGATACTTGGATCTAGCTGAATTAAACGTAAACGTGCATTTCTTAAAGAATTTGGGCAGCATCTCAAATTCATTCAAATAACTCGAAAACATCAACTTGCCTTACATAACTTCCCATTAAAATGTAAGGTCCGTACTGGTTTGAAGACGTCAATAAAATCTCAGCCAAGAGTTCAGGCATTAAAATACATGAGAGGGATTGTTCTTAGTTCAGCAGATCGATGGCTGCCTCTTGAAGCCTGTCAAGTTGAATAATTTTACACTGCGGCTCTCAAAGTAATGATTGGGCAAGGTATTGCGTATATAGATCAGTTTGACATTTGGCAAAAGTAATAATTTTGTAATAATTTTCAAAAACAAAATGAAGAAAAACAGTAACTGTGCTGGTTTTTCTGAAGCCTCGAGCATTCCCATCATATTCAAACATGTAAGTCTGATTATTTTGGAAATATATGTCGTAGCAAGTATTATTGTTTCACATGTGGCACCATCTGGTTGGACTTTTAGGTAGTGAATCGCCTTTCAGCAGATCATTATGGTTTGAACATGCAAGCTGAGCAAAAGACATAATAATTTGTCTTCCTTCTTGACCTAATGGGAGTCGGTGAAAGAAGATGTTAGCCACTATATTTGTCGTTGTAATTGAAGCACACTTGCAGTTCATCCTAGTACGGTTCCAATGTGGGATTTGACCTTTATAGAACTTGTCTCTCAGTCCTCTTTGTTCAATCCACGCAGGGTTCAGGGTATCACACTTGCTCCTAACATAACCGACAGCTGCGCTACTGGACAAAGAAATCGGAGGGCTTAGTGTATTTTGAAGTACTTGTTCATGAAAGCCCCTGGAGCCACACGATGCTTTGAAGAAGTTCTCAAACGTGGGACATGACGCAACTACAACTAATTAGGCAACAGAGGCACTTCCGTTGTTCTTTGGTTGTCTTCTCTGATGAGATAAATCGCAACTCCACGAGCCCTGTATGCCAATGAGAATCACCACAAGAAGAGCATTTGAGAAGCAGAGTACAAGAAGTAAAGATCCCAAGTGGGTTTTGGCTTCCAATTCTATCACTCCACAGGTGACTTCAATAATGACAGAGCAACTGTGGAGAGTACAACAAGGTGAGGCAAGCTGTACACAGTTGCTGTGGAGAGGACAACAAGGTGAGGAAAGCTGTACACAGGTGGATTTGACAAAGTGCCATTAAAACTTTAGGAGCCATAACAATAACATTTTGGTAGCAAAACTGACCCTCAAAGTGACTTCGCTATCTTTATGCATACAAAGCTAACGCGCACTTCATGGAGATTAATTTGGAGTTGGTTGGGAAAGAAGCCTGAAAAGCAAATGTTACAGATGTTATCCAATACATCTTTGAAGTTCATATATAAATCCGTCAAACAAAGAAAGATAAGAGACTATGCACACGTACCGTTGTGATATAAGCTTCCTTTTTGAGTGCAAGCTCTCTGTAGTCGACAATCGTATCACAGTCCACGGCAACCTACAAGAAATGTGAAAAATATCAGAATATGCAACAGGTATGAAAAGTACTAGAAATAGTATTATGGAAAGCATACTCTTCTGAGTTCTTATGACCCCGTATTCGACTAATGAGGAGACGCACCTCCTTTTATTTCACAACGCGAAAAATGTGCATCTCCTTAGTCAAAGAAACGCCTTGCAAACAAAAAAATAATGAATCAAAGCCTGCTACGCTAATCTGAATGAGGATGAGAAATGCCAAAGAATAGTATTAATGAACTCCTTCACAAGTCTGTTCTGGTAGAAACAATTAATTAACGCGTGCCCCGCTATTCTGCTATGCTACGTGAATGATTTTTGGAGTTTCATAGCCTGATAGGTAAAGGGTAGTTGGCGGCCAAAGAGTAAGCTTTGTGTTGGTTATGTACTGGCCGTGGAGTTTGTATTGTGATTGTACCTGGATGATGTCTACAATCGACCAGTGTTAGATTTATTTTGGGTAATGTAAGGGACTTGTTCTCCAGCTGATATCTCTGTGTATCAAGGGGCTATCCCCTGTTTTTGTTCTGTTTATATGCAACAGATGTACTTCCTTACCAAAAGCAAAAAAAAAAAAAAATGAAATGCACTACAGTCTACAAACCTTAATTCTTAACAAAGCTATGTGAAATACCCACAGTTGAGCTCTGACATCACCTAATATATTCATTTCAATTTGGTCTTTCCTTGAACCATCTTGCAACGAAAGCCCAGCAACAATTTCGCTGACATTCACACATGGGAATAACACCCGCGTTTGCACACTGACATTGTTGCTGTGAGCAGGCTGAAAGAATCCTGGAACTCGAATTACTCCTATTGGCAGTCCTTCGTGATATATACTAAGCCGTGAAGGACTATACCTTAGGCCAATCTTGTTAGGATTTTGAGCCTTCAGGGTCAAAGTCAGAACAGATGAAACAAACAGGACTGAACCAGAATAAGCATCTAGCTTATACCAATCCAAGCTCACTGTTTGGAAGGAGAAAACAGGCTTTTCGGGCTTCAAAAGGAAGATCACTAATAATATGGCCACCCCCACTGCCAGGGCTACAAGTAGCAGAAAGATAAGAAGAAACAAGCAGCATCTCTTGAAAGAACATTCACGCCAGAGTTCTTGATAACAGGAGCAGTATGAATTTTGAGTTGGACCATCCATGGCAGGTCCTCATCTTGGAGTTTAGGCTTATTAAGTTAAACAGTAATGAGAATTAGTTTCTAATTGGTAAGTAGTAATACTTGGCCGGGAAGTAGGAATTTGATGTCTTTCTTTTGACTGTATCATTCTATTATTCGTGATTCCAAAACCTCCCAAATGGCAACTTTTGGTGGAAGGAACAGCTTTCCTCAGGCTTTTATTCTACACTTCTTCAGTTTGAAAGACAGAAAAGTATGTTCTTTGAGTCAGATGGCCTGATCAACAAATGTGTGCGCGGTATCGCAGTTCAAAAATCTGATCAAGCAAACATATAAGATCTTTGCCATAGCCAAGTACTTCGTCGTCAAATTTGTTTTATCAAGATAGCACTGTTCTATTTAGTCAAAACAAATGTCGACGTCTTCAGCTTGAAACCGTACTAGGCTCAACAGTGATGACCAGGATTTTCAAGAAAATGAACTCATTGTTTTTCTAGAAAAATAAATTTTTTGCTCTTCGAAAATTGGGGTTTTAACACTTTAAATTCCAATTTATACAATTTTTCTCATCAACTATCTACATTTTACACTTAACACCCTTCACTGTTTATTTGAACAAAATTTTCTATTTTGGTTCAGTAAAATGACAATTTTTTCTCTATACAAAATATAATAATAAAAAAAATCCTGAAAGTAAAATCTTCGTGTCATTGAACCAAAATAACAGCCGTTAATAGTTGAAGTAAGAGATATAATGAAATTGGTAATTTAAAGCATGAAGGGTTAGAACTTACAAAAAGTGTAGTCAATTTTTTTTTTTTTTTTTAGGAGATTGTCATAACCCGATAGCCTTAGCCTTCCCCCCTCCGTCACCAAACCCCCAACTCCCTCTTGCATAGTCCGCTACTCGTTGCCTACATAGCATATCTAGGAAGGGCCCATCTCCATGGATCTACAATACGTGATTGCTCCGCAACTCCCCCAATTTAGGTAGTAAGATGCGTCTTTCCATTAATTGCTTGTCAGAGCTAAAAAAAGAAAAGAGGGAGTGTTAGGTGCGAGTTGCTTTGTAGTTAGATGGTCCACATCCACCTCCAATTACGGACGTAACAAGTACGCGAGTGGGAAAAGATATTCTAAGGGTTGGATCACGTGCGGGACTCCAAACAGCAAAAGGTCTGGGTGCCAAATTATAAGGTGGATCACCGAGCACAAAGATGTGAATATTGGAACCCCGTTTGGTCCCCCGTCCTCGGTGCAAACTTTCAGGCAGAGTACATTTGGGTTCGTAGGCCATGGTCACCACCCGTGGGCGAAAGGGGCGGTGCAAAACTGCTCGTGCCGAGTGCGTCACTCTCCATTAAGCACCTACCACGTTCATGTGATCAATTTCTGTCCTTTGCTGCAGCTGCCGTGCGAGCACAGGTCAGAGTCCATGTTCCTAGATATCACAAATTTGTGATCCCCAAAGATTCCTCAGTCAAGGGCCCCCACCACCTCAACTTTGGAGCCTGAGGGCAAAATAAATAACTTCCTTTGACCTGCAGGCTGCCTCCACCATGACTGCCGTGTGGCAATCAAATCCTACCTCGCATTTAGCGGAAGGTAAATCTATCACGGGCGGCACATGGGCCATAGGTACTATTATAGATGGACTAGGCCCACTCTCCCACGCTGCATGCAAAACGACGACCGCTCGAGGTTCATGTCTGCCTGTAAGTTCGGGGAAAGTATATGACAGAAGAGAGACCGTAACTGGGGGAGAAGATAAATAGGATTATACAAAACACACCATTAAGTGGTGATTCCCTAACCCCCAAAGAAAAATACAGGTATAGGAGACATGATAATGATCTTCATTTTCTCCTTCACTGAGAATAAAGGGACCAAAGCAGACAATTGCAAGTTGATACTCCATAATGGATGTGCATCAACCCCCATAGGACTAGAAAATTCCTCCCAAAGCACCAGAAGAGCACAGGTATTCCTCAAACAAAAACAGGGACTGATCCCCGACCACAGTTCCAATCAAAAGCAGTTTATGTCCCTATCCGAGTGAGTAAAGGCTGCAAATGACCAATCAAGGCAGTAGAAAATATAGAGCACATACCAATAGAAACAGATTAGCAATCCCAAAAATGGATGGCCCCTTGTAAAGGATCCAAGATGCAAAGAAGCACTAAAAGTTGACATTCAGTATTTTATCACAAGATCACACATCATCCGTACAAAGATCAAATCCCAAATTCAAGGTCTTCAAAGGTAAAAAGGGACCTAAATACCTATATACTCTGCATACAATAGAAAACTAATTCAACACATCCTCCATAAAGCCTCAAGCCTGTTCCAAGTTGTTCGTACCCGGTCTCGATCCCAGATGGTACCATTCCTATAATCAGTAAAGTTGGAAGCAAGGCAAAACTTTAAGCATCAAAGGAGAAAAAGTAAGGAAACAAGATAAGGAGACACTAAATAAGCTGACAAAAGGATGAAACTCACTAACATGCAGTCTTATTTACATATTAGCAGGCGTGGGAGAGGTTTGCTTAGAAAGCTCCCTCGACCACAACTGGGAGGTCCTCAAAGCTCCAAAGATCCATGGCATTTCCACCATCCTGAAGCGCGTCTCCACTAAACAATGACTCAATGGAGGCATCCCAGCTTTCCTCGAGATATGGCATCTGAAAATTCAGCTGAGACTCAAAAGCTGAGAGCTCCTCAGAAAGCGTCTTTGCCGTGTTATTATTTTCAACAGACACCACATTCTCAGAATCAGATTTAAGTTTCTTCCTTGGACTAGCATCCTCCAGAAACTGAGATTCACCCCCTTCCACAGTAGCTGACAGAACAGATGAGATTTCTGGTGTCCTAGGGCCCTGTTCTCCCCATCCAAAGTCAGAATAATCGAATGAGTTACTCCCCTGATCTGAACTGAAGTACACAGGGTGAGTACCAGAGGGAACAAAGGATTTCAGACCAACATCTCCATTGACAGGTATGGAATCCATATACCCATATTGGTTGGCAAAAGGTTTCTCTTCCATCGAACCCATGCTATAGTCCTGATCTGAGTTGCTCATTGACTCAAAATTTTGGTTCAGGTTGGGCCGAACAGAATTCAGGTTTGTCTTGGGAAGTGGCTTCTGCAGTTTTGCCTTAACTGAACGCTTTGGAGAAGCTCGGATGGCTTCATCAGGAAAATTCACCTTTGCTTTCTTGCCACGAATTCTCCGTGCCTCGGCATCATAAGCTCTTGCAGCTTCTTCAGCAGTGTTAAAAGTTCCGAGCCAGACACGTACACCTTTCCTCGGATCTCGGATCTCAGCAGCCCACTTACCCCATGGGCGTTGCCGGATTCCTCGAAACTGATTTTTCCTCTTTCTCTTTGCAGATTTCTCAGCTTGCCCATTGAATTCAAAGGATTTTATATTCCTAGATCCTTCAATAATAAGAGGAGAAACAGATGTATCAGTGACAGTCACAAATCATTACATAAAAGGAAACATGGTAAATATTGAAAAACCTAGCAGACTCCGACACTGCACTATAAGAGATTGAAACAACACACGCTTACGCTAAGTTGATCATTCATATTGCCAATGACTTCCACAGATTTAAAAGCCATCCAAAGGCACGGACCAACAGAAGGAAGACATGCGACCGCCCAGTTTAGAGAGTGAGCGTTGCAACTTTTAACTTTCTACTACCCAGTAATATAAAGCAAATTAAACATAGACGATCAAACAATAGTAGAAACATCAACATGGAAAAAGAAGATATAACCCATCAGCCGAATTTGATCATACTTTCTACTGTTCAGTTCACATCCAAAATAGCGATTCAATACTGCATGTTTGAACATATAAAATAAAAAATATACATTATATTTTCAATTCTTGAGGTTCTCCCCGCATTTTTTAGCAACAAACCAAACAATAGCATTCCATATAACAGAAACCTGTCAGTATTTTCGACCAAAATAATAAATTATCACTCAAAAAGAAGGATTTAATGTTTGATGCTCGATTGTCTCAAAAAAAAAGAATGATAATGATCAGATAAGAGATAACTTCTCTTTTTGACAAAAACCACACATATTCAGACTGAAATCTCTCCACCTAGATATACCATCAACATAGCAATTGCGAAAAGATTTGTGAAAAGGGTCCTCAAGATCAGAAAAATCATACACCCAATATTTCTACATATAAAATAATTGCCGCAAACCTCTAATCAAACCTCAAGGAAACAAGGCAAAAAGACCCCCAAAAAAAACAAAATTCTCGAAAGTGCGATGAGCATGCACCCGAACCCTTCTACATCAGTTATAATAAACTTCGATCTCACCAAATCCAAAATACCAACACAAAAGCAATAAAAATTTACTTCGAAAAAAGCATTTCCAAATCAGATCACCGTAATAAAAAAAACCCCAACATTAACATAAATAGAAAAAACAACCGATATATAAACTCAGATCCACAAAACACCCAAAACAAATAAACAGCTCCAAGGAAAAAAAACATTCAACATACGAAAGGACATTAAACTTGATGGGAAAATAATAAAGCCAGGAAAGAAGCAAGAAATTAGAAAAGGCTGATACCCGGGTTAGGAGCAGCAGAGAAAGCAAAGGGCTTGACATCGGCCATGACGACCTCCTCGTCCACGTCGATATCGGACACATCGTCCTTGAAGTCCTGAAAATCAGCCTCGAAATCGTCGACGTCATCCTCGACCAGATGTTTCGAGAATCCCTTCCCCGAGACGCGTTTCTTGAGATTGGGCCAGAGGTAGTCCGCCGTGAGCCGCCGCTGCCGGTTCGGCGGGATGAAATCGGAGATTATAGCTCCTCCACACATGGTGGTTGTTTTTTTGTTTTCTTCCTTTCTTTCTTGTTCCTAATCAAATGGAAGGGCCTTTCGGAAAAGCAAGTTTGGTTGGTTTGGGCTCTAGTTTCTCAGTAGTTTATCAGAGGGACAAATTAAACGTTGGTGGAAGAACGAAAGCGTGTTGAGAAGCTCTAAATCGACACCGGTAGCGATTTATATATTTTTGGAGCAAATGGGGTGGAAGAGTATTTGTCGTTAATACCCTTAGCTCCGATCCTGGTTTACCACGATACGCTCGTCTGATGGATTAATTTACAGTTGTAGACTCTTACTGTCGTATTACGTTTGGGATGCACGTAACACGCGAGCGTGAGAGTAATATATTCGCGCAGAGCTATTTTACTGCCCTTTTGTTTTCTTTTCTTTTTTTAATGTTCGAGAAGTGTCAAATATAAAATTACAAAAATCTTTTTTTATTTTATTTTATTATCACTCATTCAAAGACAACACACAGAGCAAAGAAGCCATACATGCATTTACAATTACGTTGTAAATGGGGCTGCTAAGATTTAATTCATCAGATAGAAAAACCACAAAAAATGCACTTTTGGAAGACACATTCGACATATATGCATTTAACCTTGTTTGGACAAGGGGTTCATAATATATTCCATGTTTTCACGAACACATGATTTTTTTTTTTTTTTTAAGGATTCTTATGAAATTAAATAGGCGAATGAAAATTTTGTTTGGATGAAGAGACTTTGGACTTAGTTTGGGTTTATAAAAAAAAAAATCACAGATTGGGTTCGAAACCTTATTTTGGAATTGATTTTATGTCTGGATGGGTCTCCTATTTCAATAAAAGAGACGTGTTTCAAAACATCTTATCCAGGCAAGATACAACTTGTGGAAATCTACTTGCATTTATTTATTACCAAAATCAGCATTTATATGTTTTATTTTGGCGGGCAACAAATTGGGAATGCGGTTATAAAAATAAGTGTTTTTTTTTACCGAGAAAGATATCGATATTATGTGACACAATTATACGCGGTGCTTTATTCGTAGAATAGCATATAATTAGTTTTGGGGACCAACTGTCTTTGGACTTTCACGGCAACAATTAGTACAATAATTAATTATTAGAAAGCCAATTATATGAAAAAGATTTTTTAAAGTCAAAATGAATTTTTTACAACTTTTGGAGGGTTCTGGGGCCGCCAGTCCCTCTGACTTTTGGAACGATCTCTTGAAAACTACTAGATTTATTTCATAATTAAAGTCACCTTATTTGATTTTGAGTTAACTTTATATTCTTCGGTCATAAGTGATGTGTATTAATAAAAAATCAAAATATCTTGCTCTATTTAAAACGTAAAATAAAATAAAATAATATTGTTAGTCTTTTTTTTTTTAGTTGGTGATAAATGATTCTAGTCGAAAGTTAGGTAAAAGGCGCTTTTGTGTCCATATATGTTATAGGAAAATCGTCATGGCTGAATAATACCAAGTTACTATTTACAACAACCCATTACGTTTTAACATCACGTGACTCTAAGTAGGAGCCAGCTAATTTTCGTCTACTCCAAAAGTTTGAATGTAACGGTACCCCTTAAATAATATTAAATTATAGCTAATTTGGACTCCGTAGAAAAAGTAGTGGGTGGGTAAAGTGTATGATATTTCAGGAAAATTTGTATGATATTGTTTCAATAAAAGATGATATATAACAAACTAATATAAAATATTTGATAAAAGCATTAATATAAGGTGGAAAAGTCTTCAAATTGCAATTAAATTACGAAATTGCTTGACTGTTCGTACACTCTCAATGAAAAGACAACTACTGCCAGTACATAAGTGCATGCGTCTAAATTGAACCTAAAAGTCACCGGGTACACAAATTATTGGAAAGCAATTTGTTTGTTTTTGTCTTTTGGCGTATCCTTTTAGCAGTTTAAACCACATCTTCCAAATACATATATAAAATAATTTAATTCAGGACCACGGGCACAAAATTAATAAATTAATTTACGGACCAAATGATATCGTGCAAATAAGAATAAGAGTGGCTACTGAAAAAACCAAAAGGCAAGGTTAGGTTGGAAAATATTTATTAAAAAAAAAAGAGAGACAGAGAAAAATTGTGTGAACATTTTTCTTGATGTTTCCCATGTTGACCCTTTGTAGTACTGGAAAAGCTGGCCACCTAACTTCATAGAAATAAAAGGGTACCTACGCTTGATTTGACCGGACAAAAAATCGGTTGAATTCGAGACGCAATTTTTTTTAAAAATTGATATAATTGCTGAATTTTATAATATTTAATATTATTCATATAGAATAACATAATAAAAAATTATAAACTGCAGATAGTTATTATTATTTTTTAAAAAAATAACTTCTTCCAAATACTACCACCTTCCGGGCAATATTACTACGTACGGACTATAATTATTCAACGTTTACCGAACTTGTGATAAAAGTCCCAGTTGGCCTTGGGCACAGTGATTGACTTTTGTACGAGTCAGTGGTTCTGAGTTGCTGACGGACGACAATAAGTGCGTGTCGGGCGCATACCTTGAGGCTACTGATGTCTGAATCTCCAACCACCCCACGATTCATCATTCAAATTGATCACAAAAGATGATCTAAGGTGATTAGACAGACGAGTTTTCTCCACACGGTAAGAGCGTACAAAACGTGGTCAATTTTTTTTGCCCCGTAAGAAAACTTTTGACTCCAGATAGTCTCGTCATAATGTCGACATTTTTCTCAAGTTGCATATAATCCTGAGAGAAATATTCAGTGTTCTATGGGTTCTTTTTAAATTTTTTTAAAAAAAATTTAACGGTTCAGGATCTCTGAGTGTATAAGGCTCATTTTTAAAATTAATCTTGAGTCGTTGGATTCTTCTTAAAAGAAATTGGGAAGAACCCAGAGAGGACACCAAACATTACTCTAACCCTAATATCTTTAGATGTAGACACCTCATCAAAACCATCAGCCATGTGTATTCTTTTTGGTTATCTCCCTCCCCTAAGTCCCAACCTCCTATTAAATTTGGAGTTGACGTACAAAAAATTTAGTGGTTTTATGATCTAATGAAAATAATTACGAAATCATTTATTTCTATATCAATTTTTATTTTTTATTATAGTAAATATGAAAAAATATTATTTAAATAACATATCTCTTAACTTTTTTTACTAATTCTCGTATCTCAAAAATTTGACCATTCCAAAATTTTAGTTCTTAAACACAGTAAATTTTGGATAGAAACACCTAATGTGTTATTAAAATTTATGTGTCATACGTTTATAGAGATGGTCAAATTTAATTTTTTTTTAGTAAAGAAGAGAAACTCAACCTAACAAATTTACTAGAGTAAATTCTAATAAAATCCTCTCAAAGTCACACAAATCAGATTAATCTAACTTTACCAGGAGAATAGTCTTAAAAAATTATTTCCATCTCAACAAATTCAAATAAAAGTCTCAAAATTTTAACCACTGGAACCAAACCCTCGAAGGTAAGGTGATGGTCAATTTCATTCACTTGTTATCTGACCAAGAATACTGGCTAGAGTTA
This sequence comes from Morella rubra, assembly GCA_003952965.2. NCBI lineage: Eukaryota > Viridiplantae > Streptophyta > Magnoliopsida > Fagales > Myricaceae > Morella > Morella rubra. The sequence goes on along the minus strand of CM025851.1, from coordinate 5,152,299 downwards.
GATAAAATGGCAAATTTGTTACTGAATGTAACGTGGGGAATCGAAAAATATGAAGACTCCAATTCGGATGGTGGGATTGGAATACCCGAAAAGCAAAAAAGATTCGAGTGCACTGTAAAAATGACCAAATTAGGTTCATGATCGAGGTGAATCAACGAGGAATGATAGAGAGTGCGCTAAACGACAAAGCTTAAAAACGGTCAATAAAGATAAAAGCGTGTACCCCTCAATAAGGTGTGGGTCAACCACACGATGTCCACGTGGAGGAAAAGTCCGGTCCACATTTCAAGTTGCTCAGTTTCTCATTTAACGGTTCAGGATCTCTTGTATAAGGCTCATTTTTAAAATTAATCTTGAGTCGTTGGATTCTTCTTAAAAGAAATTGGGAAGAACCCAGAGAGGACACCAAACATTACTCTAACCCTAATATCTTTAGATGTAGACACCTCATCAAAACCATCAGCCATGTGTATTCTTTTTGGTTATCTCCCTCCCCTAAGTCCCAACCTCCTATTAAATTTGGAGTTGACGTACAAAAAATTTAGTGGTTTTATGATCTAATGAAAATAATTAGAAATCATTTATTTCTATATCTATAGTAAATAGTACTAATTCTCGTACAAAAATTTGACCATTCCAAAATTTTAGCAGTAAATTTTGGATAGAAACACCATGTGTCATACGTTTATAGAGATGGTCAAATTTAATTTTTTTTTAGTAAGAGAAACTCAACCTAACAAATTTACTAGAGTAAATTCTAATAAAATCCTCTCAAAGTCACACAAATCAGATTAATCTAACTTTACCAGGAGAATAGTCTTAAAAAATTATTTCCATCTCAACAAATTCAAATAAAAGTCTCAAAATTTTAACCACTGGAACCAAACCCTCGAAGGTAAGGTGATGGTCAATTTCATTCACTTGTTATCTGACCAAGAATACTGGCTAGAGTTAGATAAAATGGCAAATTTGTTACTGAATCGAGAACAAGAGGGTAACGTGGGGAATCGAAAAATATGAATCTTCTGCGACTCCAGTATTTACCGCCGGCGCGAATATATGGTGGAGATAAGAAAAAGGCATCCCCGAAAAGCAAGGTAAAAGAGGTCAATTCGAGGGTGCCGTGGGGTAAAAATGACCAAAGGAGGTTCATGCACCCCAACGTGCCGTAAACGTGGAATGATAGAGAGTGGAAGCTAAACGACAAAGCTTAAAAAGTAAAATAAAGATAAAAGCGTGACCCATCAGGAAGGTGTGGGCCCAACCACACATGTCCATGGAGGAAGTCGGTCCACATTTCAAGGCTTTTCTCATTTCGTTTTTTGTTTTCTTCGGGTCTTTGTATATTTCGATAAATGCTGATTGATTGGAAGCAGCTCACAACCCTTTCTCTTAAATTGGTCTTTTTGCTGTGGCGTGGTGTTATAAAGGGGGTTTTATAGTGTTTTCGTGGGGCATCTTGCATGCTTAGGTACAGTACCACCCACAAGGCTCGTAGCCACCCTATCTAAGGGACTGCCTATAGGGCCATAAATATTGCCACAGCCATTGTAGGGTCCTATATATATATATATATATATATATATTCGAATTTCCAGTTTCTCACAAGCACAGAGAAGTTGATAGGGCTGAAAAGGAATCTGTTAGGCTGTGTACAAAGCACCCTATGAACACTACGTGAGGCCGTGTGTTAAAGCTCAAAATTGTTCTAATTTATTATTCATATTAGAACATTCAATCCGAGGAAAGACATTAATATTACTGGGTAAGGTGGATCTTATTGCGCTTTATAATATTTAATATTATTGTAATTATCTGGCAAAGTAAATTCTACTGCATTCAATTTATAATGTATCTATTTTTATTTGAATTAGATAGACATTAAATTAAGAATATCTTCCATATCCGCTTAATCGAAATAATAAAATAAGTTAGACATGGAGTTGGATGACACAATAAAACAATTTGGATGGGAAAATGTTGTACTATATAGACCTCCAGAACATGACTATTGATCATATTTTTACAGTAAATGTTTGGGGACAGGAAATTGATTATTTGCTGTAGTGTTTAATCTTGTGGATTGTGGATTTAATTGGGTCATATGATCTTGATCTTTTGTAAGTTCTAGAGCCAGATCTTCATAATAATACATATAACTTATTGGGAGGGAGAAGGTTAGATAGCATAAGATGATCTAAATGTGCACACAACTTAAATACTCAAGCTTAATTACCCTGTTTAATCTAGGTTTCCTTATTTATTTCTTCTTCTTCTTTTTTTAATTGGGTTTTAAAATCTAGAATTATATGCTTTATTTAGAAGTTAGAACAAGTCTTTCTTACTGCAGATATACCACAGTACTCGCATTTATGGAAGGATTAAACTAAACCGAGTCCAGATGTACCACACTGTCATATATGGAAGGGCAGTTGAAAATTCCAAGTGTGCATCTTCTTCTAGATGGCCCTCACCAATACTTAGCGATTCGATTTTTTCAAGTTCTTTAGGCGGAGTTTTATCGAATCCCTTAATTTTTTACGGCAACTTGCAACGACTTTGTTAATAATTTCAAGGCTTTTAATCCTAACAGCTATTATTATTATTATCTCTTAAAATATTAATAAAGTTCCATCATTTTCTTCTAATCTGCTCCCAAATCGGCTCCCGATTCCTTTTGTCTTTTTGGCTCGATGGAAAAGGTGGAACTCCACCTAACAATTTGTATAATTTCAAAAGGACTAGAGATTCCCCCAGATTACGAATGGAAATAACATTTTCATAATCGCATCTTATCGAAGTGATCGTGCTATATGCTCCTCACTAAACAGCCTTTTTCCTGGGTAGAAGCTGAAGATATATATTCAAAGGATCGCTGTAGTAACGAGGAGAAAGAGCTAGCTCTCGTGGAGTACACGCTTCAATTTTGCCAAAAGACCAGAAGAATAATATCAAATATATTCTAAATTTACTACTTTCCTAGGAGCCCAGTGGGCAAGTAGATGATATAGTACTGCCTCCTCAAAAACGTGCTTTGAATATATGTGTTGCTTTTAGTTGGCCGTAAGTGACTTGATCAACGGCCATGATTGTCTGTCTGATCATGGATATGGCTAACGCCTAAGATTATAGATATATAATATAGAGGCCACAATGCAAGTTGTAATTCCCCTCAAGTAGCTGCTTCCAGGTGACAGACATTGTCAGTTTCAAGGGGTCCGGGGCTCATGCATGCGGGTTAAAATCCAAACTTATCCAAATGGCCTCCATATATGGATGAGCATCTCATACATTTATTTAATTTGCTTTGGCTCTATGGATGATGAGAATGGCCCACCTCAGGGATGAGGAATATTTAGAGAAAGCTGGGATCGAGTGTTACTCTTTCCATTTAGATCCAAGTGATGGACGCACGAAACATAAATTATGTGATGGGACAAAACCTCCATAAAACTCTTATAACTATTATGATTAAATATCAATGAATTAATCCAGACGAAACAGAAGGAAGTGCATATATATGTTTCCCACCCCATAACTGATATATATGTCAGAGATATAAAAGGAAAGATGGTGTAAATTTTCATCTGAACTGTGATACTGCTGCATGCAACTAGATCAGTTTGATATTTCCAATTAATTTTTAATATTATTTTCCACAAAATACAAGGTACTGTATAATTTGAGTTGCAAGCTAGCTACAGTCTAAAGGCTGAATATCCTTCCCTTCCCTTGTCTTTCTTTCTTTTAGTTTGGGCTGATGGCTCTCACTCGGAAGGTAGGAGGTAAGCATTATATATAGTAGCTGTCCAAGATGCATACATATATTACAAAATTCTGCAGTCCGGCCGGGAGTCACTTTAGTCTACAGAGGTAATCTCATCATGAGTTGTTGCCATATCGTCTTTTTCTGTGTTTTTTAACCTTTTATTATATGCATCAAAATGCAACTTGCCTTCCCAGTTGAAGTATTCTGGCAATGTTGAGTCAGCGGCTCTCAAACCAGTTTTGGTTTTGGAAACTGGTTTCAAAACAAGAAACCCGGAGACGACGTTTGGTAAAGCTCGTCATCCAAAACCGACGTTACTTCAGTGATCAGATTATTTTTTGAGAGAGATGGCTGGAATCCAGCAAAGAAAACGAAAACTGGTTAATTTCTGGATTCAAAAACCAATATATAATGAAGTCAGATTATTTGGAAGCAATATCATATATATAATTTCATGATCTTGGTTGTCATGGCTTTTTTCTTTGCGAGTATATCAGGCACTTTTTGTGGCCCTAAACTTTGTCTATTGTGTCATCTAGCAGGAAAATGAACTGCTGGCAACCCAATCAACAAAGAGATCATAAAAAAAAAAAAAAAAAACTATCAAATCCTCAGCAATTGATATGATCTCTTTGCACTTGGTGGAATCATTTACTTCAGTATGGTAATATCTTGGCAGACTGTAGGAGTGGTTAGCCTCTCTTTTGGACCTCGATCGAGGGATGATTTTTCGTTTCTTTTCCAATATGATCACGTTAACAAAACGAGCAACGGATAGACATCACTTGAGTGACCCTTCCTACTTGGCTTGTGGTAAGCAATCCCAAGATTTGACACACATGAAAATCATCTCACAAAGATGTCGACCATCTCGGAACCTGCATGCAGACATATATATCCCCAAGCGCGCGGTTAGCTAGGTTACTTTCTTTGGCCATCTGTTAGAATGATGTCAACATTTATACCTCGGGAACTTGGCGATAAGAATGATGTACCACCCAGGTGTCATAGAATCAGAAGCCTTTGGAAGTATATGCAAGTGAACAGTGCAGGCAGACAAAATATAAGCATGTCCTTCTACCGCTAGGTGGCTTGCAGTTTTGTGGAAAGAATCTTCTGTATTCTTCTCTGACTCTCTGTAACTTTCACCAAACAATAGTTGTCGCCACCCTTTGATTTTTACCTTAACAATCAATCAGTCCAATCTAGAATCGTGTCCGAGTAGTCTACTTTTAGAACTTCTGCGAAACTTCAAACAATTGGCGAATGAAGGCCAAGGATTATTGAGATGACATTATATCAGATTCTCAAGAAAATCTTCCCGAGATTTAGCTCTTAGGTGGCCTACACATTGACATTTGATACCACAATTATTTAGGGGGAGAGGACAATGGCACTACAAATAGCCGAAGCATCCAGAAAGTAGATACCATAATTATTTACGCCGAGTAGATCAATTGCTGAAGCATCCAGAAAGCTGTAGCAGACCATACCTCCAAGAAAATGGGGTGCTTGTTAGTGGGCCTACGTTTGTTTTTGTATCACAATAACTCTTGGGCTTGCTACCTATGTTATATTTTTATTAACGGGCTTCTGGCCCAAGATTAATCTGACAATAGATTGCCTAGATGGATTCGACTGCTTCCTCCTCACAACATTGGGCCAGTTCTCTTCGTTGAGAGTGCATGGGTCTGGTCTGTGTGAAACCCAAAGGGAAATAGGGCCTCTAATGCGATACATAGAGGTTCTGCTAAAAGAAGCTTAGCTTTCCACCACAAGGGCCGCCCATATAATCAATCCATTGAGATGGGACAAGTTAGTTTCCTTAGAACATCTTTTTGGTCCTCCTTTCATCCATATTTTTTAGACAGGTACATCAATGATATCCGAACTTACTATGGAAGAAGCTGTGACAACCCTAAAGAGAGGAAAAAGAAAAAGAAATTTATGCGGGTGAGTCCGAGTTTGTCAAAAAATAGTTGCTAAGATATTAACCTCGCAGGCTGAAGTTGGGTTCTAGGCCTGTGGTCATTTCGAAGCTGTTGACCCTCTAGACTCTGTTTTACAGGCGTCTGAAGGCCAAAATTAACAGGGTAAGGTTTTTCCTCCTTTAAATCTAAAAGCAAAACGACAAAGAGTCATGTCGCATACCACAAGAAACAGACACTGATGATTTATGAGCTACTTACCATAAAAAATAATGACTCGTGGTCGTGGGCCAAGAAGAGCAAAGCAAAAAGCCAGCAGAAACCGCGTTATCATGGCCCATGGGTTGTAAAGCAATTTATTGGCAAAGTGGCCCTTTTTCCAGCTAAGTTGCTTCGGTCAAACGGCCGGTGAATAATAGCCCTTTCTCAATCAACGTCATCGATTATCCTCCACTTATAAGCAGACAGTCCCGTGAAGTGCTTTGCTTCCCATTGATTGTGCACCCTTCAGGTTTTTAGCAACGTAAAATGATTATGCAGCAAGAGCCTCTATAATCAAATGTCTGGTCAGGATGAATACTGGTTTTTTACTCGGATTTTTCAATATAGCGAGTTGCTGTACTCTGTTTCAGCTCAGTTCCCTGCGGCCTGTTAGAAAGCATATCTAAATTGTTTTCTTTTAGAAACTCAAAACACTCTTTCTGGGTCTTTGATGGATGTTCCAACCTGGGGACTATAGCGAGTTGATTTCTTTTAGGTACTTCTCTCTGTTCAAATCGCAAATGCGATCATTGCGGTAGGACTTTGAAGCGTGTTTCTGGGAAAGGAATTCTCTTTTTCTTTTGACCTCAGTGAAAAATATGATGTCTTGATGGCCTGGGTGATTCGTACTTCCTTGATATTGAAACCTGCCGACAATTTATTGAATCAGATTTCCAGTCAATTAAAGTCTGTCAATCCACCCATGAAAGCACACGTACGAGATACTACTAATAAACAATTATGTTGGCCATTTACAGCATCAAGTAAACCCCACATGATTTTTGTCCCAACTATTGTCAATATCATAATGTCTGTTTTTGTTAAGCTGTTAGCTTGCATGCTAGATACCTCGAATTTAATATTAAAATTTACATAAAAGCAGCATCCACCCTTTTGCACATGCAATTACCAAAATCTTTGACTTCAAGGTAATAGAACAAGCCGAGAGATCACAGCAGTTTGTGATTTGAAAGGGAAAAACAAAGGATCTTTTTCCATTATCTTGGTCTATTCTCAACACACACCATTTTTACATTCAGTCTTGATTCTTAATCTTACAACAAAGATACGCCTCCACTCAACCCCACCAGTTTTCTGAAATTGAAAACCTAAAAGAACCACATTCTCATTTTACATACGAGTAAAAACTTAATAGTAAGTTCTATGAAAGGAAGGAGAGCAAAATTCCTAAAACCCCAAACACTCTCTTCTAGAGAGGTTGCTGCATGGTCACGAGTAAGGGACTAGTGACATTGTGCTTCCCATCAGACCACACTATAGAACCACTCTTCACACTGGAGCTCCCAGGGGAAAGTTTCACTGCCCTGGCTTGTACCCGCACAAGGAAGTTCAACTTCTGACCCACCCTCCTAAACACAAGCTTATCCGGCTTCACTGTCACCATCATTCCGGCAGGCGGCCTAATTGTAACTTGGTATACGGAATTGGGGTCTCCAACATTGGTCACTGTCCGAATAAAATGCGTCGATATCTTGTGCTTTCCATATTGTTGAAACACAGCAGACATTGACGGGTAATTCAAATTCCCAACATGGCCAAACCTTCTTGCCCCGCTGCAATCTGCAGTCTTCCTAGTAATCCCTTGGATGTTCTTCGTAGTATAATTGCAATTGCAAAGGAAATCAACATAATCATGGGAAAGGAGGTCATAGACAAGACCAGGATCCATGGCCTTCTCGGGGTGAACATGGCCAGACCCAAAATCCAAAACTGTTGAAACATTTCCAGTGGACTCGTCCAACATGGTTTCACCGCCTCGCTTATCCACGGTATAAGCAGTAGTCATGAGCGCAGACCTTATTGCCGCTGGACTCCAATCCGGGTGGGATGCTTTCAGCAATGCAGCGAGACCGGAAACATGAGGACAAGCCATTGAAGTTCCAGACAGTATGTTGAACTCTGTTCTACGCTTATCCGAAGGAATGCCAGACGGTCCGACTCTGTCGGGCCAAGCTGCAAGAATGTTCAGTCCGGGTGCAATCAAATCGGGCTTCAGTATCTCCGGGGTCTCCGGATTAGGACCACGAGCCGAAAACGATGCCACCACAGGGGCAGGCCTCACTCCAACCCTTGTACCCTTGAAGATTATCGTAGCCACCGGCAGCGACTTTGAGTCCGCCGAGATGTATTTCCTGATATCGTCACCGCCGGATGCACCGACGGCGGTGGCAGGCAACACGTGGCAATCGGCCACCAATCCTTCGCCATCAAAAACCCCATTAGCCAAGATCATTCCGACCCCTCCAGCTTTCTTCACAACATCTCCTTTGGCAGCTCTAGAATTGATGCCTCTGTCGCACAACACGATCTTGCCTTTCACGAAATTGGGGTCCAAAGAACCTTCCAAACATAGCGAAGACGAATATCCATCACCAGCACCACCGGCACCTCCTTGAGCGTTCCCACCATACACTAACGGGTACATCCGACCCGGACTCAAACCCGGCCCGCTGTAAACACTCGCGCCCCGAATAGTTTCCCCATTCCCCAGCTTGACATCGGCAGGAAAATCCCTGTCAATGGTGCCAGCACCAACCGTAGTGACCCAGGGAGCAACATTCGTGACAGTGAGCCCGCCAGGGCCGCCGTTCCCGGCGGAGGCTGAGACGAAGATGCCGGCATCGGCTGCTCCGAAAGCGCCGATTGCGATTGCATCGAGGTAATAAGGAACGACGACGCCACCCACGCTCAGGGAGATGACGTCGACGCCGTCCGCCACAGCAGCATCGAAAGCGGCGAGGATGTCCGAGTCGTAGCAGCCAGCATTCCAGCAGACCTTGTAAGCGGCGAGGCGTGCTTTAGGAGCCATCCCAGCTGCGACACCGTGTGCGTAGCCAAGGGTAGAGGCAGGGAAGACGTAGCGGCCGGCAGCTATGGACGAAGTGTGGGTGCCATGGCCATCGGAGTCCCTAGGGGAGCGGTATTCGGTGGTCTCGTTCATTTTGCCGTTGGTGGACTCATAGCCAGCGCAGAAAAAGTTGGCGCCGATGAGCTTGCGATTGCAGGAGGAAGGAGGGAAGTCCTTGGAGGCGACGCATCGGCCTTTCCATTTGGAAGGGACGGGTCCAAGGCCGCGGTCGTTGAAGCTCTTACGCTCAGGCCAGATGCCAGTATCGATAACTCCGATGACGAGGTCGGAACCAAAGTCCGATTCTTTGAGGAGGCCAGCGCTGTCTGTCGTCTTCAGGCCCAGGAACTGAGGCGAGCGCGTAGTTTGCACGTGGCGGACTTGTTCGGGAATGAGAGAGAGCACGTGAGGGTGGGAACCGAGAGCTTGCGCTTCGGATGGGGAGAGCTTGGCGGAGAAGCCGTGAAGGACGGTGGAGTATGTATGGATGATGCGGCCGGTAGTCTCTGCTGGAGGGAGCGGCGTCGTTCCGCTCAATGCGGAAAGGGAAGACTCATACCAGTCCTTATGGGTAGGGAAAATGGAGGGCTTGGAATCGGGTTGCACTTGAACAATGTAAGTAGTCTTCTTCTGGGCGTCGTTACCAGCAAGAAAAGAAGCAGAAGATGCGTAGGAAGTGAATATGGGGGAGGTGAGTGAGAGAAGAAAGAGGAGAAGGAGGAGGGTGGGAGAGGGAGCCATGGGAGAGAAGAGTACGATTGCTCTGGTATAGAGCCGTGACTGCTCTGCTCTGCCCTGCCACTGACCAATCTTTAAAAGAAAAAGGAAGGAGGGAGAGAGAGTGTGCCCGATTGTATAAGTAGTTTGGTAGGGGTAACAGAAAGCAGTAGTGAGAGAGAGGGGTAGTGATTAGTGAGCTGTAAGTACTGAAGGGGACGGGGAGAGGTGGGGTATGTATGCGTGTTGCGGTGGAGGTCATAGATTTGAAAGGGATCTGTGTAATTTTGTTCACATCTGGGAAATTTCCTTCTTCTTTTTTTTTTGTTTTAATTTTCTTCTGACAGAATCTATTGGATATTAGGGATAATTGGAGGGGTGTTTTTGATAATTTTGCCATTAGAGAAACGGATATAATGTTGTTTTTTCTGACGTACCAACGGTGGGAATGTTCCGGTTATAAGTTTGACCAGACTTTACTCTTTCTCAATCTAAAAGGAAGAAACATGGCCCTCGTGTTCTTTTCCTCTGGATTTACATAAAAGCCCTGATAATAATCAGTAAAAAAAAAAAGGGATTAATTTTGTTCCAAGGTTACAGCGGTGAGCTAAGTTCCTGGTACAGTGGGTGGTGATACGAACAAGTCTCGGTAGCAAAGACAAAATGAAAACTGTAATTAGACAGTACTCAATTCAAATAATGAGGATTAGATATGCTAATTGTTGTACTTGAGATTGAAAAAGTAAGAAACTAATGAGGTTTCTGCATTAATTTTCATTTTAATTTTATTAAGATGCTCACGTGAGGTAGAGGAAGATTTTTCTTGGACATTTAAATAGAATAAAGTATAATACGACGACAGAACAGGACAAAGTGGATATGGGCATATGATTTTATAATTATAATGCAATGCAAGAAAGAATCTCGTATATTGCAAAAATTGTGTCAATGGTCTCAACTGCATTGACCTCTGTCGGCATATACCTTTTTAATTATTTTTTTTGGGATATTTTATCAAAGTTGTGGTATATCAGTTTCTCTATCAATCTTATACTATTGGCTTAGAAAAAAAAAATGTTTCTTTTTAATTAGACTGAAACAATTATAATATTTTTTACCTACTTCGTATATATTTGTAGTTGATTGAGATTATTTTTATCAATTTATTAAGTTATTAGAGTATTATCGTCAAATTTAGATGTAAAAAAAAAAATCGTCTAATTTAAAGGATAAATTTAATCGATAGTGGAGATTCGCCCTCTATTGCTCACTTTTTGAAGACCAGCACATATACTTCTTCATACATTCCTCCTTCCCATCTTGAGTTTTTAAAAAAAAAAAAAAAAAAAAAGAGTTCATCTGAGAATAGTAATAAGAGTGGGTAAAGTTGAGTCTGTAGATGGCCGAAGGCAGCCAATCATGAATCATTGCTAATATGGTACTAAGTAATGCGGAACCAAAGAATCTTGTTTGAGTGAAAATTATCAGTGTCATGAAAAAGATGCACCTTGTATATCTCATTAAAAGTAAAGTTTTTCTCTTGAAGTTGAATATATAGCCATGTAATTATTCTTGTTGGTTTATTTGGACAAATATGCAAGAATAGCAGGATCTTATACATTCCGTTGAAAGTTTTTTAGATATGTACACTCATAAGTAAATTGCTGAAAATCTTTAGCATATAAATACCAATAAATGATTGTAATCTATATATTACTGTCCCATTCCCTAGATATCGATATTCACGACCGGATATATTTTTGTACACCTTTTTTCCGTTATAAGTTGTTATATCAGAGTTTCGTTTGAAACTTTTTTTCGTTTGCTATAATATTGGAACGTTTTATTCCCGGTAGTATTTACCTATTGGTCTGGTCTCCTCGAGAGAAATAATATCAGTAGTATTTTAATATTTTTAGTCATTAATTTTTTATATTTTAATTCTATATTTTTTTATTTTTAATAAGATTTTTTTTTTATTTTTATCATTTTTCTTTAAGAGTTCGTCGACTCTAACTTTGATCCTGGTTATATTACTGGATAAGAGGACCAGATAGGTATTTTGATTGGTAATATGTTTCTGGTCCTAGAAGTCCCGAGTTAACTTAAAACCTTTCGGAGGTGCTGCTGCAGCCAGCCCCTACTGCGCATGGCTGGGACAGTTGTCGATCGTCCGAAACCATCATTGGCCCTGGGGAAGAAAAGCAAATGGAGAGTGGGCCACGCCATTAGAAACTTGCGCTATGATTTCCTTTCCCCTGATGATGACACTCCGGTAATATGTCGGTCTTCTTTAGTTCACATCTTCAAGATCTCAGCGAACACAGGGAATGGTGGGGACCCTTTGGGACGACAAAGTTTCATTTCTGATCTTCTTGCTTTGAATTCGAAAAAAGAACCATTCCATCACCCTTCTGCAGCTAGTTTCCCTCCCTTTCCCACGAAGAAAGGCACAGTGAAAAGGAACACAGACAAGTATTACCCTCTGTTTGGTAAAGAAGTTGAATCGTGGAAGAGTCCAAGACTGTCTGGTACAGAGGAAACGCGAAAAGCATTAAAAAATACAGAGGGAGGTGGTACAGTTCGCATGCAATTATTGAGGGTCTTAATATTCGCAGTAAAGAGGGGTGGAATGTAGGGTCGTCTTGGCAGTGGCTGTTAATCAAAGCAAAGGTTTAATGGAAAAAGAAGAAGAAGAAGAACGAAAGCAAAAGACACTCATGTTTTAGGAAACCTTTCCTTTTCTCTTCCCATGGACGTCTTATCTCTTAGTAAAGTTCTGAAAGGATTATTGTTTAAACTTCAAAGGCGTTCATAAAGGAAAATTATATGGGTTCGTAAAGAAGGTTCCTGCATGCATCTATCCTGCTCATCCTCCATGATCATCCTCTTGAATTATTGTCAAACTAAACTTTACTACTTTTGCTAAACACTAGATTTTCTAAAAAGCGATGGCAAAGTGACACATGATGTAAACAGAATTCGTATATTTAAAACCAACACTTATTGGACATTGTCGAGGGAGTTTGTATTTGGTAGTATTTCACTGTCCAAGCTGAGAGACAAAAGACTACCTAATAATCGAGTGTGCTTCTAGATTCCACGGATAGCACAGCTCATTGATCATATCTAATCACTTCCTTAAACTCAGTCTAATTTTGATTAGTGCTCGAAATCGCAGGGTCTCGAATGATCAGAATTAATTATTCAAATGCGTCGCACATTTGGAGCAACGATTGAGCGTATCAGATAGTTGCTAATCGATGGCTATGAACACGTATGGCTAAGATCATGTAGAACAGACAAACGAAATATCTGGGGTACTCAAGGATGAACTTAACCCAACCTATTGAGAATTGTAAAGATATAAGACCACTGCGGTTCCAGCTAATTAGAATTTAACCCAAACTAATGGCTAAGATCATGTTCTTCTTCTTCTTTTGTTTGACTCAGCAAAAGCATTATCTGGACGATGAAGTCTTCAAGTTTGAACACATATATGGACTTCGCTCCATTTAGATCCGCAGCCATAACAAAATTGAAAACCACACCTGTGAAAACATAGGGAAAAAAAAAAGAGTAAAAAATACCATAGTGAAGAACAATGGAAATAAATTGATCCCAAAAAGCCCTGACCACAGCATAAAATTTCTATCTTCAGTAAGCTTTAGCATATTGCATCGATTTAGGTTCTATATATACAGAAAAATCAACCGGCCTTTTTGGCACATTTACCTCAATATATCAGGATCGTGATCTTTTGAAAATCGTAAGGAGGATTAATCAAGTATTTGATTTTAGATTAAATAGAAAATTCTAAATGATAAACAAAGTTTTCGAATTTGTTTGCTCAAAGATTCCAACGGATAATTTTGATTATTCGTATGTTCAAACAAGTACAAGATCATTTATCTATGAATATATTATAAACAAAAAAGATGACAAGATTGCAGCCGCGTTTGGACATCAAGAAGTAGAATATATATACCAACCTGCACGTAATGTGCTGGCAGCCCAGGACCTTTTCCACGTAGAACTTGCAACGGGGACATCTCTTCCATTGCTTTTTCTTAGCAAGCTCCATCACCATAATGTCTTCCCTCTCTCTTTCGTCTTTATTTAGAGCCTGAAATTCCCCACATGTTATTCCTGCATGCCATGAGACCTTGCACTGCGCACAGAACAGTCTTCGGCAGTTGGGACACTCAGATGCGGTCACGACCACCCCTCCATCATCAACTAACATAGCCGAACAGTCCTTGTAGGGGCAGTAAAATTTCTCAGAACCCAGAACCAAGGACTCGCAGAGGGCATTTTCCCATCGATCAAACACTTCTTGCGGGATGATGGAACGGCATAAATGAGGTTCCAAGAGGCCTCTGCATTTTGGATCAGGGCAGCTCACCGTTGATATATTTTCCTGTATCTTTACCGCAACATATCTGCCAATGCAATCGGTGCAAAATGAGTGGCTGCATTTATTGTTTCTGAACATTTCTCCTGTCGGTTTTCCATCCATGCAAATCGTGCAGAAACTGTGAGAAGATTGACCAGACTCTTTCTTCTTTTGCTTATAAGCTATAGCCGGATAGAGAGGATCTTCCTCCACTCGTGTAGATTCACTACTTTTCGTTATTGCAGCTAATATCGAGGACACTAGAACCTCTTGAAACTGTAACTCTTGCGCGTATTTCTCATCAGAGATTGGAAACACTTCTTCACCGTCACAGAGAGCTGAGAAGTAGAAGTCATCGACCAAGAGAAGATTATTAGACGTCGAGCTTTCTGCCATGTTTCTAAATTTCTATCTGCCCTGACCGGGGACCTTAAATTATGGAAGTATATATTTCTTGAATACCATTTTGTTTTCGTAAGCATGCTTGAACCTCCATTAATGACCAATCCAGGGGATCTCAAGGGTCTCGTCTAGTACTCTGGACATATTGGAATTGGAATTTTAATAAAACGATTCCCATGCATGTATGAGAATCTGAAAAGGCTCCTTTCACGAAACTACTGCTTAGATTTTCGTTTTTCTTTTCCACATTTCTTTCTAATTTTCTGTCTTCCATTTTTCATTTGTTTTATTTTAAACCGTCATTGGCCATGAAGACAGCACGGTTTAGGTTAAATTCTCCACCAGCAAGAAAAATAAACATCAGTTCTAAAGAAAGAGAGCAAAAGGGAAAAAAGAGAGGTATATCATTCTTCGTTTCAATTCTAGCTGCAGAAACACCCTTTTGTGCATAAGAAAACGTTTGAAAAAACCCATCTGCCAGGGAACATATTTGCTGAAGAAACACTAGAGAACTAAACACATCGAGCTGCGAACAAATAAGAACCTAGAAGAAATATACTAATCAAATTGTTTGATGGGTTATATCCCTCAATGTCATTAACCTACATCAGTGAAATGTTCAATGGACAACGACTATTTTACAACCCCCTTCCCAAATCAAGGGCTATATTTACCCTAATACCTCCTCAACCCACTAAAATATGGTAAGTGAAAAAAAAAATAGTACATTTCTACTTGTAATGTTATGCCGGCAGCCCCTCTGATCCATTTCGCTTCTCTACACCTTGTGTTTCTCCCCTCACTCTCCTATCTAGTTCCAACAAAAATGGACGAGAATATAATCAGACATCCAACCCAAGAGCAGAATCAATTCACTCTCGCGTACATGATTTACGGAAAAGAAAACACAAAACTGGTGAGCCTAAGAGGATACTAAGGTAGAAGGAATGCAAACTGAATCACAGAGGTCGTGATACCGTCAAACCTTGGGAAAATCCATTTCCAACTTTCTGTGGTTTCTTCTTGAAATTTGTAATACTACAATGCGGACAAATGTATTCCAGCCCATCTGTTTTTGCATAATCCTGCAAGTTGAAAACAAATCATTATACCAACTTTTTTTCAAACAGATCCCAACTTTTGCTCGATCAACTTGACCGTGCACATTTATGCAAGTACTATTAGATGGTAAATGCAGCAAATGAAAAGTATATGATCAGCCTCCAGGCATGTACAAAAGCCAGGAACTTATACCAGTCATAATCCAAAGGCAACTTATACCTTAAAAGCACCAAGACCCTGCCTTCTGTCACAGCCAAAGTGGGCCCACTCACCACAGATGCCACAGTTCACCCAATCCCCTGCTGCACTACTGTTCAACGGTTGTACACTCCCATTGTAAGCAAACATTTATTTAACACAAATCGTATTACTTAGAACAAGAGAAAGGTACAAACCTGTGGCATAGCAAGCAACATTCCCCATCTACATCATCATGAGCCAATTCATATTCTAGAAGGTAAGTTTCATAATGTCTTTTCAGCGTATTACCAACACCCTGTCGAAACGGAAAAGATTACCCAAATCAAATCAAGTGCTATGTTCTTCTTGATTTTTCACAAGTATCATGCAGAAGAGATGAACTCTGGATATGATTGCCAGAAGTTATCACCATAATTTGATACTTTGTTTACAGGTTCAAGAATGGCCTACTTCTTGAAACACGCAGTGGGAAGGAACCCTTCCCTCCCCCCCACCCCTACCTATTCAAACATCACTGTCCCCACATTTTTTCATGTCCCTAAAATCAAGTAGAAAGACCAGAGAAAGGATTATAGAGGCGTACAGTCATCCTATTTGTCATTGTATAATTATGCATCTTTGAAAAAATCTGCCCTTTCCAGTTGATGCCGTTGCCAACATGGAAGCCTCCTCTTGTAACCACCTAGGAACACCTGGAACACTTCAGTAACAAATTGTACTAATTTCCAGTGACCAGAAACAAGACTGAACTCACCTCCTTGTACAAGTTGTAGAGATCAAGACGCTTCCCATTGAGTATCGCATCTGGAAACTCAGCAAGCCCACCTTGAGGGATGAGTCGAGTGTGCCCTCTAAGTATAAGGAACTGCATTACATCCTTCAGAAACTCCTCCTATAAGAGAATAATAAACAATCAGAAAATCAAGAAAAGCACACTCAAAGTAGATAGGTCCTGGGTGGGAGTTAGAATTATGGAGCCTACCTTAGGTCTAGTTCAGTCTTACCCGACACTTGATTTCCTAAGGATCAGACTACCACATAACACATCCTTACATGGAGCGGGCCTAGATATAGCTTGTATAGATAGCTCGATTAGAGTTGCAATGTGATAATTTAAATTAAACTTAAACTTAAGACCAGTATTTTCTTCAGTCAGTAGAAGTAATTTTACAAACCATTATGCAGAAGTCTTTTTTTTTTTTTTTTTTTGACCCCAAAACCTCAGATCATATAGTTTCAATCTAATTATTTTGAGACCATAACTTATGCAACAGTAATTGTGTTTCAAAGAATCCCAAGTCGGAGATACTGGTCCATCAACTTCTTGGCCAGAATTTTAGGAACTAACTTCAGAAAGTTAATAATGTAAAAGCTTTTACTTCCATTTGCACCAAAGGAATGATTACACTTGGATGTATCAATTTGATTGTATATTTTTCTTCTCTTCTTTCACCTAATGAAAAATGCAAGAACAGGAAAAACAGAATCTCAAAATTGACCAACAAACTTATGGCCTGATCTCTAAAAATATAATTAGGCAGCTCACCTCAGAGCAATTGTGCATTGGACTTCTACCACACCCATGTTTTTTCAAAGGTAGTGGGTTGAGGGAAATAATCTGCTTAGCCTGAGATGAGCTCGAATATGATCTTCGTTGTGTTGTAGGAGTTGATCCTACAATACCATGCTTCATGGGAGTAACAACTGGCAAATTAGCCTTAACTTGGCCTCCATCGTGCCCATCTGCCTCAGAAATCCCAGAAAATGGCGTCATTTTATGTCGCCGAACATGAGGAATAGGCCTCATTGCAGCAACCTTCAATCTTTTCCTAGCTGGGAGTAAGGGCATGCTAACTCCATTCCTCAATCCTGTGTCCTTGTCCTCTCCATCAACTCTATTAGAAACACCCTCATGAAAAGCAGGTGTAGTCTCTTGGCTTGGGACAGATCTCTTTCGACTAGGAGCTGGTGGTCTCAACCAGCTTGGGGGGCTGCTAAATATTAAATCGTTTGTACAGGTATCTTCCCCAAGCCTTGAACAGAAAAAAAGTAGACGCTCTGCATCATTTCTCTCAAACGAAGCAACAGGCAATCCCTGGATGCTGGCAATGCCCAGTGCAACTAAACTGCGGTATGAAACATCTGGTGCTAGCTGCCTCAAAACCTGAGAAAACAACCACAAGCAGCATTTTAACAAACATCCTGGCCATGCTGTAGTAAAAAATGTCTTTCTCTGAAACAAATTCATAA